>OW240912.1:30242812-30445129 GCA_933207985.1 Pelobates cultripes | reverse complement strand
GTATGGGGGACAGTGTGTGTCTATGGGGGGGCAGTATGGGGACAGTGTGTGTGTATGGGGGGCAATGTGTGTGTATGGGGGGGCAGTATGGGGGACAGTGTGTGTGTATGGGAGGCTGTATGGGGACAGTGTGTGTGTATGGGGTGCAATGTGTGTGTATGAGGGGGCAGTATGGGGGACAGTGTGTGTGTATGGGAGGCTGTATGGGGGCAGTGTGTGTGTATGGGGGCAATGTGTGTGTGTACACCCCCCCCAGCCTACCTGTCACCTGTGGGGGTCAGGCAGCCATCTTCAGCAGCAGCATGGGCTGCTGCATAACGGCGGGGGCGGGGCTTACCGGCGGGAGGCGGGGCTTCGTTTGGGGGCGGAGCCTGTGCCGGGGAGCCAATCAGTGCTCCCTCCAGCCACAGACAGCCCCCAGCACCTCAGCACTGCATTCCCTCGGGCTGTAACAGGCTGTTACAGTCCGAGGGAAGCCCATGGCCAGCAAGTTGCTGGCATTTGGGGGGGCCCAAGGGGGGGCACAGCATGATGTAGGGGGGGCCATGGCCCCCCCTGGCCCCCTCTAGCGACGCCACTGTGCTCGAACCCTTACTGCTGACTCGTGCTTGCTGGATGTCTCACGGACGGCTCCTTTCATTTGGATTCTTCAATCTTTTAAGAAGTACCTAAAATTCCATCTGCTCAGAAATGCTTATGGACTACCAGAGTAACTTCTATGTCCCAACTCTGTCTCTTGCTCTCCTAAAGTGGCACACTCCACTCTCCCCTCCAGTTCTGCTATGTTTCCACCTTGTGTGTTTGCTGTCCCCTTTAATACCCTTCCTCCTGTGTCTTTATACTCCACTCCTCTAGACTGTAAGCTCGGTTGAGCAGGATCATAATTTACCTATTGTTCATGTATCATTTTGTAATTGTCTCATTTATTGTTAAATGCCGCCTTTCATAAAATTGTAAAGCCATGCGGAATAAGTTGACACTATATAAATACCAATAATAATAATAATAACCTCTCTTGAGAAAGCCATGTGATCAAGGTAACAAGATTTTGCGGGCGATTTACAAACAGCACAAAAGGATGTAATTATCTGGCAAACTACTAAATAAGGAGCACTAACAATGCAAACCAATAGAATGGTGGATATTTATCAAAGGTCCTACCAACAATTTACGCCTAACAATTAGTGAAGTTGTGGTACAATTTTTGAGATGTATCTGTTTTTTTTATCTGCTACGTCTTGTGCTCTTTAGCCATCATTTTAGAATATATGTTATTGTTTGCCGATTCAATGGATCTATAAGTCTTTAAGACTTAAGAGGAAAAAAAAGCATTCTGTCTTACTTATCTAACTAGCCACTATGAGTTTGGCTAACTTCTGAATTGTAAATTTCCACAAAAAACTTGTAGAATTTACTATGATGAAAACCTGCCCTTTTTAGATTACTTTTTGAACAATTTAATGAATATCATCAATATAATGACAGAATATACCTAACACTTTTAAGAACACTTTGATAAATATCCCTCACAACATTTAGTTCTTTACGCTAAGAAAACCACCTGTCTTAATAATTTTCCCTCCATTGGTTCCATTTTTTTTTTTACTTAAAATAAAGTGGAAAATTGCTAAAATAATTTGGTACGTGAGACTTTTTTCAATGACAACAAAGAGAAATATACAAAAAGAAAAACTATTGTTTCATACCTTGTATAAATATTTTTTTGTTGTAGAAGCAAATGTATTCTTTGTTAGTTTCCACATATGGTGTTCCAATGTGACACATTCACCACACAGGTAGCAAATGCTAATTTTGAGGAGGTTTTTCAATCACATAATGTATTCTACATTTAGAAATGGGGAAATAAAGAAGGATTGGAATTTAAGCCAAATTTGATAGTGCTGAGCATGTCATTTCAAACAAAGCCTACAGAAAAGTTGTAGGTGGTCTTCATAATGTGGACTTAAAATCACTGCATGACCAATTAAACCATTGTTTTATTTATCAAAACATCTGTTGGTGTTCTTAAGTAAATTAAATGTTAACCTTTAACATACTCAAAACAAAGAAAATAAGAAAACATGAAACTTAATCTGCACACAGTTTTAGACATTACTTTAACAGAGCCAAGGAATTTCTCACGTGCGAATATATTTGCGAAATGAGTTTGTTAATATTAGTTTATTTTTAAATCTGACCTGACTAAAAACAAGTTTGTTTAATTTAACAGTATATTTAATTTCACTATATTTATTCATCGTTTTATTGCTAAAACCATAAATTGTAAAAGAATCTGCAAAAGCCTAATATACGCTCCAATCTTCTGCATACAGAATTCATTAAAACATTTTGTCTAATTATAAGAAATAGCCATTACAGAGTTTATATTTTGATCAAACTTGTTTTTCCCTGAAGAAAGAAAAAAATAAAAATGAGATTCTGGGCTAGTTTTGTGCAGTTAGAATTTGAGTGGCAGTAAAGAACCCATCAAAGAATTAAATCCAGTTTCTCGGATGTTTTTTTGTTATATTATTCCTCTCAAGATGGTCCTTCATAAAAAGATACAGATGTAGATTAACTGCCCAGAATATTACAACCTACTAATGATTTATGCTTACTAGTAAATCATTTTAAATTCGTGTGATCTGGTTATGTGTTCTCTTTTTATATAGAGACAGCCCAGAGCCATCTTCCTCATGAACATTGAGCAAAAAGTCGAACATAACTGATTTCCAGAAAGTTTTTATTGTTTGTGATTGACAAGATGTGACATCAGAGGGTCAAAATACATAAATCACAGGGTTATCTATTTAACTATATAAAGATGTTATAAAGCTTGATTGTGTAGGGAATATCTTGCTGCTTGACAAACACTAACAGAGTTATTTACTTAAGTTAGAGTTTAAAGTGAATATCAAGTTTACGGCCAGAGTGGCCAAACTGGACGTATAGCTAACTTAGAGATTTTTTCATTTTTTCCAAGTTGGATATTTTAAACTTAAATCTGAAATTCACATTGAATTCTCACTTTAGAGAATATCCCTGTAAATATTACCCTGGTAATATAATTCTGGATTCTTTATAAATGTTTTCGTAATTGTTAACGAGTATAGTCATTACATGACTAGTTGTGGTTGACTGACTCCCGACTTGCGAGGTTTAGCCTTAAATTGATACATTGGAATACAGTCTTCAAACTGATTAGACTTTTCCAAGTCTTCAGAGCTATTCCAAGTATTAAATTGTTCCTGACATATTTTGTTCTTATTTTTTAAAGTCTACTATCAACTCTTTGCAACTTGCTGTTTATGGAATATACCCATTCATTACCGAGATAATATGTCTTTCTGTTATCAGAACATCTTGTCTAAAAGCTTGTGTTGCCAAATGTCATGTCTCCTTTTAGTTATAGCAAACATGTGTTCATCATTTTTAAAAAGACGTATTTTATTTTTGGAACAGAATTCACTCATTGGGCATTTTGCATAAGAAATAATTATGGGGTAAAGGGATGAATGTGGAACATTTACTATGGAAGTTAACAGAATGTTCATGTCAATTGAAATGGAATGTTCCTTATAATGGCTCCAGATATATATCTTGTCCATTAATTGTTTAATATATCTCTCTCTATATATACACATGTAAATAACTAAAGGATGCACTCAAAGGTCTTTTGCAGTAAACTTGGTGCACCGAATTAATGTGCAAATAAAGTCACATTATGGTTACACTATGTTTGTCCGATCAACGTTTCAATATATATGTATGCAAGATATTCCTATGTGCTATATGTACAAGCCCAGATGCATAGTCAAAAATACTAAAATCCAATTTTTTCTGGATTCATGCCTTCCACAGGCCCCATGGGTCAAAACAACAAGGCACAAATTGAAATATAAAGTTTTCCTTATTTATTCTTTAGAATATGTAACGGATCACCTGGCACCCCGACTGGGTACCTCCGTTGAAGGATGCTCCTAGTGCTTCCTGAGGACTCCAAACGCTCCGCAGACACCACAACCACTGCAGACCCCACGAACCGCCACAGCTTGGTTGGGGTCTCGCCGTCTCCTACCCACCCTGGACCTACGACAAGGCTCCAGGTTCCAGTGGATGAACCTCTCCTCCAAGAGAGTGAAGCAGGAACAAGCTCTTAAAAGAGTTTAGTAGTGATTAGCTAAGGGAGTATGCAGAGCATAGCAATCCCTTGAGGTGATATAGCAATTCCCCCAATAAGAGACAGGACTCTAGATTGAGGGTGAAGAAGAACTGACTGTACTGGCACATACAGCCTCTTTTATTCACATTCTACAAACATAATACTGCCCACAGGGTTTTGCAGAACAACCAATCAATACGTACAATACACTCAGACACTCCCACACAAAATCCTCCCCTCTGCCTGTGATATAATTACTGAACACAATGGTCTAATGTAATTATCACAGGCAGGAAAATACACAGTTTTACACAATATTCATAACTCTAAAAGTGCACATCACATTCACATAAAAAATTACATTTTCAGAATCAGCATACTCCAAATACAAACATACGTCAAAATCATACAAATTGGTCCAGTGGGTAAAAAGTTAGTTGGTAGTCCCGTTGTGACCGTCTGCAAGCATGGCTTGGGTGTGGTAAGCCAATTACCTCCAGCATACAGAAAATAGCTCTATTCACAACAACAGTAAAAACACATAAAAATACATAATTCCTATTATACTTAACAGAACCCCCACATTCAACCTATCCCCAGATAGCTTGGATCTGAGCGCTCACTATATCCAAACAGTGCTCAGACACCACAAATACAGTCAAATATTTATGGGGTTAAAACATAGCAAGAGCTGATGAGAGACCGAGGAGGGGCAAAACAGCAAGTAGACACATCTTCCCATGGATTCAAATGGGCAGAAACAGTCTTTTAGAAGCCAATAAGCCCCAAATAGTCTTTTTAAATGGCAATACACCCCAGGGCCATAGTCATGAGGGAGGAGGCTGGCAATCAGGCTCCTCCAACAGCCAGGGGCAAAGGGCAATTGGTCATAAAAAAATCCAGTGACAAAAGGCATTTTCTTTGACATGAAGGTGTCTCACCTGCAGAACATGGTGACCAAAGAGGTGTATGAAGACTGCAGCCTCCAGCCCAGGAGGGAATGCTGGGTTATGAGCCAGGGGCAACAGCGGTGATGGAAACAAAATAAGTTCCAGCTTTGCTTGTAGAGTATGCCACACTTGAGTTTGGCCAGCATAAAAGGGTTGATGTGTATCAACTCCACACTGATGGACAGTTTTAGCACTAGGAGTGGTCTGCCCACCAGGGCCAACTTATCTGCTTCTTCTTCAATGCAAGTCACCATATTTGTTAGGTCCTGCTGGTTGGTGTGGAGCACTTTGAGGTCTTCTCTAAAGGAGGCCTGAAGGTGAGTAGAAGCCTTGCGCAGCTCTTCCTTAGTGGGTAACACCTTGAGCAGGGCATTCCAATCAGTAGCCATGAGGGCAGATGGTATGGTCAGGGTCTCAGGACAGAAATGCCAGCATGGAGTCTCCCTGAAACATGGACATGCGTGGCCTGAAATTTGAGGTCTGTCAGCATTATTAGGTATGATCTCAAAGATAACGTAATCACCCCTTTCTTAGAGTCCAGGGGCTTTGTAACTCTTGTGTGTTTTGAATTATTTCCAATTTCTGGCGAGATTGCATAGTCAAGGCAAACACTTTTACACCCAAAACATTTTTTTCTGCTTTTCTTCTACTGTAGCTCACTATCATCACTTACAGCATCAGAGTTTCACTAGCATCAATCCTTTGTCTTTTACTATAGTCTTGCTAACTTTATAACATCATACATTTTTAAGGACCCTATTGATAATACCCAGATTAAACTCTCCTTTCTTCATCTGCCTTTCTCTAAAAACTCATATTACTGAATGTCTACACACCATCTCCTCTTTGATGTATTGCTGCTTCTTGGAATGCTAGAACCAGAAAATCCCCGCCTTCCCCCTTATTACTCATTTTCCTTTTTAAACTTTACTTTTCATGGCATAAAATATCCCCTAACCAAACATACATCCTCGGTTTTAGATTTCATCCTGACCTGTCTTCCACCCCTCACATTCCATCCATGGTGTTGCCACAACCATCTCAGAAATACTACAAAGTTATCAAGTTTTCCTTCTTGCTCATGATCCACAAAGACAAATGTAGACTCCTGATCCACCACGTTGACCCATTTTTGTCCCTCATCATTTGCAAATATTTCCTCAAAGTGAAGCTTTTTGGGGGAGTTTGTCTACTGTGTGTTATTCAATAAATAATTAGGTGATCAATCAATATTTAAGAGAAGATGCATCTTCAGAACATCAGATAAGGCTCATCACTTCATAGTGATAAATGGATTTGGATGGAAATTGATTTTTTCTACTATGACTATTCATCATGTAAATTTAGCAAATTGCCATTAAAGGACCACTATAGTGCCAGGAAAACATACTCGTTTTCCTGGCACTATAGTGCCCTGAGGGTGCCCCCACCCTCAGGGACCCCCTCCCGCCCGGCTCTGGAAGGGGGAAAGGGGGAAAAACTTACCTTTTTCCAGCGCTGGGCGGGGAGCTCTGCTCCTTCTCTCCTCCTCCGTTCCTCCTCCTGGGCTGAATGTGCACGCGAGGCAAGAGCTGTGCACGCATTCAGCCGGTCGCATAGGAAAGCATTTACAATGCTTTCCTATGGACGCTTGCGTGCTCTCACTGTGAAAATCACAGTGAGAAGCACGCAAGCGCCTCTAGTGGCTGTCAATGAGACAACCACTAGAGGATTAGGGGGAAGGCTTAACCCATTCATAAACATAGCAGTTTCTCTGAAACTGCTATGTTTATAAAAAAAATGGGTTAACCCTAGAAGGACCTGGCACCCAGACCATTTCATTAAGCTGAAGTGGTCTGGGTGCCTAGAGTGGTCCTTTAATGTCTGCCATTAATTCATACCAGTACATCAGAGCTAACTGTTTAGACGACAAACACTTTAAGGTTTATGTCAAACGAAACAAACAAAAATCATGAAAGAAAAAACCTTAAAACTGTCTTCTTTGTATATTGAATTGTTACAGTAATTAAAATGTGTTTTAATCCACATTGTCTTCACAAAACATTTAGAATTACTTCGTTTCTTAAATTGTTTGTTTTGCAACAAACAGGACAATAAAACAATCCTTCAAATTTATAATTCCAAGAATTTCAGCAGTACCGTGGAAAAAATGCAATTAACAGTTTAAAGAATTGCTTGTCCTCTCTTGCTCTTTGTTCTTACTTCAAAAAAGGAACCATAGTACTTTCAATGCCATTGAGTACTAAATCATTATCCTTCAGGAGATTACTGTTATGTTATAAATATATTTTGCTTTCTATGCAATAACAGAGAAGACCACATATTAAATCATACTTTAGCTACACCCAGAGGTCAGATATACTTGTATACCTCATTATTGCCAATATCTAATCAGCCAATGGTGTGGCCTCAAGTCAGTGCAGTATTAGTCAGTAGGTTCACTTGTAGTTTAAAGCAAAATCATCAGAACCAGATGTCTTTCTCGTGACATGGCTGATAATAACGGGGAGGAAGGAGAAATGGGGAGGTGCACCTCACTTTGGGGAGCTGGACCATATTCGTTAGAATGTGGGTGGGAGATAGGACATAACGGCAGGTGGGTGTAACAGCTAGTGACAGCACTAGAGATGGGGTATGGAATTAAAAAAGCCTAAATAAGTGCAATATATGATATATACATATACACACACAAACACATTACTTATTCATTGCAAAATGAAATGATAGCCACAATTGTAAAACTGTCATCAACAGTTCCAACATAAAATGATCTGTCATTAGCATAATGGTAAAAGGTTGTGATGTTTACAAATGTTTTAATAAACATTTTGAACTGTAGATATGACAAGTGAGATTCCCCCATGTTAGTTTAATAAGAGACACACATTTGTCCATCGCTTGCATGCAGCTAATTAAGGAAGACGTGATTTCAGAGCCACATCACCAAGACCCATGACATCCTATAAAATTTCTTATACATATCTGACAGACATTTTATGGTCTAGAGCAGGCTTCCCCCAAACTCTGGCCCTCAAAATGTTGCCGAACTACAACTTCCATGATTCTCAGCCTATCAATTTCATTCAAAGAATCATGGGAGTTATAGTTCAGCAACATGTGGAGGGCCGGAGTTTGGGGAAGTCTGGTCTAGAGTGTTGAAAGCTACATAGTTGTCTAAAACAATTAGAGCAATTTAAAAAAATTGATTTCGAACATCTGATTAGCAATGGAATTATGACATTTGGGCCCCAACTTGAAACCTAGCAGTGATTCAAAACACATGGCTCTTGGTGTACTTACCACACTAATCTCCAGATATTTCATCCAAGCAACGCAGAACACAATATATAATTTATAGAAAAACCATGTACACACAATCTGGGATTTTACATGAGTAAATAGAAACAAAGTAAATTAAAGGTGAGATAGATAGATAGATAGATAGATAGAGCAGATGTATTTTTCTTTTATTTTAACCTTATACCTTGGCATTCATTTCCATAGAGTTTTTGCATTTCATTTTGAACTGAGCTGTATTCTGGCTGCCCCTAGAAGAAGTCTGGATTTAGTTGGCAAGTATATACACAAAGTATTTAATAAAATCAAAATAACATATATATTCAGCCTTCACATCTTTGTTTCAAAGAACAGTACAAAGTATAACATTTTATAATAATAATAAACAATTTGTAAAACACAATATAAATTAAATGGCAATTAAAATCTTATCTCAAAACAAAACATGTACATGAACATTTCTACTGACTGACAAACTGATATAATGTGAAGGATTAATGTATGTTATCAAACTTCTTTAAATGGTCAAGCTAGCCTGTCTGTATAAGATCTTTTATTTTTAGAACATGAAATTCCTTTCACTCGCACTCTATATTTCAACATTCTGGACATATTGTTTTTGGGGAGAGTCATTACGATGTCTAGAATAAGCAAAAAAAGGGCAATCAACTCTGCGCTCATCTCATTGTTCAAACATAGAGCTCTTTATATTGTTTACATTTTCACATATTAAAGGCGGTCAAATAAGCTTTACTAACTTAATAATAGCACGGTCTCAAGTGGAGATTTATTCTTTAAAGTGAAGCAGCTTCAAACAAATGTCTTAGCTTGTATGTATCTGGAATACATAGATAATGATAGTATGTGATCATCCAAAAGAAATGTTTCATGAAAAAATTTAGAATTGTAGTTGTAGAATATCTTAATCTATTCTGCAAAGTTGTTATGACCGATTGAAAAATATTTGGGTTTCTGGTACTGGTGAATAAATATATATATGGAGTAGCAATCAGCAACCTAGCAGGTAAGCAAAATCTGTGGTTTAATTCACACCGGTTATTCCCAGTGCCAGTGTTGTAGCTTTACAGAGCCTTCATCGAGCCATTAATAGTCCCATCTGTGAAATGCTGTGAAGAACTGGTGAGGATCTCGCAAGCTTTCTGAAATGATGACTGTTATTTATATGTTTGTAAATAGTAACCTACTGACTCGAATGTCTCATCTCATCCAGTAACAACTTGCAAACACCCTCGTTTAATGAATATCCTGGATGACCCAGATTCTGTAGGCCATGATATACCTAGTCCAGCCAGCACACATTTTCTGGGCTACATAAGTGTATTCGTATGTTGAATAACTTTATCTATACAAAGGGTTGGTCCTTTGGTTGTTAGTATAACGGTATTGTATGTAAGTTGTGAAAATAAATTTGTGCCACCACATCTTTCTCTATCTTTCAACTCCACTGGCCCTGTCTGTACCTTGTCTTTCAAAGTGGTTTTGTATCATCCGCATTAATCATTTCAGTGATCAGTAATAATATACATGACTATGATGGGATGGAATGCCTGTAAGAGAGATAGACAGACAGTTGATCGACCACGGACAAGAGACAGAGAGAGAGAGTTAAGGACGGACAGACAAGCAGACAGACAATTAGACTAAACTATATGCAATTTAAAATAATGCATTAAAAAGTTTAACTTCATCTAAATATTCAATGTTTTAAAAACAAATTGAAGAAAAATAATACTTTACTCATGGCACCCCTAATGAGACATCAACTTTCTAGTAAAATGATTTTAATTGTAATCTTTTTGACCTAAACAGGTAATATGTATACAACACTGAGAAAAAAAATATATAATTTTTCCAATGAAGCAGGATATGTATATTGGACATTGGATACCACAGTTATACAATAAAGCCTTTGATTTATTACCATATCACAGTAAGACATTTGATGAATATTCACCATGGAACATCCAGGTACTTTGCGATATTCCATTTGTCTGGGAACAGAATTATAGCCCGTCTCCGAGCCGCAGTATATCACTTTCTCTTAGAGAAACAAAATTTATATCAACGCCCTTGAATTGCAGATGAAAATACATACTTATTAAAGCCAATGTATTTCATTTTCTAGGCTACACATTTCCAATTTTGATACCATACAAATATTAAGAATAGGAAGAATATTGGAGATTCAAATGGAAAAATATAATTGAAATTGGGTATCAATTTCAGAGGATGAGATTTAGGTCGAATGCAATTTTAGGCAGATTTCCTTAAATGCTAAACCTACAGTATTAGCTTTTGTTAAGGAATATTTAAAAATCTATGTTTATTTGAAAAATAATTATTTAGTTATTTTCTACTGTAGGAAATGCTAATTTAGTTGTGAAAATTGGGACAATATTGCGTCACTAACTTTCTCAAAACCAAGTTTAGATAATGACTAAAAATTGGTCTGAGCAATTAGCAAAACTTACTGCACTTAAAGGACCACACCAAACCCCAAAAGCACTTAATTTAACCCCAGTTTAAAAAAAGTGCTGATTTCTAGGGAATTCCCCTCTGGCTGTCAAACAAACAGCCAGGGAGGATTCCTTCCTACTTCCGTTAGCTCCCCTGAGCTAACGGAAGTGGCAGGCACACTCTACTTGAGTGTGCCTGCCTCCCCTTCCCTCCCTAACAGACCTCAGACCTGCTTCAGAAATGCACAAGCAGCGGATGAGCATGCACAAACACGCGCGCGTGCACATCGCGGTGCGGGAGTGTGCACCAGCCGGCACTCATGCACGCACAAGTCAGCTTGCGCATGCATGTGGGGACCAAAGTGGTTATTTCCCTTCTGGGAACAGTGGGGAGGGGCTTACAAAGGCTGCAGTAATAAGAACTGCAGCTTTTGTAATCTAGTTTAGGTTATACCCCCAATAAATACATGCATAAAAAATATACATATATGTATTCATTGGGGGGTATATCTACTAAGCTGTAAGGTTTTTTGGGAGGTGGGTTGGAAGAGTGGAGTGATCCTTTAAGGCACTGCCCTACTGAACACAAGCAAACCTCATACATCCAGAACCCCTCCTTGTCAACTCAGCTATATATTACCATGCTTGCACATGTATACATATATACACATTTTGTGACTATAAATGTGTGTAAAGGTGTGCCTTAATGTGTATATGTGACTAAATATGGAATGTGTCCAAAGCCTTTCTAGGTTGTACACCTAGCCTTCACCACCTTCCAACCTCCCCCAGAGGTTACAGAGTATACGGAGTCTGGTTTATATTGTGTCATGTTGCACATTGCACAAATAAATTAAGTACTTTTAAGGATCCACCTTGCAGGAATCGTTTGTTTTTTTTGACAGTGCAGTCTATTTGGGAATTTGGACTCTAGAAGAGGGCCCCAGTCTGGCATCCTGCCGAGGACTCTGTGAAACCACAAGCTATGAATGATCGTCAGTGAACTAATATGCATGTGTATCTTATACGTCAAATAAGGAATGTCATAGACATACCCAATTAACAAGTCAACAGCATAAATATATAGAGAACCATTAAAATAAGGAATAGTTTCACTGTTCTTTTAAATCCTTTGGTATGAAAACAAGTCTTGTAACCACTGGTAATTACAGTAATTAAATATCTGGATACAGCGGGAGCTGCATTTAAAAAAAATAAAAAATCTTGGTTTCCTTTTGCTGTCTGGATTCACCGTTTAGCGATTGAGCCCTTTAATGCAACTCTGCATTAGGAAATAGGAAAACAGTTTGCAATCAATGACATCATGTATCAGAAGGTTTTTGTAAAATATGTTCATGTTATCTGTCATTTTCAAGGCTTCCATTCAGAATTTAGAACTGTGTTTGCCAGATATGTACAAACACGTGGCATCTACCACCTGTAAGCAATTTGAAGGCACCAAGATGTGTCCATCAGATTCCCATCCTCATAACCATTTATCTCTCCTCTCTTTGATATTTCCCAGAACATTTCTCCAAGGGAAGTCTTTAAATGATATTTGTTGAAGACACATATTTCACAAACACAGAAAGGTAGTTCTAATGGTTCTGCTATGGAGTTGCTAGGTGGCAAATTGACCAGGGCTTCAACCCAGTGGTACAGTTTATAGTCAACGTGTGGATAGATAGATAGATAGATAGTTCTCCTAATCTATATATTTGTAACAAAACTACTAGCACAATAAATACATAAAATGGTATGCTCAATCATGTTTGGGGCATGACAGGTGCCCTCTAAGAAAGATGATAGCTGGTAAACCACCCAACTACAGCATCCAGAGAATTGGGATGCCGTTGGGAGCGAGGTAAAGGGAGCTAAACAGTTACAAGATTACATCACTAGCTGCACCCCAAAGATGTGGAGCTGCCAGGCTGCATGTCCATCTTTAATCCAACCAACTGAGGACAAGCCCTACAGGGAGCACTGTTTCCTAGTGCCCTAAACATAGCAAGTGTTTTTAATGATCCTCCCAGAACAACTGGAAGGCATGTAGCTGGGGCCATAGATTTATTTAGTCACTCACTCAGTCTGTCAGGCACATGCATTCAGTTTTTTCCTCTTCTGAAGGATGCACTTCAGATGGCTACTTCACTGGCATTTCCCAAAGCCAGAAAGCCTCCATATGAACAGCTAGTGGCCTCTCTAATATGAAGATTAATGAGCCCAGCGTAAGGAAGAGTCTGTAGCAGTCTCTGCTTCTCCTAGCTGTGTGAAATTCACAAGGAGCAGCCATGGAGCTCAGATTTAAGTCAGTACCCTCGAAGATTATACATCCTTTCCCAAATCCTCATTCTTAAGTGGCAGCCTGCTTTTACCTCACCTATAATATAATGTAGATTGAAGGTATGCAGTATGTTAGTGTCAGGGGGAGAGTAGGACTTCTCCCACCTTCTCCAAAGAGCCACTGCACTCCCAATTTGCAGCCGGGTCCACCCACCCATCTCCTACAGGATTAGTGTGCAGGCAGCGAGCAGGGCTGTCAGTTTAATAATATAATCTCTGACATTTTAGCACAGTGGAGTGGCAGAGATTTAGTGATGAATTTAGGACACATTCAGTGTCGGAGTCTCCAGTCGGCCCTCGAACAGTGGACCTGGTCCTAGTAATGCAACGCAGAAAAAAAATAGACCGAGGGCTTGTCAGGAGCCCACTCTGTGCTCTAGCCAGGGGTTGCCCCCCCTCTATCAATGCCCCTGCTTTTGCTTAGGACAGAAATATGCAAATAGTCAGATGGTTTGGAAATGTTTTGCATGTGAAAAATATATTTTGCCCTAATGTGTCAATTGATATGTCTAACCAATTTAAAAAAAAAAAAAAAAAATAGATTGGATCATGTCTGTAGCATAAGTATATCTCAGTTGGAATGTTTTAGTTGGCATAAACTTTGATGATCTACGTTCATTTATGCAATTTATAGAGGCACAAGACAAAAATAAAACAGCTAAAAATAATAAACATATTAAAACTGAAATAGCAACAAATGTGGACAAGCTAAAAATAAATCTCAGGCATTTGGTTCATTAATAAACACTTTGTCAGAAGTAAAAAATGTTATTGGTTTATACTTTAATAAAACAATTACTGAACATGCTGTTAAAGTGGAACTGTCACTTCTCTGGAATATACACTGTTAATTATAACTCCGAACATGACCTATTAAGTATGTTAATCCTTTCGCATGAGATGCTTTATTTTCTAAGTATTTAGCACAAACCAGTTCAGACAAGGCATAGCCAAGGCCCAAGAGAAATATAAACAACATGTTACATTTCTGTTCTTCTCTGTATGCTGACCGTCAGGTGCAAAAGACAGAACTTCTAAAATGATTTGACGGGGGGCTAAGATGGAGGAGCTCAGTTATATAATATAATTAGAGTAACACTCTACTTTATGAATAGATTTATTACATTATAGCTTTCCTTTTAAATATTGCATTATTGGGTTCTTTTTGGGAATTTAAAAGTAAAACTAACCTTTAAATTGACACTATGGTCACCAGAACAACTACAGCTTAATGTAGTTGTTCTGGTGAGTATAATAGCTCCTTTCAGACATTTTCATGTAAACACTGCCTTTTCATAGAAAAGCTCAGGGCTGCACTGTAAGCAGCCCTGCTGTTCAGCGTCCCCACGTTCTGCATGAAGACGCTGAATTTTCCTCATAGAGATGCACTGATTCAATGCATCTCTATGGGGAGGTCCTGATTGACCAAAACAACATTTGGCCCCCACCCCTGTGCCAATTTTAGCCAATCCAATGCTTTCCCTACGGCTGCTATTGGCGAGATACGGGAAAGCATTGGATTGGCTAAAGATTGGCCATTTTGATGATGTCACAAAAGGGGCGGAACCAGCGCCGGCAGACCTGCAGGGCGCTGGAAATAAGGTGAGTTTTAACTTTTATAGGGAAGGCTAAGGAGGGGGGGGGGAGGTGGGCAAGCCACCTAAAGGGTCAGGAATACAGGTTTGTGTTCCTGACCCTATAGTGATCCTTTAATCCAGTGCCAGCCTCACGACGGTAGTTGCTTCTTACACTCTGAGATGATCAGTGATGATCTCAGGCCATTCTAATGAAACTGTAACTTATGAGAAGCATTGGGGTCTCATGTGCAACGCAGCTGCCACACTGCGTCAACTGGATGTTCCTCATAGAAAACCATTATCCCAATGATTATCCCAATGATTCTCTTTGAAAAGCCATAGTTTTCAACACCATCATAAAGGAAATGGTGATGCTGTTCATGAAGGCTTTTCAGTTATTAAAAGTCTTCACTACTAAGTGCTTCTAGTGGCTGTCTGTGATTGACAACTGCTAGGATCATGCTGACTGACAAATGTAAACATTGTCATATCTCAGAATAGCTTACATGTGTGAGACTGCAGGGACAATGTCCATGCACCAAGGCCATTACAATAAGATGGCCAGTTCTTCTTGATCACCTATAAAGATTTGCATACATGTTTGCTGATAAAATAGTGTGACAGATCCATCTGTATAGGCTAAGATTGCTGGATTCGTCTGTTTTGCCGTTTGCATGAATTTACCCGTTCGTATGCCTTTGTTTAAGTGAATGTACTTTTCTGCCGAACGGAACTGCCGAACGGACGGCCACCCAGAAGAGAAGTGTGCTGCTGGTTAACCTATTGATCCCAATTAGAACGTTGCGGTTAACCACAGACACTTCTCCATTAAAACCGAATACAGAGTGGTCGTCATTCGTATGTCGACCACGAGGCGGCCATTTTAACCATGCGAAAGACCAGCGGTGTTCGACGGTTATTTCATGGAACTGAAAACGGACACTTTTTCAACCGAACACCACTGAAGCCGTCGACCTCCCTTCTCCATCGACAGAAGTGTGCGAACACCGGCCGATCGGGAGGGTTTAAAGGCACGAATGGACTCACCCCAGATAGCCTTCTCATGGAGTCAATCGCATACCGAAGAACTGTAATAGACTTTGACTCCATGGCGATTGAACTATGTGTATGGGATCTGAGCGCTATTCGCCAATAATATGCACTCAGATCCAGGCTATCTGGGGATATGTGATACGAATGGGTAGCATTCGACAAATGTAAAGTTATATATTTTTATGTGTTTTTATGTGTTGAATGTAAAATGGCGATTTGCCTCTGTCCTGGAGATAATTGAATTACTTCTCAATTATCTCCAGGGCAGAGTGGAGGAATTACTATTGCATGCTGGGAATATTTTGTGTCTGTGGGTCCTGAACTGCCATATGTCTGTCTATTGTTACAGTCTCCCATTTGGTCCCCTAGGGTAGTGTCCACCAAGTGGAGACCTGCATAAATACGGGCAGGTAGCCCACAGTAAAGCCAGTTCTTGTTTTACCCCCAATGCGGAGCTTGGTCTCGTTATTGGGGGGATTTATTACCGACAACTAGAGACTGCTGGATGGGATTATTAGCCGCTTGGGAGATACCTGCGTTCGGCTGCTATTGGTGATTCGTGAATTTGGAGCTTGTGAAGTGAAGTGCCCGTACGGATCCCGTTCATGAGTTTACAGCATTCCCTTGCTTGCGGTTCGTATGATTGTATTGGATATACATGCAGCCTGGGTTATTGCGAACGGGGAGCATTCACTAAACGGCGGTTTGCGAATTTCATGCTGAGGGTACCGTAACAAATAGTGTCTGCTATCCCTCCTAAGAGAAGAGATATTAAATATCATATGAAAAAGGCCAAAGGTTAAATCAATTTAGCACAAACTTTAGAACAGAAAGTTACATATCAAACGCTTCCTCCAAGCCGGTTTGCGTAAATATTGTTCAGGTCCTTTTGAATTATATTAATGATTAAATAGGAAATAATACTTGAACTTTTATGTTCAGCTTGTAAATAAAATGCATTTAAAGTTGTTCCGATGTGTATGTTAAAGTTATTGGACATGTCTATTTTCATTTTTATAGCTCTAGGAATTCTGCATTTTATATGGCTGCCATGATTTTATTCTCATGTTTTTATTTTATGGTAGGTGACATAGGTTGAATTTTGCATAAATATCCTGTTCAGCCAATCAGAATGCAAGTTTTAACACAAGATAACTATACAGTGGATAGCAGGGACGTCAGTGCAGGGACAGCCAAATCCATTGCCATATTGTAGGCCAACCAGGGATCAGAGAGAGGTAGATGCCCAGTTATCTTGTAGATGAAATAGTTAAAGGGTGCAATATCTTGTGGGCACACATTACGTATCTCATAGGCATGATCAACCAAATTGTGCACACAATAAAGTACAGTGTGCCCACAATTTTAAAAAGAAAACTCTCCTGTCACCTCTGAAGCTCCAAATTATCTTTAGTCATTATGCTATTTTAATTACATATTAAAACATTACTTATTTTTGGTTGATCATTTTAAAGAGGAAAAATCTGTCACGAGAAAGCAACAAAGAAAAAAAAAGTTTCTATATCACCTGTAAATCTATTTTAAGTGAAATTTGAAGATTGAACATGTTTTTATCTGTATTTTTTATAATGTGAAATAGGAATTTCAATATAACAAACAATAAAAGTTGTCCATTCTTTTGAAAGCATGCATTTCACCATAAACACATGCCTTACAGATGCAAAATAAAAAGTATCTGTAGTGATCCAGAGTGATACATATACAGAGTATATGATGTACATACAATAAGTGTTGTATTTCATGATCTCACTTAAAGTGCAATGGTGATTTAAAGGGTTACTCCAACACTTTTCTAAAAATCATTTTGTTTTTCCTATTTGGAATGCCCTATTGGTCATTACTTGTTAGAACCTATTCTTAAAAAATCAGCAAATTAACTGTTAAACTTGCCTTAAATCTAGAGGCACTGAGTTTCATGACTTTTCTGACATCACTAGTCCCTCGCACAGAACAATCAAATATTTTTAAAAGAGAAGCATTTGATTCACCCATTCTCACTGGCTCGGAGCACATAAACGTGCTCGGAGCCGGTGAGAGGAGGGAGAGGATAGGTGGACGGAGAGGGAGAAGCTCCAATTATATTTTAAAAAAATCACAATCTACAAAACAGAGAGAGGTAGAGAGAGAGGGAAGAGCAAGCTTCCCATTGTGCCTGTCTGCAAGTGGAGAAGCTGGCAGTGTCTGTTGTCAATGCGCACAGCAAGCTGACAGACATATTATTTGCACCAAATTGGCATTTGGCAGCCTGAAACAGAGTTCCAGTCTGCCCAAGTCATGGGTGCCCTACTAGCCACCCGCACAAAAGTGCAAAATCTCTGTATCTGCAGTGGTTCAAACAGAAAGGTTGCACATACGGACTCCTAGCACCATAGCAACTTCTAAAAGTTCGAAGAGCAGAAGTAGTCATGTTGGTTGGAGTACTCCTTAAACCAGTTGCTTAGTCCTCACATCAAATGAAACTGTGTGCAGCTTTGATAATCCTAAGTGTATATGTAGAGATGGAAGAAAGGAGGTCTGTGTCAATGTCTTACTGTCACACATGCACAAAAGTACAAAACAGAAATCTACAGGCGATCACAAAGACCAACTCTCACAATGCGAGACAATATCTGTTTTTTACAAAACTTTATGATGACAGTCTTCTGTCAACTTTGGCTTTAACAATAAAAAAAAAAAAAAAAACCATAGTCCCCAATTTGTCTTATAGTACTTTTCGATTGCATTGGAAATTCAATAAAATTCCATATAAGCATTTCATAAAGATTTTATCATTACGTGACAGTGAAATGGTGGTGACAGAGCCACTGTAAGCATTATAGTTTGCTGCCCACTGGCTTTGCATCATCAATGTAATTTACTGAATATGGATTTTAATGGGCTATAATAAAAACAAATCATTCATTTCTAAACTTGTAACAGATGCAACTTTCACTTCTGAATGTTTTCTGTCTAAACTGTGCCATCTTTGGATGTGTAGTAAAGTTGAGGAGGTTACATTATTTACTAGGCCAGTAATTAGTTACCATTCGGCTCTCTGGGGCCAACAGTATAACACCACTGGGCTCTGCATTCATGGTAGGGTTGGTAATATCTAATGTTAATTTTAGGTTTGTGCATGGAAGCTCTCCACTGCCTACATATTACCTACACCTCCCAAGTGGTGAGTAAATATAAGGGGGCCATGATAAGCATCCCACTGCATGCCAGTGGATCCTCTGGAAATAATTATTTAATAACCCTTCAATCATTGCACCCAGTATGAGGTCTATTTGTTAAAGGTGAAGAGGTCTATATCAACAGCTCCGTCCAAGTTAATAATAATACAAGTTGAGTATATTCAACCCATTAGTGGAATTAGGTGAGCAAAAATTGTTAAATATGCCTCCAGTTTTGCAGTTCATTGTTAAAGGGATTCTATAGTGTTAGAAATACAAATCTGTATTAACACTATAGTGCTCTCGGGTTGCCCCATCCCTCAAAAGCCTTTATTCAACTACACGATTGGCGCTCCACCTCTTCCAACATCATCCGACGAAAGGACCTAATACACATGTGCAGCGAGTGTTGCGAGTGTATTAGGGTCTCTCCACAGGAAAGCATTGCCTCATTGCATTCCTATGGGGTTTTCACTGAAGATGGATGTCCTTATGTGGAGCATGAGGGATTCAGCATTGTTTAAGTAACCAAGAGACCATTAGAATACCAGAAGTGCCTAGTCTGATAGACAGCCACTGGAAGCACTCTTAGTGCTGCAAAGTAATCACTGCATTTTCTCATTTACTGCAATGTTTTTCATTGCCGGATTTAGTGGGACAAAGACACTGCACCCAGATCACTTCAATAAGATAAAGCGGTCTGGATACCTATAGTGTCCTTTTAAAGTGTCTGGAATGCAAACATGTATTCCTTACACTACAATGTCTCTGTGGCTGTTTAGGATCCCAGCCCCCCTGTCAGAGCAGTGAAAAGGTGATTTTACTCACCCTTTCTCCCATGCCAGACTTGTAGGGGCTGCCTCCGCCTCCGTGGCTTAGATCATCAGTTTTGATCATCTGTCAATCCACTGTTTTCGCCAAGGAAAGCATAGGGAGGCTAATGCGCATTTGCAGTAAAACGCTGCGCTAGGCCATTCAGCATCTCCTCATAGAGATGCATTGAAGTAATGCATCTCTAATGGGGAATGTTCAGCGCCTCCTGGCAGAGGGTGGAGACACTGAATGCTGGTGCTGCAATGAAATAGGAAGCCCGTCTTGTGGCCGTCTGAGTGGCTGCCACTAGAGGTGTCACTAGGCATCAATGTAAACACTGCCTTTTCTCTAAATGTGAATGTGTTACATTGAAAAGCCTGCAGGGACAGGTTACAGACACCAGAAGTATTACAATAAGCTATAGTTGCTCTGGTGACTATAGTGACCCTTTGAGGTTAACGTGATGATTCATAAATATCTAAATTCCATACAAAATGGAATTGTTTTATTTCATTAAGTACAATGCTATTCTACATTGTAAATTAAATTAATGGCTAACCACCAATTCTCACTATAAATTGCATATAATGAATACTTAAACAGCATATATAGGTCAAATTCGAATATATTTTAACCCACATTTTGCATTTGAGAGGCCAATTCAGAACCCAGCAAAATGCCTCAATGGTGCAACTAAAAAAAAAATTACAAAATTGGCATAGAAATAGGTGTTTTCAAAAATATCAAGCAGAACAGCAATTGTGCTTTTCATCCATCCCTAATAATGTCTTTTGATCTACCATAAGATGATTCCTGCTGCTTCACGTACATCTCAGCTAGTATTTCTCATTTAAAAGTATGTGTAGTTTAGTACTGTAAGAAGTAAAAGTTAATTAGAAACAGACGTTAGAAAACCCCTTGAAGCAAACATTTGTTAGCCATTGCCATATAAACGAAATGTTTGTGCAAGAACCACAATGCAATAAGCACAAAATTAAATACATTGACCAGACCGTGCTCGTTTCTTTATTTTGATTTTGAAAAAAAAAAAGGGAGATTATTCCAAGATGCTCATCTACAGAATCCTATTAAAAATATACAGTAACACTCCATGTCATGTGCTGCATGAGGATCTCATAATGGAATGCTCAATGCTGCCTAAATGTTTAGAAAAATATTGTAAATCTAAACGTATTCTAAATTTTATAAAAGAAAATAAACATTGTTTGGTCGAGTTTTCTTTTCAGTTAAAATCACTTGAGAATCAAAAGGCATGAAATGGTACAAGGTATAAAACAGTTGCCCCAACTGATCCTTAAGGGCTTAAAGGAACACTCCAACATTTAAAAAAAATAAAAAAATTATATTTAACATTGGGGTGGTGCTGTTTAGTCTCCCTCCCCCCTCACCCATGTTCTATAAAAGAATAATATACACTCTGGGTTTTTTCAGCACCATCCACCATCACTGACATCACCAAAACATATTACCCTTCGCTTTGAATAGGAAGCCCTCCCAGTTACAACGCGGTAATGAGCACTTTTATCTATGTGCTGATTTTGTCTTGAAAGTGGTATTAAAAAAGATAATTAAAAAATAAGGCAAAAGTGACCCACAGTTAACTCCTTAAGCACTTCAGCGAGCTTGTCTGCTTTAGTGGACTGGAGGGTTTCTTTAAGCATACATTTTTACTAAATATTAAAGAGACACTATAGTCACCAAAACAATGTCAGCTTAATGAAGCAGTTTTTGGTGTATAATTCATGTCCTGCAGTAAATGAGGAGACTATATTTAAATGTGTGGGATAGGCATAAGGCTATCCTAGCTATAAGATAAGATCAGGGACTAATAAAAGTATTTAGAAAATTGGGAAGACTACATGGGCCGAATGGTTCTTATCTGCCGTCACATTCTACATGTCTATGTCTAACGGCTCAATGCTCTACCATTTAGGAGTTAAATCACTTTTTTTATACATCCCTAGTTAAACCTCCCTGCATGTGACTTACACAGTATTCCTAAACACTTCCTGTAAAGAATCATCTAATGTCTAAACTTCCTTTATTTCAAATTCTGTTTAAGTTAAATTTCTTATCTCCTGCTTTGATAATAGCTTGCTAGACCCTGCAGGAGCCTCCAGTATGTGATTAAAGTTCAATTTACAGAGCAGGAGGGGGAAAAAAAACCTTTAAAATAAGTTAACATCTGATTGAAAATGAAACCATTCATGCAGGCTGTGTGAGTCACAGCCAGGGAAGGTGTGGCTAGTGCTACATATAAAGAAACTAAAGAGATTGGCAGTGAATTGAGCTGTGAGGCTCTAGAGCAGGGATGGGGAACCTTTGGCCCTCCACATATTGTGGACTACAACTCCCTTGATGTTTTGCCAGCATTATGGCTGTAAGAGCATTATGGGAAATGTAGTCCAAAACACCTTGAGGCCCAAAATGTCCCCCACCCCTGCTCTATTAACATGATATATGATTAATTAAGCGGTTTTGTTGACTATAGTTCCCCTTTAAAAAATCCAAGGGCCATATTCACTAATTGGCAAATTTGTATTCTATTTATAGAGTTAAAGTGACACTCCATTACCCAGATACAAAAAAATAACTTTGTAGATATACCACCAATTAAAACATGCATGCATTTATTTCTGCATTTTTTCATCGGGGGAATATCTAAAAACAGATTGCAAAAATGCAGATCACTTGTCTGCAGCCTTTGCAATTCCTCCCCTTCTAACCATTCCCTGACTTTATGTGACTATCCAGTCACAGACTTCCCAATGCAGCATAATGATGCAGGTGCTCTGGGCAATTGCTGTCTCCTGAGTTTAGCTCCACTATGCTAAAGAACCAGGAAGTAGCAAGGTTAATTTATAAAAGTGCCTATTTCTATTGTAATCTGCACTTATTGTAAAATGAAAAAAAGAGGTTACACTCTTTACTCATTTTGCACTATAGCTATATGTGTGTAGTGGTCCTTATACATCACTGGGAATATAATCTTATTGGGTTACTCCAACCTTTTGACTCCTTCTCTTTCCATAAGTGGCCCTGGAGCAAACAATCTGCATGAGCAGTGTTTCAGCTTGAAAAATAGCCTATACTGAGAAATCTGTGACTGTCTGCCAGTGTGGTGACATTTTGTCATCAAACTAATATGGTGACAAGGGGTCATGTGACCAAGCTCATGTAGGTCTTTCTTACAGGGGGATAAGCTTTACCCTTTGATATGGTAATTAGGTAATTCAATACATTTACAAGTCAGGAAAGAGATAACCACTACCTATCCTCATCCCTTCCTGTTCCTTCTTGGCTGTGCTACTGAGCAGACGTGAGCAGACATGGGCTAATTTTTATAATGGTGAACTGTGAGTGGGATCCTGTGACTTTATAAGATTTAGTTGTTATTGGTAGTTAGTTAGTTAGTGTCAGGATTACTGTTTGATCCAGCACGTAGAACTGTATAGCACGGATGACAAATAAGTAACGTATTAACGGTCCTTAGAATGGCCGCATTTAACATACATAGAATAGTCAAAAATACTAGCTGAGGTCAGGGAACACAGAAAGGGACGCAGCGATGAGGAAAGCCAGGAGTCAGGATACCAGAATATAGAGAAGTCAATAGACCCCTTTGCGAGTCATATTAGTGATGGGGGCTATTACAGAAGAAAATCCCTTGATGAATCTTCTGTAATAGTTGGCAAAACCAATAAACCTTTGAATGGCTTTTAAACGAGAGGTTAATGGCCAGTGTAGTACAGCCTCTAGTTTTTTAGGATCCATTTGAAATCCTGATGCAGAGATGTTGTAACCCAAAAAGTGGACTTCGGGCTGGTCAAATATGCACTTTTCTAATTTACAATAAAGTTTATTTTTCAAAAACATCTACAGAACCTGTTTCACATGGGAGTGGTGAGTTTGAAGATCAGGGGAATACACCAAAATATCGTCCAAACAAACCAAGACAAATGAGTAAATGAATTCCCTGAGTACATCATTTATAAAGTCTTGGAATACTGCCGGGGCGTTGCATAACCCAAATGGCATTACGAGATACTCATAGTGTCCACTACGGGTATTAAATGCCATCTTCCACTCATGATTCTCTTAATTCTAACCAAATTGTAAGCTCTCCTAAGGTCAAGCTTAGTAAATACTTTAGCTCCCTGAAGTCTATCGAACAATTCGGAAATGAGTGGGATAGGGTATGCATTTTTTACAGTGATTTTATTAAGTGCCTTGTAATCTATGCAAGGGCGTAACTCACCACCCTTTTTCTCAACAATAAAGAATCCTGCACCAACTGGTGAGGATGACTTTCTCATGTGCCCTTTGCGCAATGATTCTTTGATGTATTCCTCCATTATTTTACTCTCCTGGGGAGATAAGGCATAAACTGCCTCCTTAGGTGGCATAGCGCCTGGAAACAGGTTAATGGCACAGTCGTATGCTCTGTGGGGAGGCAATACATTGGATTGTTACACACCTCCTGAAGTTCTCAGTATTGTATGGGAACTCCAGGAGTTTGGGGAGTGGTAGTATCAATAGTATCCAATCTCTTTAGTACTGGTTTTATACATCTCCCCATACACTCTTTACCCCATTCTAATATCTCCCCATTAGCCCAGTCAATATAGGGATTGTGCTTACTCAGCCACGGAAACCCTAATATGATAGGACATGATGCAGAAGTAATAACCTGAAACATCAACTCCTCCCTATGGGAGGCCCCAATAGAGATCATAATAGGGACGCATTTGTGGGTTATAAGCGGTTGTGTGAGTGGTCTACCATCAATAGCCTCTAAGCTAGTGGCATAGGTCTCTCCCTGACCAGTGCCTCATTACCCCTAATAAACTGGACATCAATAACATTTCCAGCAGCACCTGAGTCCATTAGGGCACTGCAAGAAAACTTCTTGTTATCAAGGGAAATAGATAACTTAAGGAGGAATCTACTTTTGTTTTTGTTAGAGGACAACTCCATCACACCTAAGATCTGTCCCCTTAAGGTTCTTAGGTGCGGAAGTTTTCCGGACGCACTGGGCAATTAGTTATCATATTCTACAGCAATATAGGCATAACCCCTCCCTTCTCCTATACTGTTTTTCGGCCTCAACAGTCTAGTGACCCCAACTGCATAGGTTAGGGTTCGGACTGTACAGGGAGGTTAGACAAAACAGGTTTAGAGAATCGAGGTGCTAGGGACATAGCCGTACGTCTGGTCTTGCTTCTGGTGACTTCTCTGAGTCTTAACCTATTATCAATATGCATGACAAACGTAATAAATTTGTTAAGACTCTTAGGTAATTCTTTAGCGGCTATCTCATCTAGTATAGTCTCTGAGAGACCCTTTTTGAATGCTGAGATTAACCTATTGTTAGTCCAGTCTAACTTGGAAGCTAAGGTACGGAATTCAATAGCATAATCCGAGATAGACTGGTTACCTTGTCTGATGTGCATTAGGGCAGTGGAGGCGTCATCCTCTCTAACCAATGGCTCAAACGTGAGCTTGAATTTGGCAAGGAATTCCTGGTAATTATGAGCAATGCTCCGATTACTCTCCCACAACGGATTAGCCCAGACAGGGGCCTTGCCCTTTAATTGATTCATTAGATAACCAATTTTTGCTCTGTCCGTGGGGAACGACCCTGGTGAGGCCTCAAAATGGTACTCCACCTGATTAAGAAAACCCCTGCATTCCTGGATATTGCCATCAAACTGTAGGGATGGTGATAAGGAGATGCTAGGAGTCCTATTAACAGTTGGTTGAGGTACACAGGGTAGAGGTGCTATAGGAGGAGACGCTGCAGGCTGCAGATGCGCCGTTCTAGCGAGAAGCGTACTGAAAGCCTGAGCGAATTGATACATGCAGTGATCATTCTCCTCTAATTTCCTCTCGCAAGCAGCTATGTGCTGACACAGTTCTACATGATCTATGGCCATATCGTAATGTCAGGATTACTGTTTGATCCAGCACGTAGAACTGTATAGCACGGATGACAAACAAGTAATGTATTACCGGCCCTTAGAACGGCCAGATTTAACGTACATAGAATAGTCAAAAATATTAGCCAAGGTCAGGGAACACAGAAAGGGACACAGCGATGAGGAAAGCCAGGAGTCAGGATACCAGAATATAGAGAAGTCAATAAACAAAGCCAAAGTCAAAAACCAGGTAGAAAATTATAAACAGGAACGCGCTCTCGGACAACCACAAGGGAAACCACGACAGGACACTGAGCAGGATGAGAACTGGACCTAAATACCCCTCCTCTAGATCAGATAGGCTGTAACCGGCCTTTGACCCCAAAGTCAGTTACCAGGTTTCATTTGCATAATTGCTGCTCAGCATTAACACTTCTGTGGATAAGGTTGCTGCTCGGCGCAACTTTTCCTGTGTGGACAGTAAATTTCATGAATCACTTTTCTCTAAGCGGATGAATACATGACACCAGGTTTCATTTGCACAATTACTGCTCAGCATTAACCCTTCTGTGGATTAGGTTGCTGCTCGGCGCAACTTTTCCTGTGTGGACAGTAAATGTAATTTACCACATTTTTATAAGCGGATGAATATGTGACAGATTGTTGTTGCTGTTGTTGGTATAGTTAGAATCTGTGTCATTATTTGTATGTTGTTGTTTTGTCTCTGAATAAATATTTGTTAAAGTAGACAGACCATAGTTTATATGTGTATGCATACATGATAATTTATAGCGTTTGGTAATTTACCACAGCCGGGGTCTAGTTAAACCTTCGGCACACCTGACTTGGCAATGTGTGATACATTTACGGAATTTAAAACAGACATTTGTCATATAGCCATAGAAAACATGCAAACGTATCTGTCAATGTCTAAAATACTCTAAGTGAAAGTACATTCCGTAATAAGAAGCATCACAAGAGTTATTCTACAGTAAAATAAACAGCTCATGACTTACCAAATGTTTTGCTAGCACTAATCGTACTGTGTGTACCAGCCTGCATTGTATCTTTCATCCCAGATCCAATTAAGGTTGAGTACATTGTTTAGCAGAGCTGGTATTTAGTTACATATAACCAATTAAACTGTTATTTTAAACACTAAGCTTCCCAACCTTCCTTCTGTGATCATTTTGCTTTAACCTTTTTTTCATTACATGTTTGTCCTCATTGTTCCGTGACTCAGCATGTGAATGTCACATAATGGTATTCATTCAATGATCAAATAATCCTTAGAGTAAACATTTTGGTTGTGAACACTTTTTTTTACTAAATAAAAAGACATTTAACGTCAGCGGTCTAGTTAAAGGGAAATGACATTCCCTTGATATACAGATCTGATTGTTCTGCAAAATGTCAATGGATTTTGTAAAATGTGTGTAAAATGCATAGCAGTTACGTTTCATCTACAGAAGACATAATGGCCTCGATTTAATACGCATTCCAAATGAATCGATACTTTTACAAAAATTTTCCAAATGTTTTATCTACAAACATTTCCATAGACTTTATTGGTGACTTCTAGAATAACTAATTCAGAAAAGTTTTCTAACAGTATTGAATCATTTGGAAACCTTATAAAATCAAAGCCGATATTAGAACTGCAACTAACTATAATTTTTTTCAATTTTGATTAACCAGTGTAAAAAATAGCAGAGTAAATAGGTGTCAGCAGCACATGGGTAGAGATACATTAATTGTGCACTTAGACATTAAGGTTGAGGGTTTAAATAGGTGGATCCATGAACGCCAATTAGACTCTTAAAGTGATAGATTGGGAAGTGAAGTGAACCATTTAAAGGAACAGTTTCAGGGCCAAATAGAACTCATTACATTTTTCAGTTTATACACATTGAAATTTGCCAGACTGATTATGTTGATAATGTTATGTTTCCTTTGAAACCATATGGTAGCCCAGGAATGAACATTACCCCCATGATAGTATAAAACTAATTTGAACCCCAATTTTGGCCAGTGTTTGTGACTAAGTGGCCACTAACAAAGGCTGGACATACCCCATTTTCAATATATTGGGTTGTCTACTTTTGCAAATGTTATGCCATCATGGGGGTAATTCTCATTCCTGGGCTGCCATACGATCACTGCATAAGCCGGCTATTCCAGCCATAAGATCACGAGGACTCTGTGATTACATGGCCCTGGAGGGCCGGATCATGCATAGGGGGGCTGCCTGAGCTCCCAGGCAGACCCCAGGATCACGACTGCCACTGGAGGAACGGCAGGGACCCGGTGAGTACAAAGGACGGCGGGATATTCTATGTCTACATTCCATGTGTCTCTCCCATCACCCTTTCCTCCTGTACATGTTCACCTCCATGATTCCCTTACAGTGAGCATTTCCTGTCAGACCTGCAGTCTGCTCTACCACGCTACATACAGTAGCCGTCCGGAAGTGAGAGCTGTTGACTCCCCTCCTGCTGGTCACCCAGCGATAGTGCACCTCGGACTGGTGCGGTTGTGTGACAGCAAGACCCTCTGGAGTGATGGGCACAGTCTCCGCTGTGAGCCCTGTAACAGTGGAAGTTACACCACTGTGTGCAGAAATTGTTGTACCACCAGCACATGTGCCTTAAGAAGCTGTGATCTCTGTTCTAGACTGCATACCATCAATTCTGTGCTAAAAATATGTGTGCTGCCGACAGGTGTGTCAGCTTTTCCTTTTGCAGGCAACATTTGGAGCATGCCTGCAAGGGTAAGGTGCATCTCTATTGTGCTCCTATTGTGAGAAGCTTATGATTGTGCCATGCAAGTGAGGCTGTCACGTCAGATAAGACAAGGAATACAGTGAGAGAAACTTCACCTGGCACTAGATTCCAGACAAATGTTTCTTTATTTTAAATGTTTATTTCCAAATAGGATAATCTATATTTAAAAACCCAATAGTTTATAAATAGCTGGAGTAACCATTTAATTTTTTACTTTAGTAAAATATTCACCAATACTTTTTTCACGCTTACACTAAATTTTTGTACATCATTTAAGTAAGTCCTTGAATACTTAGTCATGATACTATTCTCAGGAAAGAGTTGCATCCAATGCGTGAGAAGTATTAAGTCTTAACTTACCTAGTACGTCTGTCACTTCCCCTGAAATTATTATAAATAAATTTCACTCCATTTTTTTGAATAATTTTTTTTCCCCAGAGTTCTCTGAATCAACAACTAAACACTTTTCATTGTCCCAACACTTGTCCTTGCTTCTCACTTCTCCCTTACACTCTTTACAGATCGCCAACTTACTGAGCTTTGACTCTTCCTATTGAGTACAAAATAGAGAGATGATTAGACAGACAGACGAACGGACAGCAAAATAAAACCTTTTTTTTTCCATATCTATTCTTTATTTCAGAAAGAATTTTATATAAAGATGCAATCACAAGACCATACAATACAACAATATGTTTAGCATAGTGTTATATTTTCTTCTGTACCCATTATTTTAACACATTGCTCATATTCACAATTTAAATATTACATCACATAACAGACACCTCAACACAAAACATAATTTAATGTTAAAAAGCTCTACTTAATTATTCCTGTGAGAGGGACCAGGATAGCTAGGACTTCAATATATCATGTTACCAATCTACTCTTGTTAGGCTGTATTATACTTTATATTATGTTCAGGGGGTTAGATTTAAAAAATAAAAATGATGTCTGTTGTATCTTGCACAGGCATTCCTTTATCCTTTTCCTGTCTGTTGATATTATTACCAATTCCATCTTTAACTGATTTACCAGTTGTTATTTAACTAAGTTCCAACATGGCACCTTAGTATATATCCAGTTTCTTGCCACCAATATTTTTGCAGCCATCAATATATGTATAACTAGTGCAGAGAATTGTCCAAAGATTTGATACATACAGGGAGTGCAGAATTATTAGGCAAATGAGTATTTTGACCACATCATCCTCTTTATGCATGTTGTCTTACTCCAAGCTGTATAGACTCGAAAGCCTACTACCAATTAAGCATATTAGGTGATGTGCATCTCTGTAATGAGAAGGGGTGTGGTCTAATGACATCAACACCCTATATCAGGTGTGCATAATTATTAGGCAACTTCCTTTCCTTTGGCAAAATGGGTCAAAAGAAGGACTTGACAGGCTCAGAAAAGTCAAAAATAGTGAGATATCTTGCAGAGGGATGCAGCACTCTTAAAATTGCAAAGCTTCTGAAGCGTGATCATCGAACAATCAAGCGTTTCATTCAAAATAGTCAACAGGGTCGCAAGAAGCGTGTGGAAAAACCAAGGCACAAAATAACTGCCCATGAACTGAGAAAAGTCAAGCGTGCAGCTGCCACGATGCCACTTGCCACCAGTTTGGCCATATTTCAGAGCTGCAACATCACTGGAGTGCCCAAAAGCACAAGGTGTGCAATACTCAGAGACATGGCCAAGGTAAGAAAGGCTGAAAGACGACCACCACTGAACAAGACACACAAGCTGAAACGTCAAGACTGGGCCAAGAAATATCTCAAGACTGATTTTTCTAAGGTTTTATGGACTGATGAAATGAGAGTGAGTCTTGATGGGCCAGATGGATGGGCCCGTGGCTGGATTGGTAAAGGGCAGAGAGCTCCAGTCCGACTCAGACGCCAGCAAGGTGGAGGTGGAGTACTGGTTTGGGCTGGTATCATCAAAGATGAGCTTGTGGGGCCTTTTCGGGTTGAGGATGGAGTCAAGCTCAACTCCCAGTCCTACTGCCAGTTCCTGGAAGACACCTTCTTCAAGCAGTGGTACAGGAAGAAGTCTGCATCCTTCAAGAAAAACATGATTTTCATGCAGGACAATGCTCCATCACACGCGTCCAAGTACTCCACAGCGTGGCTGGCAAGAAAGGGTATAAAAGAAGAAAATCTAATGACATGGCCTCCTTGTTCACCTGATCTGAACCCCATTGAGAACCTGTGGTCCATCATCAAATGTGAGATTTACAAGGAGGGAAAACAGTACACCTCTCTGAACAGTGTCTGGGAGGCTGTGGTTGCTGCTGCACGCAATGTTGATGGTGAACAGATCAAAACACTGACAGAATCCATGGATGGCAGGCTTTTGAGTGTCCTTGCAAAGAAAGGTGGCTATATTGGTCACTGATTTGTTTTTGTTTTGTTTTTGAATGTCATAAATGTATATTTGTGAATGTTGAGATGTTATATTGGTTTCACTGGTAATAATAAATAATTGAAATGGGTATATATTTGTTTTTTGTTAAGTTGCCTAATAATTATGCACAGTAATAGTCACCTGCACACACAGATATCCCCCTAACATAGCTATAACTAAAAACAAACTAAAAACTACTTCCAAAAATATTCAGCTTTGATATTAATGAGTTTTTTGGGTTCATTGAGAACATGGTTGTTGTTCAATAATAAAATTAATCCTCAAAAATACAACTTGCCTAATAATTCTGCACTCCCTGTATTTAGATGCAGTGAAAAGATACTCAGGAATAAATCTATCTTGATATTAGTCATTAGTTCTTTATTTTAATTGCAATCATACTCCAGAAAAGGAATATTGACCCTAACTCCCACCAGATATGCATCAACCCTCCATTATGAAAATCACATCTCCAGCATCTGACCAAAATATTTAAATGCATTTTTGCTAGTTTACTTGGAGTTAAGTACCATCTATTCATGAACTGTACCTTTGACAAATTGAGACAATGTATATTCTTTGAAACAATAGCTATGGATCTTTTCCAATCATCATATCATCCAATCATCCCCATTGTACAGCGCTATTAAAAATCGATTGGACCAGGGACAACCAACTTTCTGGACAGTGTAGAGGTACCATGCAGAAGAGATAGACCCACTTTGGATATACAGTGCCTTGCAAAAGTATTCACCCCCTTGGTATTTTTCATGTTTTGTTGCCTCACAACCTGGAATTAACATGGATTGTTTGAGATTTTGCATCCTTTAATTTACAGAACATGCCCACAACTTTGAAGATTTTTTTTTTTTTTAATTATTATTATTGTGAAGCAAACAACAAATAGGACAAAACAGAAAAAGTAAATGTGCATAACTATAATTATTTTCTGATAATTTATTTTTTACTGTTTGTGATAAGTTAAACGGGAGTGCTGCAGATTTATTTAAATTCAGTTTATATCCTGAGTATAATGAAAACTCACCAAGGATGTCAGAGGGTCAGTCAACATGAGTACCACGTCATCTACATACATTGTAAGTTTTATTGACTCTCCTGAAACCTCTACTCCTTTAATAGAATCTTTATCTCTTATTATACATGCCAGTGGTTCTATTGTCGTTAAATGTAGGAAGGGGTAAAGTCGACAGCCCTGCCTTGTGCCATTCTTCAGCTGAAACCATTCTGAAGAAAAGCCACTCCCTACTACTATAGCAGTTGGATAGATGTAAAGGGCCATTATAGATCTAACAATATTACCTTGTAAACCAAAGCTATGTAAAACACTCTCTAGAAAGTCCCACCTGACTCAGTCAAAAGCCTTCTCGGCATCTAATGACAGAGCCAGGAGGGACAGACTTTCTTTTTGATGCCATATCGACCACCTCTATAAGTCTCCTTATATTAGATGTTATATACCTACTTGCTTCAAACAAAACTTGATCTTGATGGATAACTGTGGGTATAATATTGGCTATCCTTAATGCCATAACCGATGAGTAAATTTTTATATCACTATTTAACATCGAAATAGGTCTATAATTTTCTATCATTTCAAGGGTTTTTTTTTGGCTTTGGTATTGGCACAAAGTGTTTTTTTTTTTCATTCTTTATTTTTCGTGCAATAGGGTGTACAAACAGGCCTGCGGTGCCACAGTAGCAGAGATAGGCATATTAAAGCAGACAATAACGTGACAAGGTTGAACTGCACATTTTTGTAGTGTTTTTTAAAGAAACAGAACATTCATGTATGTTGAGCCTTAAGAGGTAGTGTAAACAATGTGGGCTTTTAACATCTCTTTCAGAATGTCTCCAGAATTCATAAACTATTACACGCAAAATCTTTTTCTCTAGGATGCCATATCCGCCAAAGATCTATTAAACCTGATTTTCTCAATATCTCACATAACCTTAAAGAGGACTCAATATGCAGTTGAAATTTCTGAGATATATAGTTTTCCCATGTTTAATCCTATCTAATTTAAAAACCATTTTATTTATACATTTTGTGGGTGCTCTATTTGGGGCATATATATTTACTATAGTGTATTTTTGATTGTTGATTTCACATATTAATATGAAATCTTCCTTCAATATCAGCTTCTTGATGTATTAATTTAAAGGCTACTTTTGACTATATTATAGTTGCAACCCCTCTTTTTTTCCTATTTGACATGGAAGATTTATATATATAAGGGAAATCTTTAGGACTAAATTTGACCTTATCATTCGCCAACCAATGAGTCTCTTGGATTCCACATATGTGTATTGTTTCTCTTTTTAAGAAGTCTGCAAAACTATATCTTTTTTGTGGTGAATTTAGCTCCCTTACATTCAAAGATGCTATTTTAAGCATAACCTTTCTCTATCCATCTCTAGTCTCCCTCTCACTGGAATTTTAACCAAACAAAAACAACCTTACAACATATAAGACATTACAATGCACGCCAACACTTAAAATTTAAATACCCTTCAGTGTATCCTCCCTCTGCATGCAGACACTGAACTTTCCTCATAGAGATTCATTGATTCAATTAATCTCTATGAGGAGATGCTGATTGGCCAGCACTGTGTTTGAATCATGCTGGCTCTGCCCCTGATCTGATTCCTTGTCAGTCTCAGCCAAACCTATGGGGAAGCATTGTGATTGGATCAGGCCACCACTTCTGATGATGTCAGCAGACAGCACGTTTTTCTGAGGCAAACAGCATGCAGATCTACAGCTTAAGGCAAAGATTTTGCTATATTTATTGAGGCATGAGGGGCCCAGGGGGCCTAGATGTTGGTTTTAACACTATAGGGTCAGGAATACATGTTTTTGTTCCTGACCCTATAGTGATCCTTTAATGAACCATAGGGACAGTGAGAAAAAACAAAAAAACAAAACACACAATTATTATTTTCCAGCCTTTCTATTTATAGGCATATATAACCTGTTGTTCTAGGAAAAAAATATGAATAAAACCTTCTTATAATTACTCCACGTGAACTTGCCTTCTTTTACTTAAATTGTGTACCCCTTTAAATATATTCGTTTTGTGTATTAGATATATTTCTCAAATTACTTTAATCTATTATTAAGTGAGTCTAAATTGTATTTCCTACCATAAGGAAATATGTGCGTTGTCAACCTTATATGCAGATATTTTATTCCTTGAAAGGGTGCATACTTTTTATAGACAGACTCCTTCAACATATATATATATATATATTTTTTTTTACTTAAACTTATCTTCCCTCTTCCTTTTTTCTTCTACTATATTTACAAGTAACTTTTCCTTACTTTAAGCTATTTTGCCCCATGACAGTTTATTATTTATGCCCCTTTGAATAAAAAATGTAATTAAAAAAATTAAACAACTTAATTTTTCAACCTTTATGTTTAAAGGCATATATAACCTGTTATCCTAAGCGCAGACTATCAATGAAGCTCTCTTACTTTCTCCACGTCAGCTATCCTTCTTTTATTTAGATGGTGTACCCCTTTAAATATGTTCGTTTCGTGTATTGAGTGTGTTTCTCACATTACATATTAATCTATTATTAAGTGCATCTAAACTTTCTTTCCTACCAAACGGAGATATGTGCATATTCAACCTTGCATACAGGTATTCTTTTATTCTATTATTAAATATTTCCGATTTCAAATTTCCCTTCTTAACATACAAATATTTGTGCCTTTTGTAAAAATGATCCTTTAGCTCATTATTCGCCCAAACTTTTCTTCCTCTATCCCTCTTTCCTCTCTTATATTTACAAGTGGCTTCTCCTTACTGCAACCTATTTTACTCGTATGATAGTTTGATATATATGCCCATTTAAATAATTTAAAAAAAGACCTCAATACTTGTTATATATTGCCCAGCATACCAGAATCCCTTGCCCCCATCCCCCAGTATGGGGGAAGGAGAGGAAGGGAGTCGGTCACGGTTGTCATATACAAAGTTCTCATCACTTTATTCTATCTTGTTACCACAGTTGCAAACTTTGTTTTAAATATTTTTATTGTTTTCACAATATAAGTGCATATTGCGAACTGGTTCGTAATAAAGCCAGAGGTTGCCCACGCAGGGGCTTAAGCAGTAAGTTATAGCATTCATTAAGGTGAACGGTCGCCTACGTAGAGGCTTAAATGTTAGCACATAGGAATAGATGCAGATTATCGCCTGCGCAGAGGCGTAATGATCAGAACATATAGGCGTACTTGAACTTTGCAGGAATACATTTCTAAGCATTACAGCATAAAAGGTAACAACATCCTATAATGCGTCAATCTGAGGTAAACTGTAGCTGATCATGCAATACATGTAATGAAGTATATAGGCAAACTAATGCAGTGTTAAAAGAAATGACCATCCTATAATACAAGTGCTGATGTATGCCTGTTGGAGCGGGCAGATGCTGATGCTGAGCTCAGTGCTTGTTCAGCATAAAGGGCTTCGTTAAGCTTAAATAACCGCCAATAAGTATGGTGCGGTGAACATTTATGGTGGAAATGGTATATTAGTCAGGCACCGTGAGGCAATGATGCATCCTATCTGTAACGGCCCCGCAGTGTCTAGCTAATTGCAAAATACACATGTCAGGATTCAAGTGTATTGATGGTAGAAAATATGTCATTAACATTACTTCATATCTGTAACAGTTTAGCAGTGTCTAGCTAATTGCTAAATAAGCATGTCATGGATCAAGTGTATTAAGAACATCAGGGAACAAGCGCCTCTGGTGGCAGTGCAAAGCAAGAACCCATAAACTTATTCATATTAAAACATCCTAATTATCTAATAACATGAGCCAGAATCCCTAAGTATTCAGCTTGTGTAGCAAAGTACTATTATAGAACTTCTGAAACTTTCAGACACGCATGGCAGTCAGCTTATAAGGTTAGTCTCGTATGTTTCTGCTGTGTAGCTGAGTCCCCTGTCATGAGCAGCGTTTTCATCTTAGTCCCCCGACAGCGGGCGGGCTGCAGGTACAACACACTCCGAGCAGAGGGAGCCGACTGCGGACACATCCGCAGCCAGTCCCCGGGGCGCCGGCCTTTCGCCGCGTCCCCCCAGGTCATGCCGGGCTTCCGACCAGGGGATCTTCAGCGCAGCGGGCACCCGGGGACCCACTAGCCCACAAGACCCCCCCACCTAGAGTCCGTGCGCCAGTCATCCCCTGCACCCCCACCGCGCCTCTGGAGCCCCAGCCGGATGAGGCGAAGGCCGTCTTGTGTCTCACCCTTCTCCGGCCTCCTAGGGCAGGCGCCGACTTCCCCTCAGCCACCGGTCCGCCGGGGGCCGCCGCGCTCCACTCCACAAGGGCACACAGTGTCGGGGACAGCCACCTCCTGGCCCTCCACAAAACCCAGAGGTGACGGCGATCCGCTCTCAGCAAGGCATAATCCCAGGGTCGCAGCATCCAGCCAGCGGGTCCCAAGGATGTCGCGGCCGCGTCCCGCCTGGCCTCCTCCGCCCACGTGCATCACCCCTAGTGCCCATCTCCGCCTGTGGGTGTCACATCCATGGGGCAGCTTCTCAAGGTAATGCCAGCAGTCTGACCTGAAATAAGCAGTTGGGTATGAAACGTCCCTTGATTTCAGGTGTTGTTATCAGGCGGGCCACGATTAGGCAGCCTGTGCCTGTACAGGAGGGCCGCGCGCTCCCCCGGCGGTGGCGTCCCGCCCGGGTTGTGCGGCCTCCATGTGGCCAGGATTACCCCCACCGGCCGGAGCGGGGCCGCAGCTCTCGCCGTGTAGTTTCCTGTAGAGGTCCCCTCCGGTCCAGCTCTTAAGTGGCAGTTCCCAGCCTGCGGTTGCCCCTGTTTAGGCTCAAGCTGGTGTGTAGGCCGGGTTCGTCCGTTTCGGTGTTCCTGATGCGGTTGTATCTGCAGTTTAGTATGGTAAGGTAGCTTGGGTGGTGCCCCGTATCACTTCTGTATGTTTTTCTGCTTTGGGGCAGATTGTATGCGAGTTGTGTGGCATTTTTCAGGATTCTGTCCCGGAGCCATGTTACTTTGCTGCCATGCTGCTTGGCGGCCCGGCCCCGCCCCCCCACAGTTGCAAACTTTGTACATCTTTAAATATTTCCTTTTTCTCTTTGAAAGTCACTCTTAAACCTACTGGAAATATCCACGTGTACTTTATTCCTTCATTCCTTAGCTTGAGAGTGCAAGACGAAAAGTTTCTTCTAGCCATTCTTGTGTTCTTGGATAAGTCATTATACATTTTAATTGCTTTATATTTCGAGTACTTTAGAGACTTGGATATCATTAACGCTGTAACTTCTCGTTTAAATCTAAATGAGTGCAAGCATACAATTACATCTCTGGGGGCATGTGCTGGAATATTACTAGCATTTGGAATTCTGTGGGCTCTTTCAATAAAATATGCTCCATTATCTTGTTGCATAAATTCTTTTAGGTAGTTCTCCAAATTTCATGTTGATATGTTTTCCTGAATTCCTCTTATTCTAATGTTGTTTCTCTGTGCCCTGTCTGCATTATCCGGGATTTTAACTTCTAACGATGCGATTCTCTTTTCCATACGACGTATCCTTTCTTCTTGTAAACCATATTGTAATGTTGAGTGTTATGTTTTTTCTTCAAGTAATCTCACTTTAGGTATTATTTTGGTCATCTCAACTTTAAAATCTTACATCATTAAATGCATTTCTTTTTGTAATCTTTTCTAGTTGTAATTGCAAACATTCATTTACGTATTCTTTTTCAATAAATTGTGATCCCATTATTGATGTCTCTAAGCCTTTCTTATCGCTATTCTTCTGTACTGATGGTTGTGACTTCACTTCACCATGGATCTCTAATTCATGAAAACTTGCTATTTTCTAATTTTTTTCTCTTTCTTAAGGTGAAAAAAAATTTGACAAACATTTTTCAACTTTTTGATCGATCTTCTTCTCTTTCCTGTTTCCCTGTTTGGCATCACTATTTTTAGTTGCCATTACAGCAAACCAACAAACAGGTCAAACAAAAAACAAAAAAAAACACTTTTCTTTCTCTCTGTTTAAACACAGGCGTTTTTGCAGTAACCAGTGGATGATTTTGTATTGGGACTACTTGCAGCGCCCCTAGATATCATCTTAATATCTTGCTTGCTTATCTCTCTCCACTTTTAAGTATTCTTATAACAGCAGTTTTCAGGCAGTTTTTGATATCATACAGGGAGTGCAGAATTATTAGGCAAGTTGCATTTTTGAGGATTAATTTTATTATTGAACAACAACCATGTTCTCAATGAACCCAAAAAACTCATTAATATCAAAGCTGAATATTTTTGGAAGTAGTTTTTAGTTTGTTTTTAGTTATAGCTATGTTAGGGGGATATCTGTGTGTGCAGGTGACTATTACTGTGCATAATTATTAGGCAACTTAACAAAAAACAAATATATACCCATTTCAATTATTTATTATTACCAGTGAAACCAATATAACATCTCAACATTCACAAATATACATTTCTGACATTCAAAAACAAAACAAAAACAAATCAGTGACCAATATAGCCACCTTTCTTTGCAAGGACACTCAAAAGCCTGCCATCCATGGATTCTGTCAGTGTTTTGATCTGTTCACCATCAACATTGCGTGCAGCAGCAACCACAGCCTCCCAGACACTGATCAGAGAGGTGTACTGTTTTCCCTCCTTGTAAATCTCACATTTGATGATGGACCACAGGTTCTCAATGGGGTTCAGATCAGGTGAACAAGGAGGCCATGTCATTAGATTTTCTTCTTTTATACCCTTTCTTGCCAGCCACGCTGTGGAGTACTTGGACGCGTGTGATGGAGCATTGTCCTGCATGAAAATCATGTTTTTCTTGAAGGATGCAGACTTCTTCCTGTACCACTGCTTGAAGAAGGTGTCTTCCAGGAACTGGCAGTAGGACTGGGAGTTGAGCTTGACTCCATCCTCAACCCGAAAAGGCCCCACAAGCTCATCTTTGATGATACCAGCCCAAACCAGTACTCCACCTCCACCTTGCTGGCGTCTGAGTCGGACTGGAGCTCTCTGCCCTTTACCAATCCAGCCACGGGCCCATCCATCTGGCCCATCAAGACTCACTCTCATTTCATCAGTCCATAAAACCTTAGAAAAATCAGTCTTGAGATATTTCTTGGCCCAGTCTTGACGTTTCAGCTTGTGTGTCTTGTTCAGTGGTGGTCGTCTTTCAGCCTTTCTTACCTTGGCCATGTCTCTGAGTATTGCACACCTTGTGCTTTTGGGCACTCCAGTGATGTTGCAGCTCTGAAATATGGCCAAACTGGTGGCAAGTGGCATCGTGGCAGCTGCACGCTTGACTTTTCTCAGTTCATGGGCAGTTATTTTGCGCCTTGGTTTTTCCACACGCTTCTTGCGACCCTGTTGACTATTTTGAATGAAACGCTTGATTGTTCGATGATCACGCTTCAGAAGCTTTGCAATTTTAAGAGTGCTGCATCCCTCTGCAAGATATCTCACTATTTTTGACTTTTCTGAGCCTGTCAAGTCCTTCTTTTGACCCATTTTGCCAAAGGAAAGGAAGTTGCCTAATAATTATGCACACCTGATATAGGGTGTTGATGTCATTAGACCACACCCCTTCTCATTACAGAGATGCACATCACCTAATATGCTTAATTGGTAGTAGGCTTTCGAGCCTATACAGCTTGGAGTAAGACAACATGCATAAAGAGGATGATGTGGTCAAAATACTCATTTGCCTAATAATTCTGCACTCCCTGTATGTTAGTTTTAGCAACTCTCACAACCTGGACTTGCTTTAATATTTTTATCCAGATTCTACTTAAAGGACCACTATAGTGCCAGGAAAACATACTCGTTTTCCTGGCACTATAGTGCCCTGAGGGTGCCCCCACCCTCAGGGTCCCCCTCCCGCCCGGCTCTGGAAGGGGGAAAGGGGAAAAAACTTACCTTTTTCCAGCACTGGGCGGGGAGCTCTCCTCCTCCAATCCTCCCCGTCGGCTGAATGCGCACTTGCGGCAAGAGCTGCGCGTGCATTCAGCCGGTCGCATAGGAAAGCATTATCAATGCTTTCCTATGGACGCTGGTGTGTTCTCACTGTGAAAATCACAGTGAGAAGCACGCAAGCGCCTCTAGCGGCTGTCAATGAGAGGGAAGGCTTAACCCATTCATAAACATAGCAGTTTCTCTGAAACTTCCATGTTTATAAAAAAATGGGTTAAGCCTAGCTGGACCTGGCACCCAGACCACTTCATTAAGCTGAAGTGGTCTGGGTGCCTAGAGTGGTCCTTTAAGGCAATTATAGGATGTCAGGACCTTTATTAAGGACAGAAAACATATAAAGGCTATATAAGCAGTCATTTTCCTGGTGTGTTTAATACAGTCATGAGGCATAAACCATAAACAAATGAACAAGTAAAGAATATTGTCTTAGCTTCATGGAGCAATTATCAAAACTCCACTCCTCTCTTTCTCCACAGTTCTGTGGTTTCATGTGTTGTTTCAGGCTTCTCCCTTTTGAACCTTCTCAGATCACCATAACTTTATGTTTTCCAGCAAATATATAAGTTTTAATACTTGCGATTTTGTAGAGCTTCCCTTTATTTCTGTTTTTCCTCGAAACTCTGGTCTGTGGAAAGCCCTTCCTGCAAATTGCTGCTGCTCGCCTGTTATGTTTCCTGACGGTATGGCGGTATCCGTTTTTGCCTCTTGTCTGGCCAGCCGTATTTACCTTTATCTGCCTGTGCTTTATTTACCTCACGCCAAAATCACTATGCCGCATCTCGCGCCCTTATAATTCACATGCATGCTGTTTGTATTCCTTCACCACCCGCAGGACGTGACCAGCGTGCGTCGTCATGTCATCGCTCCGCCCCCACAAATGCAAAATAAAAACTCTTAAAATAATTTAAATGTCTAACGCGAGCTTACATGAAATATGTAATGAAATCTTCTTGTCAAAATTTGAACAATATCGTAAATACTATTTTCTTCATTAGTTTAAAATAATAAACTGCATATGTACAGTATTTTACAACAAAGACATTAATACGCCATATAAATCTAAACACCCTTAAAACATGTATCCAGACATTGTTTAAATAATTGCAATCAGTCTTCCCTACATTACCTCAAGTTGGAGCTCAAGTGAGTTGCGCATTTTTAATTTTGTGTTGAGCTAGTAAATTTCACTTCATGGTCTATTTAACGTAACTCTCCCTTGTATTTCAGCACACAGAAAGGATATACGCATACAGTTATGGCAACATTCTGCAGTCACGCAAAAGCTTACAGCTCACTGGCTGTCCTCAACAGACCTCTGTAAATGACCTGTTTAAGGAAATTCCAGATGTGACATTACATTGGTTAGTTGAAAATTTCATATTAACTGACAAAAAAAAAGACATTTAAAAATGTGCTTTTGAATCTGTTGTTCTTCGAGATCCCAAGGTATTCGGATTTATTCCCGAAATCTATTTGGGAGAGAAACTTTGCATGCAACAATATAGCTCAATCTTTCATTTGTAGAAATATCCAATATCAATATGCCTATGCAAAACTGCTTGCGTGTAGAAAGGTATGATTCTTCAATCTTTCAGTCATAGCAGGAATATAAATTCAAACCGTAAACGTATCGTAGAACTGCAGTATATGATACATTCGGAATTCTTGCACATTTGCAAGGCATCAAAACAGGTGCAAATAAAGCCAAAAATAACATATTGAAACCCTTGGAATAAATACACTTTTGATTCTTAATTTTAAGGAGCAATTACAGATTTAATGTTAGATCACAAATAGAGTCAATTTTATCAAAGTTTAAAAGGACACTATAGTCACAAGAACAACTACAGCCTAATGTAGTGGTTCTGGTGTCTATAGCCTGTTCTTGCAGTCATAGCACAATAAAAATATAATTTATTTTCCTAAAATAATTTTATACGACAGAAATCAGCCTTTCGGTTATTCTGTCAAGCACATATAGACATTATTTTATTCCCTATGTCTGTATTCCCTAATTGCACTGTTTGTATTCTTGGTTTAAAGTTGAATTTATGATATTTTTTATGTTATTAATAAATGTATATGCAAACAAAATACAGATTTATTATAATAATAATCTATTTTTGAGTTTAAATCAATTTAAGTAAATGTTTTATTATTATTTAAATTTAGACCCATGTTAGTGCGTTATTTTTTTCACAAATGGATAACTTTGTTCAACACATGTATTTTTGAATATTTAAATATATTCTTCATTTTCCTTTTTCTTTAAATATTAAATATAGAGCATGTGTACCTTTATCCTAACATTATATTTTCCAGAGTACATTTTCTCACAAAAGCTTTGGTTCATTAGGTACAAGTTGTTGTGTTCTATGCTGCCTTAAGCCGACTCACTGATCGGTCTTCTATCACAAATAGTCACAGTCAACAACATTTGCTTCATTCAACATTTCTCGATATATGAACCAAGTTTAATTATTATTATTATTATTATTATTATTGCCATTTATATAGCGCCAACAGATTCCGTAGCGCTTTACAATATTATGAGAGGGGGGATTTAACTATAAATAGGACAATTACAAGAAAACTTATAGGAACGATAGGTTGAAGAGGACCCTGCTCAAACGAGCTTTTAATAATCATAATTATTTATTTATTTTTTATTATTGCCATTTATATAGTGCCAACAGATTCCGTAGCGCTTTACAATATTATGAGAGGGGATTTAACTATAAATAGGACAATTACAAATAAACTTACAGGAACAATAGGTTGAAGAGGACCCTGCTCAATCGAGCTTACATTCTATAGGAGGTGGGGTGTAAAACACATTAGGACAGGAATTTGCAATCAAATAAGGTGGGCTGCCCTTTAGGAGAGGGCAAGAGACAGGTATGTGAGGTAGGGGTTAGTCTTGGAGGCCATAAGCTTTCCTAAAGAGATGGGTTTTAAGGCACTTCTTAAAAGATGCAAGACTAGGGGAGAGTCTGATGGCGGGAGGCAGGCTATTCCATAGGAAGGGAGCCGCCCGCGAGAAGTCCTGCAAGCGCGAGTTGGCCGTACGGGTGCGGACAACGGACAGGAGGTGGTCACGGGCAGAGCGGAGAGACCGAGAAGGGACATACCTATGGATCTGTGAGGAGATATAAGAGGGGCTAGAGTTGTTCAGTGCTTTATAGGTGTGAGTTAGTGCCTTGAATTGACTCCTATAGCACACAGGAAGCCAATGTAAGGACTGGCAGAGGGGTGAGGTGTGAGAGAACCGACTAGAGAGGAAAATCAGTCTAGCAGCAGCGTTCATTACAGACTGTAGGGGTGCAGTACGGCTTTTGGGAAGACCAAGCAGGAGAGGGTTACAATAATCCATGCGGGAAATTATTAGAGCATGGACAAGCTCCTTGGTAGTATCTGGTGCAAGAAAGGGGCGGATGCGGGCTATGTTTTTAAGATGGAATCTACAGGATTTGGCAACATGCTGGATGTGAGGCTCAAAGGTGAGACCAGAGTCAAGTATGACGCCAAGACAGCGCGCTTGCAAGGATGGGCTGATGTTGGTACCACAAACTTGAAGGGAGAGCGAAAGAGGAGGATCAGTATTAGGAGGAGGAAAGACAAGGAGCTCAGTTTTTGAGAGATTGAGTTTCAGAAAGCGGGAGGACATCCAGTCAGAGATGGAAGAAAGGCAAGCAGTGACACGTTGCAGGACAGCAGGGGAGAGGTCTGGGGAGGAGAGATATAGCTGGGTGTCATCAGCGTACAGGTGGTAGTGGAATCCAAATGAGGTAATAAGTTTGCCAAGAGAGGCAGTATAAAGAGAAAATAGAAGGGGACCAAGGACGGAGCCTTGGGGGACTCCAACCGAGACAAGGCGAGGGGAGGAGGTCTCATTAGAAAAAGAGACACTGAATGAGCGTTGGGAGAGATAAGAGGAAAACCATGAGAGGACAGAGTCACAGAGACCAAGCGATTGCAGAGTTTGAAGAAGGAGAGCATGATCAACGGTGTCAAAGGCCGCTGAGAGGTCAAGAAGAATTTGTATGGAGTAGTGGCCTTTTGATTTAGCTGTGATTAGGTCATTAGTAACTTTGATAAGGGCAGTCTCTGTAGAGTGGGGAGGGCAGAAGCCAGATTGAAGGGGGTCAAGGAGAGAGTTGGAATTGAGGAAATGAGACACACGGGTAAAGACAAGTCTTTCCAGAAGCTTTGAGGAAAAAGGGAGCAGGGATATGGGACGGTAGTTAGAGGGGGTGGACGGGTCGAGGGATGGTTTTTTTAGTATAGGTACTACAGTGGCATGTTTAAGGTCAGCAGGGACAATGCCAGAAGAGAGCGAGCAGTTGAAGATGTGTGTTAGAGAAGGCACGAGACAAGTGGAGAGAGATCTGATAAGGTGAGATGGGACAGGATCGAGCGGGCAAGTGGTGGGGCGAGAGGAGCAAAGAAGAGCAGCCACCTCTTGGTCAGTGGCTGGGGAGAATGTCTGAAGGGTAGGAAAGGCGTGATCTATGTGTGATTGAGAAACAGAAAGGAAAGGAGGGGAGAATTCTTTCCTTAGCTGTTCAATTGTGTCAGTGAAGTAACATGCAAAGTTATCAGCAGTAAGGTTGGTTTGGGGGGTGGCCACAGCGGGGCGAAGAAGAGAATTAAAGGTGTCAAAGAGACGCCTGGGGTTGCGGGAACATGAACTGATGAGAGAGGAAAAATAGGACTGTTTGGCAAGGGCAAGGGCTGCACTGTATGAACACAATATGAATCTATAATGGAGAAAGTCTGACTGGGTGCGAGACTTCCTTCAGGAGCGTTCAGCACAACGGGAGCATCTTTGCAGGTAGCGCGTTGATTTAGTATGCCATGGTTGGGGGCGGGTCCTCCTCGAGGTGCTTGTTTGGAGTGGTGCTGCAGTGTTCAAGGCAGATGTAAGAGTAGAGTTATATATGGAGATGGCCAGTGAAGGACAGGAGAGGGAAGGGATGGACAGCAGTTGTGAATCAATGTCAGCTGACAACTGTTGGAGATCAAGAGAATTAAGGTCCCTCCTGAGTTGAGGGTGGTTAGGCGGAGGTTGTTGGGTGAGGGGGTACGTGAGAGCAAACGATAAGAGGTGGTGATCAGAGAGTGGATACGGAGTGTTGCAGATATTAGATACAGTACATGCATAAGTGAAGATTAGGTCAAGGGTATTGCCAGCTACATGGGTGGGAGAATTTGCCCACTGTGATAGCCCGAGGGAGGAAGTGATTGAAAGTAGTTTATTGGCGGCAGAGGTCAAAGATGGGTTTATAGGAATATTGAAGTCCCCGAGAATTAGGGATGGGATGTTAGAAGAGAGGAAATAGGGTAGCCAGGCAGCAAAGTGGTCAAGGAGGAGAAGAGGGGAACCAGGGGGACGGTAAATAACAGCAATGTTAGCAAAGAAGGGTTTGAAAAGGCGAATTGAGTGTATTTCAAATGACGGGAAAGAGAGGGAAGGGGGGCTGGGAAGAGGTTTAAAAGAGCAGTGAGGGGAGAGGAGAAACCCAACACCACCACCTTTACATTCAGAGTTTCTTGGGTTGTGGGTAAGTTGGAGACCACCGAAGGACAAAGATGCAGGGGTGGCAGTGTCAGAGGGGGAGAGCCAGGTTTCAGTTAAGGCTAGTAAATCTATTGAACGAGAGATGAAGAAGTCATGGACAGCAGTGGATTTAGTTATATTGGGCAGTATTGAAGGAGGATTTAGAGGAACAAGAGATGGGTATGAGATTAGTGTGGATCCTTGGGTTAGTATGTGCTGAGTTTGTAGAGAGGGGGCCGGGGTTGCTATCAAAGCATCTATCCAGGAATGGAACATTTAGCAATTGTAATTCTGGGGTATTGATGTTACTGTAATTCAGCTTAATTGTATCATCCTCAGAAGGATGAAAATCTAATATGGCTATGCCAAGAAGTGAGCTTGCGAATCTCATATATACAGTCGCTGGAGCCCTTTGCATTGAGTAATTGAGTTACTTTTCTTTTGAATTCTAGCTCACATTAGGAAACATATGCAGCAATCAGTATATTAGAAACATACATTACACAGATGGGAAAATCTCTTCATTCAGTGTCATGTCTGATGACTTACCCAATGATTCACTTACTTAAAACCACACTAACCTACTTATATTCATAAAAATAATGCAAAGTGCCTTGTCATATCCTCACGCTCAACACAAATGATGCAATTGTCAGGAAAACGATGTGGTCACATTGGGAAGCCTTAAATATAGGACTGGAAATATGGTAATCACATACGGACTTCATCTTCTTCCATCATTTAATTTAAATTGTTTACCTCTTTAACCAAAAGTGCTATATATGTGGCTGTCATACAAATCTCCTTGGCTAGATTTATACCATTGGGAAGATAACTTTACTGAGCTATTGAATTAAAAAGAAACTGTCACCTATAATGTGATGATAGCTTGCTTTGGACTCTTCTGCCACAGCCACCTCAATAGGGCAATTCACAAAACCATGAATTGTTATTAGACTGAAATAAAAAAATGTTCTCAGTCAGCTGTGATTCCATTTCAACAATAGCCAGGTGAAGTCACAGTTTTGTGAATAATAGTGATAAATAAAACAGGCTTATTGGACTATAGTGATGTATTTATGTTGTAGTCTACTCTAGGCTTAACCAAATCTATTTGCCTCTCTTCCCCCCAATACCCACACTCTCCATTACACTCAAACGTACAAGATGAGCTATTCACATGTCTACAACCTAGTAAGCCACACTCATGTACCCATAATTAGCTAACCTCACAAGTCACTCACACATACATATTCATATTGTTTTGAAAATACATACACAAACAGCCACACAGACATACATGCTTACATAAAAAAATCTAAATACACACAGACACACAAGTAGCCAAAAACACAAATGTCAATGTCAATTTTATTCTTTCTTCCAAGCTCATGTACCTCAAATTCGTTGCCCCTTCAACCCATCTGCTAACTCCATTTATTAACCCTTCTTCCCATTTCCTTAAACCCATTTAATTAACCCCTTCCACATCACCTTACCCCACACTTCATTAACTCATTCTTCACTTTTCCTCAAGTATATTTCTTTCATGTTTTTCTTGTTCCCCTTACACCCTGTTTTTTTTGCCATTTCTTCACCCCCATTTTTTTATTTCTTCCATCTTGTATCCTTCTCATTTCATCACCATTCCCTCCTATCTCCTTAGAATGGTGGAATAGTAGTTGTAACGGACCGTTTTGCACACCAGGGGTTAAAAGCGTTTAGGCGATATTCCCCTTTTCAGATGCACAGGCACAGTATATTCCCACAATGCATCCTGGCTTTCTCCCCTCTGCCCTGGGAGATAATTGAGAAGTAATTCAATTATCTCCCAAAACAAAGGCAAATCTCCATTATGCACGTGGGGATACTAAAACAAGCATTACTGTTAAAATACACCAGGTAAGACACATTACATTAAAACTATACATTTAACATATCCCCAGATAGCTCAGGTCTGAGCGCACATTATTAAGTGAATGGCGCTCAGACCACACGAATACAGTTTAATCGCCATGGATCCAAAGTCTTTACAGTCAGTTTCATACGAATGTGCTCCATGGGATTCCTATCTGGGGTATAACACATTCAACAAAACTACCGAACACCGGGCCGTTCGTGCACTTCCACCGAACAAGAAGGGAGGCCGGCGGCTTCAGCAGTGTTCGCGCAAAACTGTGTCCGATTTTAGTTCCATGAAAATAGAGACGAACACCGCTGAGCATTCGTATGTTTAAAATGGCCGTGACCTCGTGTTCGGGATACGAATGGCGGCCACCCAGCATTCGTCAATTAAGCTGCGGTTAACCACAGCTTCAGGGAGGTTAATTGACGGCACACTCCAGCTCCCAGGTGGTCTATTCATTCGTGCGGTTGTTCGGATTGAATCTACTGAACAACCGGCAGAAAATCACGAATACAGCTTTTCTGCATGTGAAACAAAGTATTTTAACAGGGGGCCATAGTCCAGAGGCAGCAGGCGAGCAACCAGGCTTCTTCAATGCAATGTGGCGAGATTGGTCTCGTCACAGTAGTCTATTGGATATGTTAGGGAGCTTCATTCAGCAAAGCCTGCTACCATTGCTGTTTTTCTTGTTCCCCTTACACCCTGGTAGCAAAGCCTGCTACCACTGCTCCCTTGAACCCTGAAGCTCCAGTGGATGGAGGTTGCAGAGATATGATATATCCTTCCAGCGTAAATCAAGTGGTTCTCAAGTCTCCGCATAGAATGTCAAAGCAGGAGAGAAGTAATCTCCACGGCAACTGCCACATTATTCCAAAAGCATGAAAGCTGTTATTACTAAAGTTTTGGCATAACACTTCAGATTGCCAAAACTTCAGCAATGAACTTGTAACATAATTCCCTAGCCTGCTGGCCATTCAACCAGGAGTTGGGGCTAATAGTACAACTGAGGACGAGTTACATTCTTCATTCTTATCTTTTCAGGAGCCCTCTCAGGGCTACATCCTTAAAATACCCCTAGCCATAATTCATATACAGATATAAAAACAGTCTTTGGGTATTCCACTGATAGTGACAGCAATTTAGTACTTGTTTTCCACAAGTTTTCCTGTGACATTAAAGTGGTTTTAACTTTGGAATTGTAGATTTGGAAATCATTACTGTAATATTTTCATATTTCATTCCACGCAAAACAAAAGTTTTCAACTGTTTCCATAATATAAACCATTGGGTCTGTTGTTGCTCACAATAAAAACAAATGTGTCAGCATTTAGCTGTCATCTAGGTTCTGGTTATTTGGTTCATGTTAAAGTATATCAACCTTCTGCATATCTCTTCCCTCTTCCCCCCCACCCACTTTTTTTTTACAAGGTTATTTAATAACCTAAAAAATATCCATTATAACTATGCCTGAGTTGAATAATTTTTCCAGATTAACTAGTTTTGCATCATTTGTTCTATTCAGATTTCAGTTGCAAAAAAATAGTAGTTGAGTGACTACCCTGTATGTCAAAAGGTAATTTAGTAAAGTCAGTTTAGAGATAACCCTAACGGACCTGTAATAATGCTACTAGTTACTGTTTGATGCACCACCAACAGAGCAGAAACCTTCCCAAGCCATACTGGACCACCATGTAAGATATTGCCTGGAGGAGAATATTGCACATGTACAGAATTATGGAAATACATAACTTAATGATACAATACATCAGAGTGCCAAGAAGCTTGGTAGAAACCTTAAGGGCTGTTGCCACATTGAAAGGGAATGTCACATATTTTAAGTAACTATTGAATACAGAAAACAGAAAGTGGTAAGAATCTGGCTGATGGGGGTGTGAATATAGGCATTCATTTGGTTAGGAATGTTTCCTTATGCATAAAAGATATGTATTTTGGCTGGTTTCCTAATTGAAATCATAAGGAACATGTTGGAGGTCGTGAGATGCAACACTGGTTTGAATGAGTCCTTCTCCATGATGGCAGAAAACTGGACTTATAGGCTACAGTGAGGGAACAATGTATTTGATCCCCTGCTGATTTTAAACGTTTGTCCACTGACAAAGAAATGATCAGTCTATAATTTTAATGGTAGGTATATTTTAACAGTAAGAGACAGTATAACCACCCCCTGCACCCCAAAAAAAAAAAAATCCAGAAAAACGCATGTCAAAAAAGTTATAAATTGATTTGCATGCCAATGAGTGAAATAAGTATTTGACCCCATTCGACTTGTTACTTGGTGGCAAAACCCTTGCTGGCAATCACAGAGGTCAGACGTATCTTGCAGCTGACCACCAGATTTGTCCACATCCCAGGAGGGATTTTGCCCCACTCTTCTTTGCAGATATTCTCTAAGTCATTAAGGTTTCAAGGCTGACGTTTGGCAACTCGAACCTTCAGCTCCCTCCACAGATTTTCTATAGGATTAAGGTCTGGAGACTGGCTAGGTGCTCCAAGACCTTAATGTGCTTCTTCTTGAGCCACTCCTTTGTTGCCTTGGCTGTGTGTTTTGGGTCATTGGGTCAATTTTCATTGGGTCAATTTTCGCACCTGGTCCCCATGGTTTCTAGTTACGCCTCTGTCCCTTGTGATCAATAATATCAGGTATTGCAAATAAGCAGCATGCTACATCAATATAGTAAAGATGCTCAGTCTGGATTTCAAATCTATCATTTATACAGAGGTCTCAAGAACATTTTATTCCCTATGATCACTTGCAACAACACTTGTTTCCTCAACATGAGATCAAACGAAAACAATATGAGAACTGTATTCTGACATAATTAGTCATATTATGTATTATTTAGTTTTTCTTGTTTGTTAGCTTACAGAATTTGATTAAATGTTAAGCTCTAAGTAAAACAAATGTTAAAAAAGTGGAATTTTGTTGAATGTTCTCCATGTTTTCTATGCTCCTATGACAATATGTGAATTTTTATGTCAAGGTTTTCTTAACCCTGTGTTGACAAAATAAACAAGCAGTATGTTATTATACAGTTTAACTGGTTAACAAAAGAAAATCTGCTCATAATCATGAGGCAACACGTGTTGGATGAAGATTAATCAAGTAAGCCACTTCAATTAACTTTTCGATGCATTGTACTACAACCCCCCTCCCCACTGTAAATATGGATAGCTAAATTAATTATAAACCTAATTAAAGTAAATTATACTATAGTCATATGGCTAACATATTTGAAAAGAGATTAAGAGAATACTGATGGCCCTGTTTACAGCATTTGGAGAGAGAGGAAGTAAAAAATCAATCCAATCCATATGGAAGAATTACTTTAGGAAATTAATTTTTTAAATAAAATCTGATTTAAAATTCTGTTCACAAGTTATTTCATCCCTCTACAATAAACTACATAAGAGGTACAGATGGATACTTTGTATTTACAAATAGTAGCAGTGAATTATCTTTCTGTAGTTTTTATCTTTCTTTGAATCCGTTATAAAAGAGATATTTAGAAGTAACCATACGCAGTTCTACGAATAAAAGAAAATAGCGACAGGGGTTTTACCCAAACTAGCATTACATGAGCTGCAAAGTAGCAAAACAATCTAATCTAACCCAATGTTAACTTTGAGTGCTGCATGCAGCTAATTGGTCTGTCTGGGGACATCAAATGTGGCTCCTGCTGACAGAGGGGAGCCCCAGGTGCGATTGATACCTGAGGGATTCAGCCCTGCTCACACCAAAAATGCAGAAAGTTACTAATGTCAGGAAGGGGTTAATCATATTGTATGTAATCCGAAGAATATAGCAAGTATCAACTATATGTACAAATGATTTTTAAAAATCCTCAATTTGCCAAGATTTATCCTGGATAATTATAATTCATGCAAAGAAAAGCATATTGTATACAAAAAAATCTGAACATTCACATGTAAAATCCTCAATTTGCCAAGATTTATCCTGGATAATTATAATTCATGCAAAGAAAAGCATATTGTATACAAAAAAATCTGAACATTCACATGTTCAGATTTTTTTGTATACAATATGCTTTTCTTTGCATGAATTATAATTATCCAGGATAAATCTTGGCAAATTGAGGATTTTTAAAAATCATTTGTACATATAGTTGATACTTGCTATATTCTTCGGATTAGATTTCAAATATATCTATTTTCCCAGACTCTTGTTAGGTGATTATATTTTCTCTGTTGTGTAATGGTGTTTTTTATGTTAACAGATACATGATCTCTAGATAAATTGCAATATTTATTGACACATTAATGGCTTCAGATGAACATTTAGATATTCCCTATTAAGGGTTAATAAGTTTATAGGGGTGTATATAAAAATACTCCTCTCTGTCTTATTGGAGATATCTTTGCCAGAAGCTCAAGGAAGCAGGGTGAAAGGTCAGTGTAGGACCCACCTGAGTGGGTTTACCTTGACGTTGGCAGACGGGCGTTCCCTCCAATAGCCACTGGAGTAACTAAATAACCTCCATTTGTTTAAATATACATAGGGATTTAGGAGAGGGCGCGGGTAACTTTTTGTTTTTTTCTGAACATTTAGATATGTTATGTCAATAAAATCACAATTCTACTATTCCGATACTTTGCAACTTCACAATTACCACTATCAGATTGGTGAAAATAGACTTTATACCTCATGCTATACACTCACATTTGGCAATCACAGAAGTGCCAGAGAGTGGCCATCGGGCATTTAGGAAAAGCTCTAAATAGTTCTAGGTATTTGGACGTGTTAACTCATGAGGTGAATGAACACCACAGGCACCTCCATTAACTTGATCATGTGTAAAAGCATCATTAACTAACAATTTCTTGACCATTTAAAGGTCAAATAAGCATTGTAACTAAAATAATAATGTAGCAAAACAACATCATGTTTATACATGTGCACAATTCCTGAAAATTCCATTTAGGGTCGCTTACTCGTTACTCGTTGTGACGGCAGACGAACGTCAGAAAATATTCTTGATTGGTTACTAACACTGGATTGTAACATAAGTCCCTTGTCTGGTGTGGTAATGTTTGAATTCTTTGATTAATTGCACAAATTAGGTATTTTAGCAAAAAGGAATAGGGAGATGAAAACTGCTTACATTCTAAGGTAGATCTTTCAGAATTAAAAATATAATGCAATAAAAATTGTATATATATATATATATATATATATATATATAATTATTATTATTAATTTATTTATTTATTTATTAATTATGGACTTTTTTCAGTTGTTACTGTTCCACAATCCAGCCATGCCTATGTTAACTTAGGCACCTACGTACGACATATTTATATTGAGTCTCTTTGGGCTATTGTTTACCATGGGTACTTGACTGTTATTATTCATGTATTCATCTCATATTAAGTTTTACTTATATATATCGTCTGCTATGTTGTTATCGCCTGTTGCCCAACATTGCCAAACATTTTTAAATAAACGTTTGACTACAAAATATATATATATATATATAAAAAATACCAATAGCTCCCGCACTCACGCTCCAATTACCCTTGTTGCCCGGGTGCCAGCAAGTAATAGCCGTCCATACAAAAATCCAACGAATAGCTGCACTCACGGTGAATAAAAATCCAAGTTTATTGAAAATAAATTAAAACATCTACGACCAACGTTTCAGTCCTATCAGGACCTTCCTCAGGATCAAAAAGATGAAAAACAGTATATACATCATACAAGGCTTTTATACATAAAACTATTAAGTGTATTAGCTTACCCCAGGTGAAACCGCCACTCAATCGGTGTCCTGACCCGCTCTGTGCGCATGTGCGAGTTGACTCCGCCCCCTGCCGTGACGTCATGACGTCATCGCGCCACCACGGCTAGATTGTTGCCTCGGCGATGTTGTCAAACATAGCATCACCATAGACAACCAAACGCCGGCAACCTGACCGGAACAATAGTTGTCATGATGATGCCGGTAAACAAAGGATCACCGCAGTCAATGTCTTCAAAAAAAGGGGGGTGGAGCCAAGTGCAAAGAATACTAAACCAAAAAACATGTGAATAAAACTTATAATAAAATAAATATCATGTATACAAATATGAACGAGCTTTATATTATATCTGCTCAGTTCATTATAAAGTGCCAACGTTATCAGTGTAAATAAAGTGCATAGAAACATCCATATATTCATCTTATTAGGGAATCAGTGCATATAATTGAGTGTAATGCTCATAAGGGCAAAGTGTGAAATAAATCTCACTTGCATAACAATCCATATTTGGATATTTTAAAGTGACATGCAAAACAATCCATATTTGGATATTTTAAAGTGACAGTGCATAAATATATAAAGTGCAAACTATCAATAGTAAAAAAGTGCAGTGAGTGCTAGTGAAAAAATATTGCATGGTGTATTGTGTAAAAATAAATCTGTTCTCTTTTAAACCCCATATATAAAAGAAAAAATATATACCTGATAACATTGATACTAATATAATAACATAATAACAATACATGTACACTTATATAAAAATCCAAATGCTGAAGACATGCGATCAAGATTACCTAAAACATTATATATTGAGGGTTGTTACTACAACTCCTCCTGTTAATCATATACAATAATTAAACATTTTTCTATATATTGGGCTATGCTCATTTAGCCTTACTGATTAAAATGCCCAAAAAATGTTTTGTTCCTAATAGCATATCTCAGCATTTATATCTAAAATCAAACTACCAATGGCTGGGGTTATAACTCGGTTATAACTATGCATATAAATATATTACATAACTTAAGTCATTATAACAAACATCACTTGTCGTTAAACCTATTACAAGAATGAATGGAACGAGATATATTCATTCAAACCCTTTGGGTAAACTGTATCCAATTCATAAATCCAAAATGTCTCTCTGTTTAATAGCAATTTACCCCTGTCTCCAGCCCGTCTCGATGCTGGAATATGGTCAATTGCTATGAATTTCAGTGTGGCTAATGGGTGATTAAAATCAAAGAAATGTTTCGCCACTGGTTTGTCTGATCCACCATCCCTATAGGCTAATCTAATGCTGGATCTATGACCCCTAATTCTTTCACAAAGCGCTGTTTCAGTTTTACCAATATACACCAACCCACATGGACATGTGAGTTTGTAAACAACATGAGTGGTTTTACACGTAATAGTACTTCGGATTGTATATTTCTTGTTGGTGTGTGGGTGTTGGAAAGACTTAGATGGGGTCATGTGTCCACATGTTACACACCCAAGGCAGCGCACACTGCCCCGGCATTGTACTGTAACATTATCCGCATAACTTAGGATAGGGTCAGTATGGACCAGCATATCTTTTAGATTTTTATTCCTCTTGAAGCAAACCAAAGGTTGTTCCGAAAAGACCTTAGGGAGGGTGTCATCTGCTGCCAGTATTCTCCAATTTTTTCTGATGGCGGAGGAAATTTGACCCGTTGATTGATGGAACGTAGTAGGGAAGACCATTCTTTGTGATATCGCTGTCACCCTAGGTTCCCGAGGGGCCCTAGCCTCTCTTAATGCTTTATCAAGGGTGGAGCGGTGGTACCCCCGTTCCAAAAATTTATTAGTCATTTCAATCAATTGCTTCTCTTTGATGTTCTCATCAGAGTTGTTTCTCATCACCCGCAGATATTGGGCCTTTGGGAGAGAGTCCTTCAGACCTTGTGGATGAGCACTATGTGCATGGAGGAGGGTATTGCGGTCAGTGGCTTTCGTGAACAAGCTATATTCCAATCTGTCTGTACCTATGGACAATTCAACATCCAAGTATTGGATTTTATCCGTACTGATATTCGCCGTCATTGGTACTGGTAGCTTGTTAAGTTCATCGACCATATTGTGTGCTTCCATTATGGTACCGTTCCAGATGATCAAAAGATCATCAATGAAGTGATAATAGCCTTTTGTTAAATGGCCATATGGTAACAAGATGTATTTCTGTTCGTACACATACATGTATGCATTTGCATACATGGGGGCCATTGCCGCCCCCATCGATGTGCCTGATATCTGCAAGTACCACTGATTTTCAAAACGAAAGTAGTTGCGTTCCAAAGTGATTGCCAAAATTTCCAGTACAAATTCAATAGGTGGACCATGGTACACTGTCGATGCCGTGAGTACTTGTCGCATGGCCTCAATCCCTTCTTCATGTGGGATTACAGTGTAAAGGCTCTTTACATCCATGGTAATTAGCAAAGGTTTAGTTTCCATAAATGTAATCTCCTTAATTTTATTCAAGAGCATGGGTGTGTCTTTTATACAAGTGTCCAATTGCTCAACCGTCTGTTTAAACAAAAAATCAAGCCACTTAGCTAAAGGTTCTAAAATTCCTTTGATCGCGGACACTATTGGACGTCCCAGAGGCTTCTGAGCATCCTTATGAATTTTTGGGATGCTATAAATGATAGGAGTTCGTGGATTTTTTTGATTCAAATATTGAAATAAATCTAAGTCTATATATCCGGCTCTCAATCCCATAGATGATATATCATGTATCACACCCTGAAACTCCCGAGTAGGGTCTTGATCCAGGGGAAGGTAGACATTTGGATCTTGTAATTGGCTTTTTAGCTCGTTGGCATAATCAGAGTAATTCATAATAACTATTCCACCTCCTTTATCCGCGGAGCGTATAATTATAGATCGATCTTCAGCCAAATTCTTGATAAGTTGGCGCTGACGTTTTGTGACATTGTGTCTCTTATTGACAGGGTTACACATTGCTGTCTTTGCATCTTTGTTGGTCAAGGATAAAAAAGTTTTGATTGAAGCTTTATTAGTGGGTGGGTCAAATGTTGAATTCAGGCGGAATTTTTCTTTTTCTTTAGTTCCATGGTTGGTATCAATTGCATTAGATCCACTTTTGCAGAAATATTCTTTCAAACGAAGGTTTCTTCCAAACTTAAACCACTCCACTTCCCATTTAAATGGATTCACATCCGCTGTAGGGACAAATGATAATCCTTGGCTTAATAAGTCAGATTCTTCTTGGATAAGCGGTCGGTGGGATACGTTGAAAATCGGAATTATTTCCTGAGTGGTGGCTTGCCCTTTAACACCCCTTTTGGTATGCCCCCCTCTCCTGGTTCTGCGGTGCCCCTTACGCGACTTCTGGTAGAAGTTCCCATTTCTGGGGTCTCTAAAAAAAGAGGGGTATGCGGTGTGGGTTCCTTCATATCGTTCTCAGAGGCCGATTCCCCAGATGTAGTGTCAATAGTTACAATTCGGGGCTTGACAATTCTTTTGCGTTGCCGCCTTGGCCTCTGAGTGCCATTGCCGGACAGCCATCTATAAACTCTGTGGTCCAGGTAGTCCTGTTGGACTCTCTCGAATTTTTGCTTTTTGAATCTAATCAATTCGTTCTTATATTTCTGCAATTCCTCATGGAGCTTTTGTGACAATTTCTGTCCTTCCACTGAGGCCAATAATATGGCATGTTCATTCTCCACCTCCAAGATCTTTTTCTCCACATCTATCAAATCCTCTTTCACATCTTTAATTATAATAAGCATCATATCCACTGATGCCTTATTCAAAACCATAGTCCATTCTTTGCAGACCTTAGCTTTTCCCCTTCCAATAGTCGGTACATTAAGTACTCTAAATCCTCTGGGAATCCTCTTTGCCTTGTAATAGTCAGAGAGAAATAATCCATGCATATCTAAATCGATCTGTTTCCTCCGTAATTTAGACAATTTGAAATAAACGTCCTTAGCGGATAAGTGATGTGGAAGTTCCAAACCAGTTTGTTCCCATAAAATATTCTCCGCTTCTTCCTGGGAGAACTGCATAGTATCTGCCTGTTCCGAGTATGCCCCAGAAAAAATTGGAGAATACTGGCAGCAGATGACACCCTCCCTAAGGTCTTTTCGGAACAACCTTTGGTTTGCTTCAAGAGGAATAAAAATCTAAAAGATATGCTGGTCCATACTGACCCTATCCTAAGTTATGCGGATAATGTTACAGTACAATGCCGGGGCAGTGTGCGCTGCCTTGGGTGTGTAACATGTGGACACATGACCCCATCTAAGTCTTTCCAACACCCACACACCAACAAGAAATATACAATCCGAAGTACTATTACGAGTAAAACCACTCATGTTGTTTACAAACTCACATGTCCATGTGGGTTGGTGTATATTGGTAAAACTGAAACAGCGCTTTGTGAAAGAATTAGGGGTCATAGATCCAGCATTAGATTGGCCTATAGGGATGGTGGATCAGACAAACCAGTGGCGAAACATTTCTTTGATTTTAATCACCCATTAGCCACACTGAAATTCATAGCAATTGACCATATTCCAGCATCGAGACGGGCTGGAGACAGGGGTAAATTGCTATTAAACAGAGAGACATTTTGGATTTATGAATTGGATACAATTTACCCAAAGGGTTTGAATGAATATATCTCGTTCCATTCATTCTTGTAATAGGTTTAACGACAAGTGATGTTTGTTATAATGACTTAAGTTATGTAATATATTTATATGCATAGTTATAACCGAGTTATAACCCCAGCCATTGGTAGTTTGATTTTAGATATAAATGCTGAGATATGCTATTAGGAACAAAACATTTTTTGGGCATTTTAATCAGTAAGGCTAAATGAGCATAGCCCAATATATAGAAAAATGTTTAATTATTGTATATGATTAACAGGAGGAGTTGTAGTAACAACCCTCAATATATAATGTTTTAGGTAATCTTGATCGCATGTCTTCAGCATTTGGATTTTTATATAAGTGTACATGTATTGTTATTATGTTATTATATTAGTATCAATGTTATCAGGTATATATTTTTTCTTTTATATATGGGGTTTAAAAGAGAACAGATTTATTTTTACACAATACACCATGCAATATTTTTTCACTAGCACTCACTGCACTTTTTTACTATTGATAGTTTGCACTTTATATATTTATGCACTGTCACTTTAAAATATCCAAATATGGATTGTTTTGCATGTCACTTTAAAATATCCAAATATGGATTGTTATGCAAGTGAGATTTATTTCACACTTTGCCCTTATGAGCATTACACTCAATTATATGCACTGATTCCCTAATAAGATGAATATATGGATGTTTCTATGCACTTTATTTACACTGATAACGTTGGCACTTTATAATGAACTGAGCAGATATAATATAAAGCTCGTTCATATTTGTATACATGATATTTATTTTATTATAAGTTTTATTCACATGTTTTTTGGTTTAGTATTCTTTGCACTTGGCTCCACCCCCCTTTTTTTGAAGACATTGACTGCGGTGATCCTTTGTTTACCGGCATCATCATGACAACTATTGTTCCGGTCAGGTTGCCGGCGTTTGGTTGTCTATGGTGATGCTATGTTTGACAACATCGCCGAGGCAACAATCTAGCCGTGGTGGCGCGATGACGTCATGACGTCACGGCAGGGGGCGGAGTCAACTCGCACATGCGCACAGAGCGGGTCAGGACACCGATTGAGTGGCGGTTTCACCTGGGGTAAGCTAATACACTTAATAGTTTTATGTATAAAAGCCTTGTATGATGTATATACTGTTTTTCATCTTTTTGATCCTGAGGAAGGTCCTGATAGGACTGAAACGTTGGTCGTAGATGTTTTAATTTATTTTCAATAAACTTGGATTTTTATTCACCATGAGTGCAGCTATTCGTTGGATTTTTATATATATATATATATATATATGTTATTTGTGACCAAAACAGTCAGTCAGGATGACTTTTTCTCCTTGTATTTTGCTAAAAAAAAATTCTCAATATAATATAAAATAATTGCAATAGTGCCAAAACATTTTACGTATAGTCATTTCCATGTAAAAGTCATATTATACAGCTCCAGTCTTTAGGTAATCTCTTTCACGTAGTAAATAAAGTGTATTATGTATCATTAGATTATATATGTCCACTAAGGTGTTTGTCCTTGTATTTGCTCTTATTAGTGACATTTGTGAATATTCAGAAAAAATTAAACAAAACTAAGACAATCATTGTCCTGAAGCCAGACTGAAAATTAACTGTTTCTAGAAAACCAGGTAAACTAAAGGAAAATGGTCACTTCTCTGAAATCTACACCATGCAGTAGTGTTTATATGGTGCCATGGCTCTCATGAGATTGACTTACCTAAGGTCAGCCACGCACCGCTTCTTTGCCTTTTCTCATCTACTGTGGAGAGCCTGTTAAGAGCTTCTGTTAGCCCCAAGAGAAGAAGTCAATTCATTCTTAAAGGGACACTATAGTCACCTGAACAACTTCAGCTTAATGAGGTTGTTCAGGTGAGAACTATAGCTCCCTGCAGCCTTTCTCATGTAAACACTGTATTTTCTTAGAAAGCTAGGAACTCCTTCAGTTGCAGTCACTCAGAGTGTATCAGAGGGACTTTGAAGTTGATGCAGGCATAATATGCCTCCATCCACTCAGATCTGCTGTCAGCAGAGCACAGGGCAGCACTGTGAACAGCATCCTGTGATTCAGTGTCTCCTCCCTCTGCATGCAGACACTGAACTTTCCTCATAGAGATTCATTGATTCAATTAATCTCTATGAGGAGATGCTGATTGGCCAGGGCTGTGTTTGAATCATGCTGGCTCTGCCCCTGATCTGCCTCTTTGTCAGTCTCAGCCAATCCTATGGGGAAGCACTGTGATTGGTTCAGGCTACCACATGTCAGCAGACTGCTTGTTTTTCCGGGTCTAACAGCATGCAGATTTACAGCTTCAGGCTTGAATACAGTAAGATTTTTACTATATTTATGGAGGCATGAGGGGCCCAGGGGCGCTAGATGGTGGTGTTAACACTATAGGGCAGGAATACATGTTTGTGTTCCTGACCCTATAGTGATCCTTTAAACATTCTGACTACTTACATTGGGGGGGTATGGGGGGGCACCACAGCACATTGGGGGGAAGCAGGGGGGCGGGACACCAGAGCACTCCTGGCATCATAACCACTACAACACTCTGTAATGCTTATGGTGTTTGAAGTGTTCCTTTAACCTTTTTTTATGTGATGCCATGTTTTTTAAAATTTATATTAAAGGTTTAGCAAATGACATTATGAACCAGCTCAGATGAGGCAAACTCAGAGCAAATATTGCAACTGGAAACATAGAAACATTGGCCCCGATTAAGTTCTTCACTTTCCTGTATGCTGACTGCCAAATGCAAAGGACAAAGTGTATAATAATGACTGACAGGGAGCTGAGATGAAGGTATCTAGTTGTAAGATATTGGTCTATACCTTTTACTATGTGAGTTTGTCTTCCACATTTTGGGATAGTTTCAAAGAGCATTTCTTAATCTAATGAACCAGTTTATCTTGCTCTCAGGAAACCCAAGTGAATGTGTGGAACAAGCTCATCAGAAAATATTCTTTATTAGCTGGAAATGGGTATTTGTTTTGAAATTTCAACAGCTAAAATAGACTGGGATTGCATTTGTTGCTGGATGGCGTCTGTGTAGGAGACAAATAGCTCTATATAGCAGCTTTGTGTATATGTTTAACGCCTTAGTGGCCAGATCATTTTTCAATTTTCTTACCATTTGGGACCAGGGCTGTTTTTACATTTCTGCGGTGTTTGTGTTTAGCTGTAATTTTCCTCTTACTCATTTACTGTACACACACATATTATATACCATTTTTCTCACCACTAAATGGTCTTTCTAAAGATACCATTATTGTCATCATATCATATCATTTACTAATTAATAATAATAATAATATTTTTTTCTAACTTTGGCCCCCAAAATCTGTTACGCATCTACAACCGCCAAAAAACATCCATGCTAAATAGTTTCAAAATTTTGTCCTGAGTTTAGAAGTACCCAATGTTAACATGTTCTTAGCTTTTTTTTGCAAGTTATAGGGCTAAGTACAAGTAGCACTTTGCTATTTCCAAACCATTGTTTTTCAAAATTAAAGAAAGTTACATTGTAACACAGATATCTGTCAGAAATCCCCGAATAACCCTTCCGATGTATATATATTTTTAAAAGAAGACAACCTAAGATATTAAACTTGAGGTATTTTGACTCTTTTCATGCAACCGTTTTACCACCAATCTATGCCAAAAATTTGTAAAAATATTAATTGGTAATTATTTTGACACGCATTGCAATTTAAGAATGCATGAACTGAGAACTTTAAGGGACACTGCCAAAGAACACCCCAATATGTGTTCAGCAACATCTTCTGAGTACAATGATACCACCCATGTATAGGTGTGTTGGGTTCTCTGGGGGCTAAAAGACTGTATTTGGAGGGTGCGTATTCCAGGTTTCCAACTTGGAATTTACACAGCTGGTCATCATGCACTCATGCCATATTTGGTACATTTTTGAAGCCGGACAATGTTATTTACCCCCATCAAACTATATATATATTTTTAAAGTAGAAAACCCAGGGTATTTAATATGGGGTATGTCCAGTCTTTTTTAGTAGCCACTTAGTTACAAACACTGGCCAAAGTTAGCATTTATATTTTGTTTGTGTGTTAAAAATGCAAAAAACTGTTAACTTTGGCCAATGTTTGTGACTAAGTGGCTACTTAAAAAGACTAAACATATCCTATTTACAATACCTTGGGTTGTCTTCTTTTGCAAATGGTATTCCATAATGGGGTTAATTCTCATTCATTGGCTATCATTTGCTCTCAAAGGCAACATAACCAATTTGGCAAATAAAAAAATAAAAAATTCAAGCATTGTATTTGACCCTGTAACTTTCAAAAACACTATACAACCTGTACAATGAGGGGTACTGTTATACTCAGGAGACTTCGCTGAACACAAATATTAGTGTTTCAAAAGAGTAAAACATATCACAACAATGATATCATCAGTAAAAGTGCAGCTTGTGTGTGGAAAATGCAAAGAACTTCACTTTCACTGACAACATAATCACTGTAATATGTTTTACTGTTTTGAAACACTAATATTTGTGTTCAGCGAAATCTACTGTGTAAAACAGTACCTCCCATGTACAGGTTTTAGGGTGTCTTGGAAAGTTACAAGGTTATATATAGTGCTAGCAAATTACATTTTCTGGACTTTCGACCTGGGTTGTCAGGCAGGTCCCCCAAATTGCAATCTATAAAATTACTTAATTATGTAAAAATATTACATACATATGCATGTGGAATTTATGTGGAAGTCTACGTGTATATTTATAAAATTATTTATGTAATGATGTATATGGACATATGTATATTTTGAATTATTTTTATTTATTTATATATACATAGATTTTATATATATATATATACATATATATAATTTCACTCTAAGTGTATACATAAATATTAACATCAAAATACAGTTAGAATAAAATTACATATATATATATATATATAATTTTTTAAATTCTTTTTTATTATATTTAAATGTTTTATTTATTTTTACAATAATATATACATACAATATATATAGTTATTATATATATATATATACACATACATGTGTGTAATTTTACTCTAAGTGTATTTTTATGTGTATATATTAATAAAAATATACACTTAGTATGACGTTATATATAAGATATATATATATATATATATATATACATATTATATATAGATATAATATATGGTGTATATATATATATATATATATATATATATATTATTTTTATTTATTAACTTTATTTTTTATTTTTTTATTATTTTTTTTTTACTTCTTTTTACCATCAGGTGCAGGCAACACTATGGACGCCTATTGCAGCCATGTGACAGCTCTTTCAGATCACATGGCCTGCAGGGTCCTATTTTGCCAAGGGGGGACTGTCTGGGCTGTCAGACAGTCCTCCCAGTGGAGAAGAAGGGTAGGTGAATGGGAATGAAGGGAGAGGGAGGGAATTTTTTATTTTTTTTAAAATAATTATATTCTTCACTGAGTGCCTCAACCCCTCGAGACACTCAGCACACAGACAGAGCATAGGAAGCCTGCCTGATGGCTTCTGATGCTCTGCCTCACTGCCGCGTGGAGCAACCCAAAAGTGATCGCTCCGGGGCCCAGCAATTAAGGGGGGTATTCGCTGCAATACCATCAGAGTGGCTGGAAGCGGTCATGATCACTTCCAGAGCTCCAATTCACCACGGACTTATCAGGTACATCGGAGGTCGTTAAGGACCGTTTTTTGTCGGACGTACCTGATAAGTCAAAGTTTCTTAAGTGGTTAAAACATATTGCAATTAATTGAAATTTAGGGCGATCGGCCATTCATCTAAATTACATAACTCCATAATGATAAAAAGACGAATCACAAAACAAACAGAACGGGCATTGGAAAAAACATTATTTTGAGTTGTAATTCTGAGTTTCATCCATGGCGCCAAACAATTATGATTGATGGCGAAAATAGATGATTGACAGCTAGGGCACAGACACTAAATGTTGATTTTATTTGACGATCAAGTGAGAAGTGACCATCACAGGAAAAAAAGGAGCAGTAAAAAAGATAAATCTATATTTATTATTATTATGTTATTATTTATATAGCACCATCAGATTCCGTAGCGCTGTATTTTTATATTATATATTTAAGAAATGTATTATATATAAATATAGATTTTTCTTTTTTAAATGTTACTACTCTCACTTGAGCCGTGAACCAAAATTTGTTTTCTTTAGAAATAAGGCACCTCAGAGGGGATAAGTTAGCACTATACAAATATATACAGGGTTAGTACAAGCTTCTATGTTCTAAATTGGTCGTCCAATATACAACAGACAAGAGGTCACCCATTGAGACTGGAAGAAATTAGTTTTTGCTTACAGCAAAGAGGTTATCTTATCAGATTCTATAGATATTTTTTTTAAAAGCTTGGATGCTTTTTTGAAAAACGGAGTAGTTAAGGATATGGTTAACACATATGCAGGTTGTTGATCCAAGGTTTTTTGATTGCTGTGGCATAGTCATTACTTCAAATTGGGTGTTTTGCCTTTTTTTTGGATCAACATGATCAAAAGATGTGTTTTAAAGGTTTGAACTCGATGGACTTGAGCCTATTTCCAACCTAGATTACTGTCTAGCTATGTAATCACAATATAAGTAATTGGTTACTTTTGAGTGAATTAGGCTGCAATTGATGGTGTTATCCATCATGACTTGTAGAGTAGTGTGTCCATAGTTATATCATTTTAAGACACTCTGGATCTATAGGAGGTGGTACTCCTATTGAGCAGACTAGCAGCTGGTTAGCTACTTACAGACAATCAGCTGTTTCATTGCAATCACATTTTAAAGCTAAGAATCTGTATAATATAGAACATGTGTAATCTGTGAATATGATCCATTTTAACACTTGTTCATACTTTTTGTGAAGTTTTCTGTATGGTAGTCTATGTTTCCAGTGTGTTATTTTATGATTGAGAGCCCTACTGAGTCCTTGGGGTACAATTATAGGGACACTGTAGGTACCATAATCTCTTCAACTGACTGAAATGGTCATGGTGCTTGTAACTTGTGGGCACCGGGTCATACCTAACTGCTAAGTGGTTTACTCTTCGTTTAGCAGAGACATATGTTCTCTGGCAGCCTGCAGCACAGTCTCCAAAGACAAAATGATGGAGGCACAGCTATGGTATGAGAACTGAACACTCTCAGCCAATCACCGCCCCCCTTGTATGAATTAGTATATTGATAGACGGAAACATTGCTTTGCCTCTATCATCTTGTAATTGAAGACCAGGCAGAATGGCATGTCCAACCCTCCTTTCATATTTGTTTAGAGCCACCACCCACTGGTATATGAGCTGCAGATATACACTAGATCCCCCATTTATTAATCTTAGAGCTTCCACTCACAACCTATGGATTGGGTCTAGGTGGGGATACTAGGTCCTCCCATTATCGATATTATAGCTTCCACCCATGGCTGGGGACCGGATGGTTCTCCCCTGTTTATCCTTTAGATCCCCTTCCTACTACCTACTGATCATGGGTGAGGTGAGGGGGGAACACTCCTTGTTTATTTTAATTATAGCCCCCACTGACTTGCCATGCTTGGGGGCACAGGGATGACATTATGCCACCCCTGCCTTATTGTTTTAACTGATAGCTCCATCACGGGGACACAGGTGGTGGATAGTGATCTGTTAACCCCCCAATTTGTTAACTTGAAGCCTCCACCCGATGCCCATGGTTGAGGTGCAGGGGGGAAGTGGGGTGTACATTGTCACAAACGCACCCTACTTCTAAAGTGTGCATGACGTAGTTTTGGTGGTGAAAGGGTTAAAGTCCTCAGAGCGCACTAGCTCTGGACACACAAGAGTCACATCTGCCCAGTGTCCCTGAGTCCCACAGTTACCTCCTTTCCAACTGTCACAGGTTGCAGATTAACATTGTTGCTGCCCTCTGATCTGGTTACAAACAACACAGAGGACGTTGGTTCTGAGGAGTGTCCCTCCCAGCTGATAATGCTGGCTGCCGTTTCCCAGATCAAGTAAAACTGATGTGCCCCACTTGGTTGCAAATAAACATCTGCAACTAGCTCCTTATGCAGAAATGGCACTAGCTCCCCCTCTCCCTGAGGTAGGAGCTGAAACAAAAGATGACCCACTAGACCTGGTGATGGGGAGTCGTGGTGGTGTGGTCTTCCAGCTGGATGCTTCCTTGGCAAAACCTCTGCTCCAGTCCACTGTTGCTCGGTTGGCAGTGTGGAAATCTGCCTGCACATCCGCCTCCAATGCTGTTTTGGGCTTCCAGTCCAGCAGCCATTCCTGTACATCGACTGGGCAGAGCTGTTCTTTTATGACTAGATCTTCCAGACTTTCTAGGGTTTTAATCTCCAGCCCTCTAGTCCACTGCTGGAATGCAGTAATAAAATCTCTCTTCTATTAATTTGGGGGTCATATTCATAGTGGGGGGAAGCTAATGCTGCCAGTAGGCAATTAGTTGACCCCGAATCCTGTAGCAACTGAAACGGTTCCGCCATTGGCCGTTTCAGTTATTATTATTACTGGTATTTATATAGCGCCAGCATATTCCGTAGTGCTTTACATTATTATCAAAGGGGGAGGTTTAACAATAAATGAGACAATTACGAAAACTTACAGGAACAATATGTTGAAGAGGGCCCTATTCAAACAAGCTTACAGTCTATAGGAGGTGTGGCGTATAACACAACAGGATAGGAGGTAGCAATCAAACAAGGTGGAGTGAAGCATAGCTGGAGGAGAGAATATAGTGTTGCCCTTTAGGAGAGAGCAAGGGACAGTTAGGTCAGGTAGAGGTTCTGTAACGGCACCCTCAGCATAAAAGGGTTAAACCGCCGTTTAGTAGATCTTCCCCTTCCAGAGATACAGGCACAGCTACTGCAGAACACCAAACACCCGAACCGCATGTAAGGGAATGCTCCAAACTCCCGAACTGCATACAAAATAGCACTCCAAACTCCCGGACTGGAACCTCACGAATAGCTGCTAGCAGACTAATAGGAAAAGCACCCAAGCGGCTTACACTCCTAGCAATCAGTCTCTATCAGCATACAGTAAATCCCCCCAAGAATGAGACAGAGCTCCGTGTTGGGGGTCAAGCAGTGGTCTGGTTTAATGAGGGCTACGTGCCCAGTATTTATGCAGGTCTCCCATCTGGTGGACACTCCCATAGGGGACCAAATGGGAGACTGTGACAAAGGACAGACATGAACCAATGACAGACACACAGAGGTAAAACCTCCCCACAATGCATCCTAATTTCCCTCCCTCTGTCCTGGAGATAATTGGGAAGTAATCCAATTATCTCCCAGGACAGAGGCAAAACTCCATTAACCACATGGCAGTAAAAGACAGTAAAAGACATAAAAATGTATCAAGTTACAACTGTTGCACAAAACATATACATTCTACCTATCCCCAGATAGCTTAGATCTGAGCGCACAAAAAGTACCGAATAGCGCTCAGATCCTATGCACACAGTCCAATCGCCGTGGAGTTAAAGTGTTCACAAAGTCTATTCTCCATACGAATAGACTCCATGGGGTGGCTATCTGGGGTAATGCTGTTCATACGGTTTAAACTACCGAATGAACAGGCATCCGGTTAAATGACCGAATGCAGAAGCAAGGAGGCTGACAGCTCAGCGGTGTTCATGCAAATAAGTGTCCGTTTTCAGTTCCATGTGTTGGGCGTCGAGCACCGCTGTGCATTCGTGTGTTTAAAGTGTCCGTGACCTCGCGTTCGGTATACGAATGGCGGCCACCCAGCATTCGTCAATTAAGCTGCGGTTAACCGCAGCTTCTGGGAGGTTAATTGCTGACACACTCCACCTCCCAGGTGGTACAGTCATTCGTGCGTTAGTTCGATAGATTGAATCTACCGACCGCTGGGCAGAAAGGCACAAATAAGCCTTTTCTGCAGGGGAAAAGAAGGCTTTTGACATGGGGCCATAATCCAAAGGCAACAGGCGAGCAACCAGGCTTCTCCAATACGAGATTGGTCTCGTCACAGGTTACTTTGGGAGGCCATAAGCTTTCCTGAAGAGATGGGTTTTGAGGCACTTTTTAAATGATTGAAGACTAAGGGAGAGCTTGATGGTCATAGGGAGGGTATTCCAAAGGAAAGGAGCCTCCCGCAAGAAGTCCTGCAAGCATGAGTTGGCCGTACGGGTGCGAGCAGCGGACAGGAGAAGGTCATGGGCAGAGCGGAGAGACCGAGAAGGGGCATACCTGCGGATCAGTGAAGAGATATAGGAGGGTCTAGAATTGGTCAGTACTTTATAGGTGTGGATTAGTACCTTGAATTGACTCCTATAGGATACAGGAAGCCAATGTAAGGATTGCCAAAGGGGAGAGGTGTGAGAGGAGCGACAGGAGATGAAAATCAGTCTAGCTGCAGCATTCATTACAGACTGTAGCGGGGCAATACGACTTATGACAAGACCTATTAGGAGAGAGTTACAATAATCCATGCGAGAGATTACTAGAGCATGGACAAGCTCCTTAGTTTCATCTTGCATAAGAAAGGGGCGGATACGGGCTATGTTTTTAAGGTGGAATCTACAGGATTTGGTAACAGACTGGATGTAAGGCTCAAATGTGAGGCCAGAATCAAGTATAACACCAAGACAGTGTGCTTGCAAGGATGGATTGATGTGTGTACCACTAACTGGAAGGGAGACTGAAGGAGGATTAGTATTAGGAGGAGGAAAGACAAGGAGTTCAGTTTTAGAGAGATTTAGTTTCAAAAAGCGGAAGGACATCCAGTCAGAGATGTAAGAAAGGCAAGCACTGACACACAGCAGGATGGCAGGGGACATGTCCAGGGAGGAGACGTATAGCTGAGTGTCATCAACGGACAGGTGGTATTGGAATCCAAATGAGGTATTACGTTTGCCAAAAGAGGTAGTATAAAGAGAAAATAGAAGGGGACCAAGTACAGAGCCTTGGGGGACTCCAACAGAGACAGGACGAAGGGGTTGAGATAGAAGGAAAACCAAGAGAGGACAGTGTAACAGAGATGGAGTAATTGAAGAGTTTGGAGAAGGAGAACATGGTCAACAGTGTCAAAGGCAGCAGCGAGGTCAAGAAGAATTAGTATGGAGTAGTGCCCTTTGGATTTAGCTGCGATTAGGTCATTAGTCACTTTAATAAGAGCAGTCTCAGTAGAGTGTAGGGGGTGGAAGCCAGACTGAAGAGGGTCAAGGAGAGAGTTGGAATTGAGGAAACAAGTCAGCCAGGTAAAGACCGGTCTTTCCAGAAGCTTTGAGAAAAAAGGGAGCAGGGATATGGGACGATAGTTAGAAGAGGAGGATGGGTCAAGAGATGGTTTTTTTTTAAGATTGGTAGCATGTTTAAGGGCAGCAGGGACAACACCAGAAGAGAGAGAGCAGTTGAAGATGTGTGTTAAGGAAGGCACAAGACAAGAGGAGAGAGTGAGACGGGACAGAATCAAGCGGGCAAGTGGTGGGGCGAGAGGAAAGGAGAAGCGCAGCCATCTCTTGCTCAGTAGCCTAGGAGAAAGTCTGAAGGGTAGGAAAGGCATGATCCAGGTGTGGTTGAGAAATAGAGGTGGTGAGAATTTCCTTAGCTGTTCCATCTTGTCAGTAAAGTTGCTTTAGGACTAGAACATGTGGTGGCTCGAATTTAGTTTTTTTGGTACTATTACTTGTTATGGTACCCTCAGCCTTAAATGTACAAACCGCCGTTTAGTGAATGCTCCCCTTTCGCAATAGCATAGGCTGCATGCGTATCTAGTGCAATCATGCGAACCACAAGCAAGGGAACACTGCAAACTCACAAACGGGATCCGTACGGGCACTTCACTCCACAAGCTCCAAACTCACGAATCGCCAATATTAGCCAAACGCATATATCTCCCAAGCGGCTAATAATCCCATCCAGCAGTCTCTAGTTGTCGGTAATAAATCCCCCCAATAACGAGACCAAGCTCCGCATTGTGGGTAAAACAAGAACTGGCTTTACTGTGGGCTACCTGCCCGAATGCTACCCATTCGTATCACATATCCCCAGATAGCCTGGATCTGAGTGCACATTATTGGCGAATAGCGCTCAGATCCCATACGCATAGTTCAATCGCCATGGAGTCAAAGTCTACTACAGTCCTTCGGTATGCGATTGACTCCATGGGAAGGCTATCTGGGGTAAGTCCCTTCGTATGTTTAAAACTCCCGAACGGCCGGTGTTCTCATCCTTCTGTCGATTGAGAAGGGGAGGTCGACGGCTTGAGCGGTGTTTGGCAGAAAGAGTGTCCGTTTTCAGTTCCATGAAATATATGCCGAACACCGCTGGTCTTTCGCATGTTTTATAACTGCCTCGTGGTCGACATACGAACGACGACCACCCGGTATTCGGTTCTTAATTGAGAAGTGTCTGCGGTTAACCACAACGTTCTAATTGGGATCAATAGGTTAACCAGCAGCACACTTCTCTTCTGGGTGGCCGTCCATTCAGTAGTTTCATTCGGCGGAAAAAGTCAATTCACTGAACAGAGGCATACGAATGGGCAATTCCACGAAAAGGCAAAACTAGGCAAACAGACGAATCCGGCAACCAGTCTCTACACAGATGTCACATTACTAATAAGCCCAAATTCAGCAGAATTGTGATTCTGCCGAAACAAATTCTACAAGTCTACTATCTAATATAATTGCTCATTTGACAACTTTACACCAGGAAATGTATTTGAGAAGTGTCCAATTTCGTGAGTCAGACTAGTAAATCTCACTGCCTTTTAAAAAGACATACAATCGTAAATCTTTTTCTTCAGATTTTTACATGCACTAGGAAATCATGCCACATATCTTCAGATGCATAAATGAGCCGTAAGTAAAAAAAATAAATAAATAAAGAGTCTCAAGTATAAATACGGTTATTAGAAATCTTTGGACTCCATGTATTGATCAAATATATTAGAATTTCAAGATTCATTTGTTCTAAAACCATTTTATTTTTCCCGAAATACCTTCTAATTCTTGAGATGTATCTTTAGACATCATAGCAACAAGGAAGGGTCTTGTCCATAGGGAACTCAACAGATGTGTTTAGCATCTAGAACAGTATGACACCCATCTTTCTGCTACACGATACATTTTTAATATTATATTTTAGCATAATTGAACTCTGGTTTCCTATGGGATTTTACTATAGAATGGGTAATCATGACATTTAGTTTAGCGTATAGACATAGTTTTGGATCATGCCAGATAAGTCTTACTTTTCCTGATGTATGTATAGACTAATGCTGCATTGTCTCTCTCATAGTTCATGCTCTCCCTCATTATTCAATGTCATTTCCACCACAGCATTCTATTCACAAAACAAAAATCTGATAATATATGCCAAAACTGATAGAAAATAATCAGATTGATTCTATATTTTACTAAGAAATATAAGAAACTTACTTAATGTGATTCCTCACAATGTTTCAATATAGCTTCTGAATCTGTGGTAACTATCAAGTCCTGGCTACCTCTTGTCCAACAAAATACTTCTTTCTATACATGACAGCATCTTACTAGCTTGTGCAATGTCAGGCCAGCATTGCACACTGTTGCCTAGTTTGTTATCTACAAATTTTCCCAAGTCCTTTATGATAACAATGCTAATTTTCTTGATATAAACAGAATGAGAATGCCCAGCACAAACCTTTAAGTCCACAAATACTTTATTAAGGTGCCAAATAAAAAGGGGACATTTCAGCCATACACAGCCTTTATCAAACCCCTGTGTTGCTCGTACTCTGGCATGGGTATACCTTCTCGAAGGTGTAATCTTTTAGATCACATTGATACTTTCTTTGCTTTTGTATCTCCACCTTGCACAGGAAGTAATTGGTGTTGTTTTCCACCAATATCTTAAAAGTGGCTTCATACCTGATGAAAAGCAGAGTTGTCTCTACTTCCTGTATTCCAGTTTCCGTCTTCCTCATCTCATCTTGTCAACATTCAATATTTAACAGCATCACCTCAAACACTCCTTATTTATTCCCTTATATTTTTTCAAAGTCTCCTCCTTCTTGCTCACCAACATAGGTTGTAAATTAACCTTTGGTCCCCTAAGTATTGTTTCTTCAATACTCTGTCACAGTCACACAGTGCAAGTGGTACCCAATATATTGTTTTTGTAATTTTTCCCAGTCTTTAACTGAAACAGTTAACTGAATCCACATCGGAAAAAGTAACAGTACCACTTGTTGGCACCAAATTAGGATTATCGGTGACATATTTGTGAACTTTAAATTATGTATGAAACGGCAAATGTCTTGACAGTAAAGTAAACAATTAAGATTATAGTCAATTTAGTCAAGATTATAGTCAAATTTCTTTGCCCCCAGTCAACAATAGTATAGAAGGATAAGAATGTTCAGCACAAACCTTTAAGACCACAGATCATTTATTAAGGTGCAAAAGAAAAAAGGTGATGTTTTGGCATTGCTGGATACCTCACATGGGCTTTGCATGGGACCATTAGATCCTGGATAAACTTGTTAATCTAACATATGCTTGGTTTCTGGACAATATATGGTCAGCAATTGGGAGGTGGCGGGGCAGTGCCAAGCCAATTAGTGATTGTACCTATGATGTATTTAGCACAATTGATGATATGCCTTCCAGTAAAGGTTGCCCGTTATCTGGCATGCCTGAGCTCCTTAATAACAGGCTGCTGCTCAACAGGGTAGGCAATCAGGACTGGTCATAAACTGAAGGTAATTCATCCCAAGAGCAGCAGCAAAACACCTGAACCCTGGCAAGTAGAAATTCCGCACTGATGAGTGTGTGATGGATTCTCCAGCCTTGCAGTGGAGAGTAACTGTCCTATCTACTAGCATTAGACTTGACATTTTGAGCCCTGATAATCTAAATAAACATGGCACTTTTTATAGTATGAGCTCATCTATGGATGTTTTGGAGTTATGTGAATGCTTTTCCTCCTTTACTATTGATAAAAATCATGAAATCCCCCAAAGAACCACCCAATTCACAAAATATATTGTGGCTTGGCAGCCTGTGCTTTCACTCCAGTGAAAAAACATAGCTTGACAATTTTATTAAGACTTTTGATTTTTTGATTTAGGGAAAAAGATGTAAATTTAAATTTTCTTCTTAGAGAAAAAGGGAAGAGCTAATGTCAAATTTCCTGCCGGCTGTTGGCTCCTCCAGTTACCAATATTGGAATTGTTTATGTTTCTATATGTGTGACAAGTTAGCTTTGTTTTTACGAGCTGTGATGCCAACAGGAAGGGTAGTCATGCATGTAGTCACCATGCCATCAGCACTGTGGAACAAAAAATGTTACAAATCAAGGACACTAGATGGGCATTGTAGCCAATGCAAGATCAAATTAATGCTCCAAATTTTTTAAAAAAAAACATATAATTTATTTTTTTACATTATGTCTCTTCTGATCATTAGATTATTATTATTAGTAGTAGTATCATTCATATATCGCCATATTGTGCAGCATTCCACAATTATTGAAAGGGGATATTTTAGAGGTGAATCCCCTGCTCAAACAAGTGTCTTACTCCATAACTCAATTAAGTTATAGCACATTGGTTGGCTCTATCTTTTTCCTAAAATGTCTAATATTTTCCCATTCCTTATATTTAGCTATCCTGCTCTATATCACCTATTCCTCATGCACATTCTACTATTATTGTACATCCATACACTATTATTTTTGCATTTATGCATTAATAGAGTACATTAATGCTTAATTCTTTGACAAATATTTTGAACACTAGAACAAAATGTGTACAACCAACAGGTTTTTTGTTTTTTTTACGTTATGTTTCAACAAGGCTGTCTCCGATTCTAAATTACAACACCGTTCAGGATGAAAGAGATTTCAAAAAACCTTGCTGTGTGATCTAAATGTACTTAGTACACCAGGCTCTTCGCACTTTTATTTTAATTTATCATCATTAAGCATTGCGTTGGAAATTACTGAAGCATTATTCCTCGAGTAGTTTTAATCTTTTTATTAAGCTCTTGTACGTCTTGAAAAGTTATTAAAATATGAGTGCACCGAAAGTTCACAAGTTGTATCAATTTCACGGCAGTGATTTATGTGGGTGGATTTCACAGAAATCCTGAGTTTTACTTGTAATTCTAGAATATGAATACGAGAAGACAACCTTTGATTCCCTTCTGACTCGTGCTATGATGATAACAACAGAATTCTAATGATTAAAACATACATTACCATTCAACGACAGCCCTATACCATTAACTGTAAAATTAATTAATGCAATACTTCTGGTGTTGAGGTAAAAACTTAAATTTCTACTGACCACTACAGATTTACATTTATTTTTTTTACTGGGCTATACATGGTTATTGGGTCTATCCACGTAAGTTCTATTTCTCAACTGACTTCTGAAGAAAAGGCAATTGATAAAGGTCCGTTTACGTTGGTTAGATCAAGCTGATTCAGACTAGACCTTGTTAGCACTATCAATCTACAAATTTACACTGACAAAAAATAGCCCACTTAAATTGTCCTGAACTGACCCTCTCAGCCCTCTTTATACTATTAATTAATGTACCTCCTAATCCAACTTATCAAGTACCAGACAAACAGCATCAAGGCGATCATCAACAGTGTGTAGGCTGCAGACAAAAGTTTAAATATGTTAAAAAAAATGTAAAAAAATGCTAATCAAAACAAGAAACGAGTGCCTGGGAGCTAGTTAAAGAAGACCGTCAGCATTTTGTTATTATTGAATTATTGAATAACCACTTGTATACATATAATACACCATCGCACTAGCTTTAGGCTGGTAGATAATTTTAGAAAGATTTTATCACCTCTCATTTCCATTCATTTAACTGCGCCAGATCTTGTTTAATTTTTGTTTGTTTGTCCATCAAACATTACTCCAGAATGTATCGGTGCTCTATAAGTAAGACGATAATATACAAAATTATAATTTCACATGCATTAATATGCCTTCACTCAAAGGTGCATCACTGAGAATAGTAACTACGACTTGCCCTGGAGACAGTCTAATCTAATTAATGGGCAATTCCTATATTGGTGTATATTGCTGTAATCGTCTTGTGCAAAGATAAAAGAAGAAACATTTATATGTAACATAACTGTACTAATGAATCAGGAAGACAGCCACTCTATGTGTGTTAACCCTTTAATGAAAACATTCCCATATCTAAAAAAATGGCAACGTTTTACATTGTAGGGTTAGAAGGACAGGCCACTGCACTCACGGACCACTTCTTTGGTCTGGGTGCCTACAGTGTCCCTTTAACCCCTTAAGGACCAAACCTCTGGAATTAAAGGGAATCATGACATGTCACATGTCATGTGTCCTTAAGGGGTTAAACTAGATGATGCTTTAGTAAAATGTGTGACTACAAACTACACTAGACAGCATTTCTGTGTATTTTTGACTCATATAATTAACTATTATACTAAAAGATCAAAAATGAATGGTATAGTTGTCCTTAAGATTTAATAATTATCTTTTATTAAGTTTAATTAACTCATTATGGGAAGAAATCACCCATTGTAACAACAACTGACAACAAAAAAGAAAATTGATTTGCGTTACTCGCGAACTACAGTTAAAGGGACACTCCAGGCACCCAGACCACTTCTGCCCATCGGAGTGGCCTGGTTGTCAACTCCCATCACCCTTAACCCTGCAAGTGTAATTATTGCAATTTTTTATAAACTGCAATAATTACCTTGCAGGGTTAAGTCCTCCTCTAGTGGCTATCTATCAGGTTCTTAAAATACGAAAAGTGTTTTAAACTACGCTGGACATGCATGAGGACCTCCAGCGTCACCGGAATCCCCACAGGAAAGCATTGAATAATGCTTTTTTTGCTTAACAAATAAAATTCATTATTTAATAATGCTTTCCTATAGGGAGGTCTAATGCACGCGCGGCCATTGCATGCAATTAGGTCTCCCTGCTGGTTGACATCGGTGGGGGAGGAACGTGTGTGCGGCCTGACCCAGCACAGAGGGACATCGGCGCTGGATTTAGGTAAGTCACTGAAGGGGTTTTAACCCCTTCAGCAACATGGGATGGGGGTAGGGGGAAGGAGGGCACTGCAGGATTCTGCAGTGCCAGGAAAATGGATTTGTTTTCCTGGCACTGGAGAATCCCTTTAAGTATGTTACTTATTATTGTTAGTGTTTCAAAGCCTAGCACGTAACATGCCTTAACTTTTCAAACATTTAAATGCAACAAATTAAAATAATGTTCCTTGATGGGCAAATGATCCTCATGTTTATTAAAAGCAAATGTAGGTGTCCCAATAAAAATAGGGGATATTGCATCCAAATTCTCTAGAAAGTATAGGATTCGGAAAATTCACAAAGCACTGATATTTATTAGGGGTAGAATGCACATTCCCAAATTATTATGCACTTTCTTTCATGCAAGTGAATGATAATTGTAAGTACTATTTTCCCACTTCCAGTGCTAGCAAATAGTTAAAAAAAAACTCCTCAGTGGAAGGCTTACTATCCAGCCATCTCATTAAAAATGTTTTTAAAAAAAATAATAATAATAATTTATACATAAAAAAGCCTATGGAGTCAGTAATACCTCCATTCTACTATGATGGAAGTATTTTACCTCCCAATTCATTAACATGTTAAAAGTAGCAACTGGGCAGCCTTTGCTGCCCAATCGCTAGGAAAGGTCCCATCCCCAGGGGTTAAAAAAAAAACATCAAGGTTATGTACTAAAATGAGAATTCCCTGGAAATCAAACCGAATTTCCCATTAATGTCCACAAATTGATTTGTAGATTTTTTTCTAATTTGTCCATCTTATCCTAAATTTTAAAATTAATTTTGAATTCTCAGTGATTGTCACTGTAGTGTATAACCCTGCATGCTTCACATCATACTTAGACACTGAGTATTTTGGGTTGTTTAGAACCACTTGTATCTGCCTGTTACCTGCCTGCCTTAGACTATCTCACCTTTCTCATCGTACTGCACTAGTGTCCACAGTGGTGTGACCAAACCTTTGTAGCGTGAGATTGTTGCTGTGTAGGGCAAAGGCACATCTTGCGGTATCCCATTTCATGATCGTATTCCATAACCCATGCTTTTTGTGTGTTCATTACTGTTACATTTGCAAGTTGCAGATTTATGAGTTCCTATCAAACTTCATTCCCTGCATTATGTATCATTTGTTGAGGTCCCATCTAGCATTGTACCCTGAACGTCAAAACGTATTTGCTGAAAATGCCTCTGCAGTTTGTTTTATTTTTATGAATTCTCCTCTTGGAGTACATTTATTTTATACACTTGAATTTAATATTTGATATTTTTCAACGTACCAGAAAACCATCAGCTTTTCTTAGAATGAAAAAACTCCTATTCAGCATCATAAGTGTTGTGTAGATCGTGATGTTGTATTACCCTGAGCATAAAACCACTTGCAATGACTGGCAATCATTATATGAAGCTGTGTTTGCTGTAATTCCATGCCATTACCAAAATCTTTTTTTGTAGCTGGCAAAAAGATTACTCAATGAGAAAACCAGAAGTTCAGAGATACAGCCTCCCCTTCTACTAAATAGGCATCACAGCCTTGATTGAGTTTAGAGTATTTATATTTAGAAAATGGAATGCAATCTTAAAATGAGATTTTAAAAAAGCATAATATTTCTAGGAATTTTGTCAGAATGGATTAAATTCTTGGTAAATTCTTTGGAATTTGGAAAGCCCCATTAAATCAGCACCAATTGGTTTAAATTCAGTTCTTTTCACATTGGAAACTAGAAACATAGAAACATAGAATGTGACGGTAGATAAGAACCATTCGGCCCATCTAGTCTGTCCAGCTATGGAAAGTATAGGATCAACAATACTTGCAAAGCACCAATGTTAAACAAAATCATGACGAATGTGTCCATCGGGATGCACATTTTCAAATTCTCATTCACTTTTTTACAGACAAATGTTCATTTTGTGTACTAGCACTAGCAGCCAGCTTGTGTTGAGTTCTGTGGGGGCTTGTCAGCGCTTGATAGCCGCACACATTAAAATGTAAAAAAATATATAGAGGTCAATATGATCCCCATATTAGCACATGGTTGGTTTTAAAGCTACCTTATACCCACCCTTGCCATGCAGCTACTCAATTTTATTAAATCTAGCGAATAGGTCTGTAAAATACCAGGAAGGGTCCTGTCACTGGTATCCTGGGACAGAAATAAATAAAGGTCACTGTCTACCCCCTTCATGCTCCCATCATGGCCAGAGGATGGGAGCTCTAGAATTAAATAATGAGGGAACATGCTAAAGTCCCCTCCTGTCCCCACGCATGATCAGCAGGTAAAAGATAAAGATATAGTAACTGGGTGGACACTCAATTGTTCCCACCAGACCCAATCCATAGGAAGCTAGTGGGAGAATTTTAATAAACATGGACATGCAATTGTTCAACGATGACCACCCAGCTTCTGGATATATATGCCCAATCTCCCAGCAAAGATAATTGAACATCTCCCAGACAAGGTGCATGACCAGCCAGCAAAGATGATGCATTTCCCTTAACTAAGGAGAATAAGTAGATGTGAAGACACTTAAAACTGACATCCCAAATATTAGTGCCAATCTCCCCTCGTGGATAAAGGTTCCCAAACTCCTGGCTACCCCCAGTATAAAAAATCCTGCCCCCTCACCCTAATAAAAGTGAAGGGGTCAAATCTAATATCTGCAATAAGGAACATCATACTTACCTTGAGAAGTTAAGTATTTTCTTCTTCAGCCCCCAAAAAAGGACAAATAAAATGTTTATACCCGTGCTATTAAAAATAAAAAAGACCTGAATGAGAAAAGAATGCAATTAAAAGACTATGAAATCACTGTAAAAATTACCCTTCTTCATCCTTCGAGGGCTCCACTGTGACTCACATTTCAAGATAGGAAGAGTCTTTATAAAGGCCTTTACATGCTTTGAAATGTCAGCTGGGCCACTCTGATTGGTAGATTATAAGCCTCCTCTGACAGGCAAGTCACATCTCTTGTATGGCAATATTCCCACTGCAATAACATACTCAGCACTGTACTCACCTAAAATCTTTACTCTCTAGATCTCTGCTTTATGAAACAAAACGTACAAAGCTTACTCTGCTACCCGAGAGAGGTTCTCTGAACATGTCAATCAAAAGACAAGATGCTCATTGAAACACAAAAAAAAAAAAACCCAAAAGAAAAGGAAAAAGAAAATTATCTTATAGAAACAGATAGCTAATCAAATAAGAGAAGAATTGAAACCTGATATATGATAAATGACTAGCTCGCCAATGTCTGTAATTCAATAATACTTTTAAAATGATTGTAAATGTGTTAAAGCTAGAAAATCATAAGGTGTATGCTGAATTTATTTGCATTATATTGCCTTCTGTTTTCAATTTAGTGTGTTTCTGGAGGGGTGGTTAATTTAAGTATTATAGGCACTCATCTGCAAGTTGGCTAAATTAACGTCAAAATAGTTGAGTTAGAAAAGTTCACAATCAGCAATATTTCTAACTTTGATCTAGGCTCTCTTACAAACTTGTTTTTTAATTCAACATAAAAATATGTGAAAAAATATCCCCATTTCCCAGATGTGCAACACAAATAATGATAAATTAAGGAAATAAATTAAATTTGACTTGCGGCCTTCCTTAACATTCCCTTAGTGGGTCATCTACCCTGACTTTATTTACATTAATTTTAATAAATGCACTGATAGTGACATTGATGTGCCTTAGTAGCTTCAGTACAGCAGTGTGAGTAAGTCATATGGGATCAGAATAACACAATTAAATGGTGCTTCCCAGAGGTAAACTACCTCACTGTTCAACATTTAATTGCATTCTAATTGAATTCTTATTGTAGTGTGGTTAATTTCTGAATGATCCAATTTAAATGGTTTTCACTGTTATATTTATACATGGAATTGTGATTTATGGTGAGTTGATAGATGACATAAAAACTTGTAGCTAATATAGCCAATTTTGGAAAACAAAACAGCTTGGCTGTCAAGACCTTTGACTCACCAAAAAGTGCTCCATTTTGTTATAGAAAAACAAATTACACTTACAATAAACTACATTCAGACTATCTATAGGAATCCTCAAGATTCCCGAACCATCCTGCTTTTATTCAATTGCTGTTTTGGACACTGTTTTCTTTGGTAGGGAACCACCAAACTGTATGGAACGAGCAAATCGTCTATTGCTCTAAACCATTTTCCATTTGTTTGCCCTTACTTTCATCACAGTAGGGATTGCGCCGCACAAGCAAAAGTAGAGCTAACTGGAAGCTCTAAAAATTATAAGTGTATCGCTTTCTCCATATCCTATTTCTCAAGATTTACTATAATATATACTTATCACTTATCCCATTTCCTTCTTATTCCATATACCATCTGAGAACATATCAAAGCACTACTCCAATGTTCTACTACGTTAAACAACTACCGGCAAATGTGGAGACACTTGAAACTAACATCTAGACACTTTCAGACCACATAACTAAAGTGAATAAAGACACGAGTGGGACCCAGGTTCAGTTGGAATCTTTTGTGACTTCTAAAGTACATGTACCTTCTATGAATCTCTTCAGTCAGACAATAAGCATTGAAAGACAGCAGTCACAAGAAATACATTAAAATTAGGGGATTCTCCCAAACCATCAAAGCAACCAGCTATTTATCACTTTACTCTCACACAATGTATCAGCTATTATCCCAGTAGAGGCAGCATTTGTAGTTTCAAGACCACTGAAGATTGACACCACTGGCTCTGGGGATGTAATTGTGCAACTAGCTCGACGTAAAGAGAAAAAAATATATTATGAAAATGGCAAGAGCAGTGTCTCCATACTCTGCAGATACACAGTATGGCTTTCTATCACTACCTTTCCATGTCTACTCTGCATTGGGGAATGATCTCCACAACATGTCACCTGTCTACTGCAGGACAAGTTGGTTAAGTACAAATGGGGGGGCACCTAGATATTGATAACCACAAATGATGGTAAGCTAGTTAAACTAGTTGATTCTTCAGAACCAAACACTTGCAAACATTGGGACTGTCCTTGCTTACTTTCATCGGGCACAGGTCTTCCTCTTCTCCTGCTGAGGATGCATGGGATAGGCATAAGGCTATCCTAACTATAAGATAAGGCCAGGGACTAATGAAAGTATTTAGAAAATTGGGCAGACTAAATGGGCAAAATGGCTCTTATCTGCCGTCACATTCTAGGTTTCTATGTTTCTATGTGGACAGTATTTCTCTGTTTGTGCCAGCAGTAGGTGGTGGTAAGCCAATAATGCTTGTAAACTCTGTTTTATGTGACCATTGAGACTTATCTTTTCCAAATATTAGTAACCAAGTTACTTTTTGATATTTTAGTTCTCCAGCTTGATTTAAATTTGCTTATCAGTTTTTCCTAACCCCCATTGTTTATTTAGGACATATCACTCATATTTCACTCATATTTCATCTACCTCTTACATATTCTGGATCTATGACAATGTCTTAGCTTTCCATATAGATTATTTGTCTACATTCAGTTCCTGTGTCAGCCCAGTCAGTTTTATGTTTTTACTACAGTTAGACTGTTTACTGAGGGCTTTGTTTAACTTGTTTTAAATTTTATAAAAACGTATAGCTTTGTATAGCTCTATTTACATGCTATTGTCATATTCACCTTTTTGCCTGATTTAAAAAAAAAATCAATTGAACAAATAATTGAACAAAAAATAAACAAAATAGGTTTTATATTATTCACTGACAACTGTAGAGAGCAGAGAAGGGTACTTCACATTTCACATAAAAATAAGAGAATTTAAAAATATCTAGTTCAGCTCAGCTTCATCTTGGCTACCTTGACCTGAAATGTTCAATTATTTTTTTAAATGCTCAACAATTCCTAATTTAGTGAGCAAACCCCAAGATGGTAAAAACACATTTCCATAAATATATCTTTTTTGTTTTTGCAGATATTTATCAGGCTAAACAAATTCTAGATGCTTGAACAGGTGTGAGAAATATTTCTACACTTGTGCCATTAAATACAGTGCTGAGGTGTGCAAAGCAGAATCCAGAACTGGCTTATAATAGTTTTAACAGAGGTAAGCTATTCAGGAAGGTACTCGAACAAGCCGTGGTTGATGTACAGTAAACTGAAAGCAGACTTCTCGGTAGGCGTCTTTATGAGAACATATGTTAACTACTAAGGAAATGGAAACAAAAAGAAAATAACTAAAGCAGATAGTCGATTCTGGACAGAATTCATGCAAAAGTAACTCTTTAATCTGTATTCTGATTGCTATTGTCCCTGTGTACATTTTGACGTGTCACTGGGATCAATCGGGACCAGTTGAGGTAGGATTATTTACTAAAGCAAGAATCCAAAATGACTTCAAAGTGAAGTTCAGGTTTGAGGTCAGAGTAGCTGATTTGAACGCATAACTAATTTACAGAAGTTTTGCTATGTTGACCATAAATTTGAAATTTTAAAATTAACTTTAAATTCACATTGATTTCTCAGTTTAGTAAACAAACCTGGTAGATGGTGGTAGGACATATAAAGTGGTATTGTAGTAACAGAGTACCTCAACTAAGTATTTAAAGGGATACATCTAAATAAAGCTGTTGTGGTGCCAGAAAGCCCCCGGGCGCACTCTTACCATAAGGGTTTAAATGGTTTATGAACGGTTTAACCCCAAAGAGTTCCTACAGCACCAATCCACCGATCCCCCAGGCAGCATCCGGCTTCTGAATCCCAGTTTCAGGAAGTGTGGAGTGCCTCCTGGCGGGGCCCACTAATTGGTTTAGATGAAGTTGTTATGGTGCCTAAACTTTAACTATAACACCAAGGTATGTGGCTGGCTACAGGGGGAAGATCAATTCCAACAAGATCAATTATATCATTGAAAACAAATCTAAAATATTTCTATATCCAGAGAATCCTAGTGTTCCTAGAAAATTAACATTCAAATTGCATTATTTTACTGAATTATTGAAGGACAAAGGAAACAAACAGGTCAATTTATTCAGCACGAAAAAAAGAAAATTACAATAAACTAACTCAGCTTCGAACACACAGCACTGTTTTGCTTTTTTCCAGCATAAATCCTACACCAGGCAAAACCTTTTAGCAACTGTACACTTTTTGTACTTGGATTCTCGTCTACAGTAACATATGACATGGTCCAGTAGCTGTCTTGTAATAAGGAAGATTTAATATGAGAACCTCTGAACTTTAACCAGGGATTTTGAGGTAACAGTTACATAATGGATCATGCGTTTTAAAATATTTATATCAACTCAACATACCCCAGTGAAAATAAAACAGCCTGTGTGATCCCAAAGAAATGTATGGCAAGGAATCCCTAGGTCTTGTGGCTCTAATACAGGGGTATGCAACCTTCAGCACTCCAGATGTTGAAGTCGATATCTCTGGAATATGTAGTGCACAATATATTAATGGGTTGCCTACACCTGCTACAGTAAAATGTGTGGGTTTTTTTAATTTAATGGGACACTATAGCCACCAGAACCACTACAGTTTAATGTCTCTGCAGACTTTGCAATGTAAACTCTGCCTTTTCTAAGACAAGGCAGCATTTTCATTGTTGCCTAGCAACCCCTTTAGGTGCAGTCACGGAAACAACCACTAAAGGTGCTTCCTATCTCAGTGCTGCAATGTGTGCAGGACCTATGTTCATTGTCTGAACGCTCCCCATAGAGATGCACTGATAAGGGCAATATCCATGCTGGAGAAAAATAATCACCTCAGCTACTGTTCCCTTCAGGGGTCAAGTCTGGGGGAAAAAAGTGTGGGAACTCACCCAAGATCCACCCCCCCAAAAAAAATGATATGCTTGCATCCATATATATTTATTTATATATAGTGTTCTTTCCCCTCCTCCCCCATAGTGTTCTTTCCCTCCCTCCCCTGTCCCATAATGTTCTTCCACCCCCCCATCTCATTGTGTTCCTTACCACCGCCCATCCCATAGTGTTCCTTACCACCACCCCCCTCCCCTATCCCATAGTGTTCTTTCCCCGTTCCATAGTGTTTTTCTACTCTCTCAGTGAGTACTTCCTTTCAGTCCAGCCGGGTACAGGAAATAGAAGTTCCTGTACCGTTAACCGCGGTGCGCACTGCCCTGCTCAGCCACGCTACACCGAGTGACTGGTAGGAGAGAGCGCTGTGCGCCCACCTCCTGCCGGTCACTTCAACCTAGCGTCCCCTGGGCGGTGTGCCCTAAGGAGTCAGCTTGTTCCGCCTTATGGACGCGCTAGCCCTGCCAGCAGGACTACTAACGGAACAGCGTTCTTGCTGTGGAAAAAGAGCAGGAATGCCGTTCCCAAACATTCATGCAGGACTGGAGTCCTGGTTCCCTCTCTGTTATATTAATCTAAAATTTGCAATTCTAAAGGGGCACATTTTGCAAGTTACGTCTGCATAGAGTTCTGTGTATATTTTCTCTAAGGTACATTAATTTCCTCTGAATTGCACTGGATCCGTTCTTCACCAAACTGCTTGCAACAGCAAAGCTCGGAAGACTGCCAGAGCTAATTTTTAAGGTGCTAACAGTCTCTGTGTCAGGTATAGCATGCTGTGCTACGGCATGCGCTTCTTTTTCACACTTTACAGACAGTGCCGGGTCATGTGGGAGCAGCCGTGCAGTTACAAGTATTAATTACCCTCGCTAGCAGAGCCTATGCTAGCCCTATGTTAACTGAGTCATTTCTCATACACATAGAAGCAACATAGTGTGCCCCACGTTAATATTCAGTTAATTGTACAATATTATGCAAGGCCTACATAGGGCATCTCAAAACCAAATGTGTGCAGTGGTATCCTATTGAGGTCATGTCTAGAACTTGATACATAGGGGCAGTGAATGGGGTACAGAAAAAAATAATGGGGGGTACAGGGTAATGGGGGTAGAAAGTCAACCATGTTTAATCCCTTTAGTGAGTGCTTTAGGTCTCTGCTTGCCCCGATGAGTGCTGAGAGCCCAAAGCGGACACGTAGATGTCACCTTCATTTGCATAATATTCAACCCAATTCTGTTTTTGCAAGTATGCATCTAGTAGCTGTTTGAACATCTGTATGGACTCTGATAAAACCACTTTTTCAGGCAGAGAATTCCACATCCTGATTGTTCTTACAGTAAAAAAAACCTTTCCTTTGCCTTAGACGAAATCTTCTTTCTTCCAATCTAAGCGCATGGCCTCGTTTCCTATGTAAAGTCCGGTTTGTGAATAGATTTCCACACAATGGTTTGTATTGGCCCCGAATATATTTGTATAATGTTATCATATCCCCTCTCAGGCGACGTTTTTCTAAACTAAATAGATTTAAATTTGTTAACCTTTCTTCATAGCTGATATGTTCCATTCCTTTTACTAATTTTGTAGCCCGCCTCTGCACTTTTTCTAGTGCCATAATATCCTTCTTTAGAACAGGTGCCCAAAATTGCACAGCATATTCAATATGGTGTCTTACCAGTGATTTATAAAGTGGCAAAATGATATTCTCGTCCCGAGAATGAATGCCCTTTTTCATGCATGACAATACCTTACTGGACTTGGCCACTGCTGATTGACTTTGCACATTGTTGCATAGTTTGTTGTCTATAACAATTCCCAAGTCCTTGTTGTGTGCAATGCCAGCACAAGCTAGAGGTCAAACCTGTACAGTCGCTGCAGGGGTAAGATACCACCTAAAGATTAATTTTCTGTGTGCTTCTACATGTGAATAGCACCTAGTAATGCCATTCAAAGCATTAATTGCCAAGATCCACTCTTTGGAAGTCAGTTCGCAGTCTAGCTCCAAGGACCATTTTTTGCTTCAGCCATGACTAATATATGTTTGTTTGAGGAGTTCAGCCCTTTAGCGTTAAGTGAGACTATATTGGCATGAGTGGGATGAGCGCGGGATGTGCCCTTTGCCGGGCCTGTTCTCCTTTCGTTTAGCACCTTTTTCCCAACGGTGGGAAACCATTTTTTGTTTTTTTTATCTTTTTTTGTAATTTCTTTTGTATATTTTTGTCGGGTCCTGTAAGCCGTATAGTAATACGCTCTTCTGGACTCTGGAGCCCCAGAGTATTTAGTAGGAGTAATGGGGCATTGTAACCCGATGGAGTGCTGGGCATGGGGTCGCCCATCGGTCTGATGCGACTTCCCATTTTACATCACATAACATAATTAACGAGTTAACTAATTATCAATATAAAACAATTTTACAGTTCGTCATATGTGATAATCAAATTTTTCAACCCATGGAGGTCTGGATTTGGAGTCACACTCAAAATTAAAGTGGAAAAACACACTACAGGCTGATTCAACTAATGTAATGTCCTTAAAACAAGTCAAAATGAGGCTCAGTAGTATGTGTGGCCTCCAAGTGCCTGTATGACCTCCCTACAATGCCTGTGCATGCTCCTGATGAGGTGGCAGATGATCTCCTGAGGGATCTCCTCCCAGACCTGGACTAAAGCGTCTGCCAACTCCTGGACAGTCTGTGGTGCAACATGACGTTGGTGGATGGAGCGAGACATGATGTCCCAGATGTGCTCAATTGGATTCAGGTCTGGGGAATGGGCGGGCCAGTCCATAGCATCAATGCCTTTGTCTTGCAGGAACTGTTGACACACTCCAGCCACATGAGGTCTAGCATTGTCTTGCATTAGGAGGAACCCAGGGCCAACCGCACCAGCATATGGTCTCACAAGGGGTTTGAGGATCTCATCTTCGTCCCTAATGGCAGTCAGGCTACCTCTGGTGGGCACATGGAGGGCTGTGCGGCCCCCCCAAAGAAATGCCACCCGACACCATTACTGACCCACTGCCAAACCGGTCATGCTGGAGGATGTTGCAGGCAGCAGAACGTTCTCCACGGGGTCTCCAGACTCTGTCACATCTGTCACATGTGCTCAATGTGAACCTGCTTTCATCTGTGAAGAGCACAGGGCACCAGTGGCGAATTTGCCAATCTTGGTGTTCTCTGGCAAATGCCAAACGTCCTGCACGGTGTTGGGCTGTAAGGTCATTTTTTTTCAATAGTTAATGATTCAGCACAGCTAAAAAAAAACCTTTGATGTAGTTTGCCATTTTGTTTTACTTAGATACATGACCAAGTGTGCTGTGTGTACAATTTGAAAATGATTTGAACTGTAAAAAAAAATAGACCCTGCCACTGTTACAGCTGAGTAAAAGCAATACCTATCATGGCAGACAGTGGCAGAACTACAGATGGGTATTTTTGAAAAGGAACCCGGTCAGGTTCCTTTCACATTGGCATGCTGGGAGGAAGTGAGATTAGATCACTTCCTCCCAGCTACAGGAAGAGCCAACTAAGGGAGAGAAACCACAGCAGGAGTGGGAGGAGGTAGCACAAGCGCCAGCTCCAGACCCACACTACCATCAGACTGACCCAGCAGCAGGACTCCAGGTTCCGACATATATGTGTGTGTGTATTCCGACATATATGTATGTATTTGTGCCTGTGAATGTATGTGTGTCTGTGTGTCAGGGTAAGTATCTCTGTGTTAGGGTATGTGCATCTATGTGTGTGTCAGTGTCTATCTGAATATCTGAATGTATGTATGTGTCAGTGTGTTTATATGTGTGTATCTGTGTGTGTGTGTAAATGTGTACATTTATCTGTGTACATATATATGTATGTTGCAGTGTATGTGTATATACATACACCACAGAAATCAAGCACCAACACAACATGCAAACACACCCCTACAAAGACAAACATTACAAACACACCTCTGTTTTAAAACTCAAACACTAGACACAAGCACACCTTTGCATTCCAATAACAACAGTATATACAATTACACGTATACATGTGCAGATATACTCTATGCAAAAAGATGCTTACATTCAATCACACAAATATTGATTACAAATAAAACCCTGCAAGGATGGACAAATGGTAGACATAGCATCGTGGAGGCTGTACGGCAGATGCGGAACTACCTTTTGCCCAACCTTTCGCTAGTGGGGTGCCCAAAAACTTGCACCAGGGCCCTCCCTACATTAGTTTCACCACTGACAGCAGAGTCTCAATTCAATTAAAGATTTAAAGATTTAATGTTTTATTAGTTACAAACCTATTGGATCAGCATCTCTGTACCAATTTAAGAGAGCTTTTTAAGGTAGGCTAATATGTTAAAAGTATGGTCATTTCTACCATATAGAGAACTGAAGGAGCCAGAGATTGATGTGTTCTTCTTACAGAATTTTAATAAATGGCAACATTTAAGCAACAATTGCTATGTCACAATTTTAATTTGTTTTTAATTTAGCAGTTTTTTTTTTAATTTAGCACTATTCTGCAGTTAGTGAATACACATTCTATGATAGAAGGAAGTTAGTCAGTTTCTTTATGATACTACGATTCTGACTCTATTGCACTTTGTTATTCAATCTTGGTGGAATGACTGTTTTACCAATTACTATAACTTGCATACATTTGAATCCTCCTAAATTTCACTCAGAAAATGTAACCCTCCTTATGTGTCTTAAGAAACATAGTTACATGTGATTTAAAGCTTGGTCAGCTACATGGTTTTCACTTCCTCTTCCATACAGGTGCCTATAATGACCTTCCAAGGTAAGATAGCCAATTGTTGAATAACTAGATATTTTGCCGCAACCACACGTTCAACAGCCTGAAAACCAAAGAAAATGAATCCTGTTAAATATATTTAGCAATAAAGCATTTTATTTTGAAAGAACAAATGGTTCTTATAAGGTTGGTACATCTTCGTGGGTTTTCACAAAAGGAATTGATGAAAGTTATAGTTTATTTAAGGGCACTGGATCATACTAAAAATTTTGATTGTAGTGGTATTAATTGTAAAATATACTTTTGCCAAGCTGGACTCAGCAACTTTAAAAAAAGGAAAATAAATTTTTAGTTTTGGACGTATGAGATCAGGAATATTGTTATCCAAAAAGAAATGAGTCTAGACAGATATTATACGCAAAATACTGGGTCACAAGACAGCTGATGAGTTTGCAGTTCTGAGGGAAAAAATAGTATCACTAAAAGCTGTAGGACAATAATAATTCATCCTTATTCCGTATAGTGATGAGATAGATAGATAGATAGATAGATAGATAGATAGATAGATAGATAGATAGATAGAAAATGTGTGCATGCTCTTAATTACATAATAATGTAATCTGGGTATGTTATGCAGATCTTTGTAGTGCACTGATATATCATCGATTTATTTAACAGCTCTTGTATAGTCCTATTACAATATCCAGCAATTAATCAGGGGCACTGTTAGACAGGAAGCTATATGATTAAATGTACAATCTAAATGGAAAATGTGCATCAAGACAAAAGGTACCAGCTGAAAATCAAAGGGACACAACCTAAGGACAAGAGCCACTGCAGTATAATGTAGTGTTTCTGGTGCAAACAGTCAGTCCCGCGCCAATTGCGGTGACCTTGCTTACCCCATTACCGCAAGTGGCATCATCTAGTCCCTGTCTGCGTTGTGAGGCTATCCCCACCACCGCGCTCCAGACTGGCAGTGTGTCTGACGTTGCACAATCCAGAGCAGCTTCCTTATATGTGTGCCGGACCCAGTCATGTGACCCGGCACACAGTGATGACCTCAGAGACCACAAGGGAAGAAACTCCTCCCACGTATTGTGGGTAACACTAAATGGAGATTAGCCAATCAGACACACCCTGTGTGTATATAAGCTAACCTCCCCCTTGCCTCAGTGCCCTGTTGTGGTCTTTGGTTTACCATTGAGTGTTACTCTGTTTTTTGGATTTTCTGGTTAACCATCTCTGGCTTGTCTTACGATTCTGTCCTCTCTATCCCTGACCTCGACTTGTCTATACGTTATTCTATCTCTCTAAATTCCCTTGACCTTGTCTTACTTTGACTATCCCTTTTGCATAGCCCGGCCATTCTAAGGACCGGTATTGCAATTATGTCTGTCGTGTCCTGTCTGCGTGTTTAGTTTCCCTAGTGAATGTTACAACATGCTGACAAACACTGTCTTTTCTGTGGGGGAGCCTTATAAAAATGCAATTGATTAGCGTAACTCTTTAAAAGCATTTTTGTACGTTTTCCCATAAGAATTATTTAGGGTTTTTTCAGTTGTGAGGAGTTAGTAGAAGATGGCAGATAATTGGTGGTGACTTCCTACAGATAGAGAATCATGGTCTATAAACTGAAATATGGCAACGGTGCATAAGCAAAGTCATGCAGAAACAATTATTTGATGTTTGTTGCAGGAAGCAGACCAGGGGTGCAATATGAAAGAGAGAAAATTAGTACATTAGAAATGAAAGAGTTTATTATTTAGGTAGGGGAAACATACAAAACAATGTGATGTCAGTAAACACTCCAGCCATTTAACTTGCTGGAATGATTTAGAACGTGCACAGGTTATTAGTAAAGACATAGTAAATTGTAACAGTGACGTTATAGTCAAATTCCTCCTACAGCAAACAATACACACAAAACATTTTTATAACTGCATTAGGGCCTACATATGCGTCAAAATGTATATTTCAATATTTTTTGCATGGTGAGTCATGGATTTCTGCAAAAACATGTTTTTCATGAAAATGTTAAGTTGGCAACAGTCTTGATAAAGTCTACATGAGTCTGGTAAAGTGAAATCATGGTTGGAAATCATGAAACTGGTTGATATTTTTAAAGGTGTATTTTTCAGTTCTTAATGCAATATGACTTTGGAACATACACAGATTAATACATTAATTAGATTTTTGAAAAAGATTAGCCAAGAAGTGCTGTTAGCGCATGAAGCAAAGAAATATAGTTTTAATAGAAATAATTCATCCGTATACGTGAAAAGTTAAGGCACTAACTATGCCTCCCCTCCAGTTTCCAGGAATATAGTGACTATGTGTGTGATTAGTTTGTGCTATTCATAATTTCCTCCCTCTAGTTATTTTAAATCTGTGGTTAATAAGCCAATTACTGCAACCATTGAAAAGATGAAAAGACTTGATTCAAGATATTATTTCCTAAAGAACTGAAAGTAAAATAGGACATAAAATGTGATGCATGCTGTAAAGCTGGAACACCTTAAAAACCTGAGTAATAAATCGAACATATGGAACGTCATAAAATTCTGCAGAAAAGTAGACATCAAGCATTTGTTTTACAAAAAACCATCATAAATATTGGCATATGGTTTCCTCCATATTGCCACAACTCCTGTATCCAGACAGTAATACTGATTTCAGTTTGTAACGGAGTTTCCTCCACCGACGGATGCTCCTAGTGCTTACTGAGGGCTCCAAGCACTGCTCCAGACACCATAAGTACTGCAGACTGCACAAACCGCCGCAGCTTAGTTGGGATCTCGCCGTCTCCTACCCACCCTGGATCTACGACAAGGCTCCAGGTTCCAGTGGGTGAACCTTTCTTCTCCAGAGAGCGAAGCAGGAACAGCTCTTACAAGAGCTAGTGATTATTCAAGGGAGTATGAAGAGCATAGCAATCCCTTGTAACAGTTTCCCCCAATAAGAGACAAGACTCTAGATTGAAGGTAAATCAGGAACAGAAAGTTTATTGGCACACACTCGTCTTTTATACAAGTTTTACAGCAAAGGTGACGCCCAGGTGGACCTAGTTGGGCACCGAATACAAAACATAAAAGCCAATAAAAACAAAGGTTTACATTGAGACACTCCCATACAGTGTACACAGTGTATTCCCTTCAGGCTTTTTGCTTTAAACACTGTCTTTTCAGAGAAAATGCAGTGTTTACATTACAGTCTAGTGATAATTTCACTGGCCACTCCTCAGATGGCTGTTAGAGATCCTTCCTGGGTCATGGCTGCCTAAAATGCATCCAAACATTCAGTATCTCCTCCCTCTGCATGCAGACACTGAACTTTCCTCATAGAGATTCATTGATTCAATTCATCTCTATGAGGAGATGCTGATTGGCCAGGGCTGTGTTTGAATCATGCTGGCTCTGCCCCTGATCTGCCTCTTTGTCAGTCTCAGCCAATCCTATGGAGAAGCATTGTGATTGGATCAGGCCACCATTTCTGATGATGTCAGCAGACTGCTTGTTTGTTTTTTTGAGGCAAGCGCCATGCAGAGTTACAGCTTCTGGCTTGAATACAGTAAGATTTTGCTATATTTATCTAGGCATGAGGGGCCCAGGAGGGCTAGATGGTGGTGTTAACACTATAGGGTCAGGAATACATGTTGGTGTTCCTGACTCTATTGTGATCCTTTAACAAAGACAATGGACTAACTCAATTAACTCTAAGCAGAAAAAACATAAATTTTTACAAAGTCTGGAAAACACCCCAAAAGACCACAATACGCCAGTGCCCATGCCCAAAACAGTTCCATAGAATCAGGGCTAACGGTCGGTCTCTCTGTCTGGAGTACAAAACTCACATGAACAGAGCCTGTTTAAAGTATTTTAGCCAGGTTTATCACATAGTCACAGGATAGGAGGCTAGCAAACAGGCCCCGCCAAACCCCAATGGCGAAGTTGCTTTTGTCACACAGTTATATACGCTGATCAGTCACAACATTGAAACCACTGACAAGTGAAGTGAATAACATTGATTATATTGTTACAATGGCACCTGTCAAAGGGTGGAATATGTTAGGCAGCAAGAGAACAGTCAGTTCCTAGATTCCCTGTGCTGGAAGCAGGAAAAATTGGCAAGCGAAAAGATCTGAGTGACTTTTTAACAAAGGCCAAATAGTGATGGCTAGACATCTGGGTCAAAACATTTTCAAAATGGAGAGTATTGTGGGTGTTCCTGGTGTGCAGTGGGAAGTTTCTAGCAAAAGTGGTGCAAGGAAGGACAACTGATGAACTAGCGTCAAGGCTCATTGATGCACTTGGAGAGTGAAGCCTAGCCGGTGTGGTCCTATCATACTGAACAGCTTCTGTAGCTCAAATTGCTGAAAAATGTAATGCTGAACATGATAGAGTCGGAACACAGTGTGCATTGCAGTTTGCTGTGTATGGGGCTGCGCAGCCGATGACTAGTCACTAATGGTCAGGGGCCCATGATGACCCCTATCTGCCTCTGCGAGGATCACAACTGGACCATGGAGCAATGGAAGAAGGTTGCCTGATCTGATGAATCATGTTTTCTTTTAGATCAGGAAGATGGCTGGTTGCATGTGCATCGTTCACTTGGGGAAGACATGGCAGCAGGACGCACCATGGAAAGAAGGCAGGCCGACAGAGGAAGTGTTATGCTCTGGGCAAGGTTCTGCTGGGAAGCCTTGGATCCTGGTATTTATGTGGATGCTGCTTTGACATGTACTACCTACCTAGATATTGTTGCAGACGTATACCACTTCATGGTAATGCTGTTCCTCATGGAAGCGACATCTTTCAGCAAGATAATGCACCCTGCCACACTACAAAAATTGTTCAGGAATGATTTGGGGAACATGACCAAGTGTTGCCTTGGCCTACAAATGCCCCAGAATTTTTGCTTGCATCTCTGAAATGTGATGGAACAACAAATAGGAGCCGTGGAGGCCCCACTTCGCAACTTGTCTTGATGCCTTGTCTTGATGCCAGATACCACAGGACATGTATAAAGGTCTTGTGGAGTCCATGCCATGACGCATCACTGCTGTTCTGGCAGCTTGAGTAGGATCTATATAATATTAGGCAGGTGGGTTTAATGTTGTGACTGATCAGTGTAAACATAAAATACAAATCTAGTACTATTGTAAACGTAAAATAGTAAAATAGTAAAATAGTACTAGATTTGTATTTTATGTTTACACTGATCAGTCACAACATTAAACCCACCTGCTTAATATTAAACATAAAGTACATCCCAGTCTGGGGATATGTGAGCACAATTGAATATGAAGTTCTTTAGTTTAGATTTTAACAAACAATCACAATGCCAGAAATACACTAATATTTAGTATATATATAGGGTTGTAACATGAGAAAAGCTTTGTGTACTCTTCACAGGGAGAGACCCAATGGGATACATCAGTGTGAATTTTTTAGCCTAGGTCAATGCTATTTTGAATGTATTTTAATGCATTTGAGGAATTATAATGTGTGGTTTTGGACAAGAGTTGTTTATATCTTTTGGACTGCATTGAACGGCCCAGTAAGAGACAATGCATTTGTATTTCAGAGAAACTATTATTACTATATATACTATTTCCTAACAGGAAGAAGGGTCTGTAGGGAAGACTCCTTGCAAACTTTCATCATGTATTCAAATGTTTGCATTGTAAAAACTCCTATGGAACAAAGCACGTTTACTCAAATTAAAATGACTTATTACATCACTTCCAATGCAAGAAGCTCCCAAATCAGCATTGCATGTAAACTAGGTCAACATCTACTGGCAAAATGCTTTGTCACGAAGGTTCTAAATAGTATCAGACTAAAACAAAGCTAATTAATGCCATGTTTTGTATCATTGTAAAATTATTTATTCTGTTTATGAAACTTTAGGTTTAGTCTCAAACACACACACATACAAACACACACACACACACACACACTGAAATAATAAGTTACTTTCCAGCAAATTTATTAACTTAATCCATATGTTGCTCAACATAATGATTAATTCACATAATTATGTGCAGTTTCTTAACATAATCTCAATATAACAGTTATTAGAATTGAGATTACATGTTTTTTCTCTCTATACAGTAAATTGAAGTGAAATAACTAGAGAATTTCAAAGAAAATACACAATTAATATGCTATTCAATTACAAAAAAAGTAACTGTTTAGTCAATAAACCCTAAGATGTCTTACTTATTTGAATAAATCAAGGAGAAAGGGTGATATGGAAAGGGCAACAGTGTCAATCAAAATAATCAGTTTACTCATTTAACCTCTGGCTAGTTCCCATACATTATTATAATGTCAATAACTGAGAAATCACTTCGCTCACCTTCCACTGTGCTACACAGCCCTCTTTTTAATCTTTCCGTGTTACATCATGACTCAGTAAGAGGAAAGGGTAGAGTTTCCTGTCCCTTCTCTGGAACCCTGCAAAAAAATATCCTGAGGAAAAAAATAAGAACTAAATTAGAAATCGGAACTCCTATACTCGTTATCCAACTGTACTGCATGCATTTGTATCTGATTTCATATTACACACAATGAAGATATCAAATACTACCGATCGTTCTCTCTTTGATTAACCTGATAGTTTTAGTTAACTATTTCATTAACAACTTCTTGTCATAAACATAGAGAAAACTTTCCACGGTTTGCAGCTCGGAGAAACCTAAAAAATGAAAAAGATTTAAATCTACCCAATAAACATTGTAATTCGCTCATCCTTTACAAAAACATTTAGGAGGAAGATAAACTATTTTAGAAATGGTATAATATAATTTTTTTTTTATTTTCCTATAATTTAGATGGGGTCTAATAAGAATACTGAACACTGAAGAATAATTTCTGTAAAATATAGCAAGCAAACAAAACTATAAAATATAAATACCGTATTTTTCGCTCTATAAGACACACTTTTTTCCCCCTCAAAAGTGAGGGGAAATGTCTGTGCGTCTTATAGAGCGAATGTGTGCACACCGCGGTACAGGAACTTTTTTTTCCTGTACCCGGCAGGACTGAAAGGAAGTGCTCACTGAGAGAACACTTCCTTACAGTTCGGCCGGGTACAGGAAACTGAATCTCATGTACCGCAGTGCGCACTGCTCCGCTCTGCCACGCTACAATAAAGATAGGAGACCTACCGGGGACCAAGGGGGGGGAGAGAGGGCACTAAGGGACAGGTGGAAGGGTAGTAAGGAACACTATGGGATGAGGGGTTGGTGGAAGAACACTATGGGACAGACAAGGGGGGGAGAGTGGGTGGTAAGGAACACTATTGGACAGGGGAGAGGAGTGGGTAGTAAGGAACACTATGGGACAGGTGAGGGAAGTGGGTGGTAAGGAGCACTATAGGACAGGGGAGGGGAGTGGGTGGTAAGGAGCACTATGGGACAGGGGAGGGGAGTGGGTGGTAAGGAACACTATGGGACAGGGGAGGGAAGTGGGTGGTAAGGAGCACTATGGGACAGGGGAGGGGAGTGGGTGGTAAGGAACACTATGGGACATGGGAGGGGAGTGGGTGGTACGGAGCACTATGGGACAGGGGAGGGGAGTGGGTGGTAAGGAACACTATGGGACAGGGGAGGGGAGTAGGTGGTAAGGAACACTATGGGACAGAGGAGGGAGTGGGTGGTAAGGAGCACTATGGGACGGGGAGGGGGGACAACACTATGGGACAGGGGAGGGGAGTGGGTGGTAAGGAACACTTATTTTTTTTTCTTGTTTTTCCTACTCTAAATTAGGTGCGTCTTATGGTCAGGTGCATCTTATAGAGCGACAAATACGGTAATTAAAAAGTCAAATATTTTTCTTAATGTTAAGTGAGTTGTAACCATTTCAGATTCAAAAATAACATTGGAAAATATGTATTGATTTATGTATTTATGATCGATTGGTTGAATTTTCACCATCATATCTGTGAAGAAATCCCTATTTATTCACTAGTTATTCACCTCATTTTACCTTTATTCATTCAGTAGATTGAACTACCGAACAAAGACCACCCCCTGGCTCATTAAGCTTCAAAGAAATCGTCAATCAACCCCTCTATCTGTGCGGCCAGTGTTCGTACTACCGAACGCCACGTGGCTGAGAAAACCGCGGCCATCTTTTTTCAGCCGAACAAAGGCAGCAGGATTTGGTCGTCAAGTGTCTGGAACTAAAATCGGACACTCGACTTCCCGAACACCGGTCTCAAACAGACGAACGCTGGAACTCTAATTCCCGAATAGCTAGAAGAGCGCTATTCAGTACTTTGGTGCATTCAACAGAGGGGAACAATCGCTGCTGAGAGCCAGGGGAATCCATTCGGTACTTTATTCGCTTTTTCTCTTTTACTGAAGTGACCGGCAAAACCCATCAAACTCATGGAACTGTTTTGGGCAGCCAGCCCACGGTGAACCAGTCACAGAAGACTTCCACAGTTTTTGAGAACCCCTGAACCGATCTGGGTGAAATTTGAATATGTTGGTCACCCAGATCGGGGCTATCAGGGACATATTTGTGGGGATACCTCAAGTATAAAGGGGTGTTCCAGATATTGGGGAAAAATTTGATTTTTCTGCCTGGAGATAATCAAGTTATTACTTTATCAGACTTGATTATCTCCAGGGCTAGGGGAGGGAATTGTGGGTATGTATTATGTTTTTACTGTGCCCGATTGGTTAATATCTGTCCCCCCCTGGGGGATGTCCCCTTGCATGGGGACTTGCATAAAAGCCTGTGTGCAATCATTAAGCTCAGTTCAGTTCTACCCTTCTTCTTGACTTTGGCTGGTATTTGGGGATTTGTGTGCTTCACTAAGGGAATTATCTTATGAAGCTATTGGGATTACTATTCAGTTCGTCTACTTCTACTACTATCTACCAAACGGAGGGCTATAATCACTGATGCTCTGGCGGTTCGGGAGGAAACTACCGAATGAGGTTTAAATATACTTGGTTTCCTTACAATATCCATTTCTATTTTTGCTAATAATGTATCATTTAAGGAGAACAGATCAGCCACTTACTTGGTTATTCACTAAAATGAGATTTCAAAGTGAACTTCAAATGTAAGTTCAAAATAGCTGAACTTTGAAAAAATAGTTTGGCTCCTTTGGTTTTAAATTTGAAATTCGCTTTGAATTCTCACTATAGTAAATAGCCTTGTTGGTATTTTTAGTTCAGTACAATATTATCCTCAAGTGTTTGAGAAAAATCTTGGCAGCAGCATCAGTAATTCATATTTCAAAGTAATCACTCAGCCAGAAGGTTAATCCTCTTTTTTTACCTCCTTCTCACAGCAAGAAGTAAAGCAAATATTGTGAGCAAGCATTGTTGTCTATTCGTGCCAGGCAACAAAATGCTAACTTTAAATACAAGTATCTTTATTGACCAAGCTAAGGTTCTTACTAAAAAAGCATAAGAGCAGGTAAATTCTAATTATTTATATAGTGCCAAAATATTTTGTAACACAAGTATAATTATAAATTTCCTTAAAGGGTCACCGTCAGTACCATAACAGTTACAGCATATTGTAAATTACAATGGCTATGGCGCAATAAATGTTTGGGTGGAGTGCCTCCGTTTTTTAAATCAATGATAAACCGCGGGCATTGGCTTACTTTCCGCAATACTCACGCGCTATCATTGTTCTCTAGATTTGTATTAATTTGTAATGCTAATTCAGCAGTGATGGGGCTGCACTTTGAGATGGGACATTTTTGTCAACAGTCTTAAACAATTTGATACAAACTGGAGGGGTTGCTTATGAAGATTTCTTGCATCATAAAACATGCAATAAGCTGTAGTAGCTTTAGTATTTAGTGTCCATTTGACAGTGCTAATCATACATTGTTTGATGTAACACTTAACAACCCATATTATTCATATCATATAAATTACATCACTTATGACATCAGTGATCACAGGATATGACAGTAGATAATCAAGGCTTGTAAATTTTAGTAATAGTTTTCTCTACACTGTTTTATTTCTGTGAGTATGGGTTTAATTAGATAAAAGGGGTCCTACTTTCAAACACAAGACCTTCAAAACAGCCTTGCTATTAATTTATATATCCTATTTAACTTTTAAAGTAGATTTAACACATTTGGGATGTGTATTTTGTTTCATTTGGGATATAAAACAAGCTGAGTATTTATAATCTATGTTTTTAAATTAATATTATTTCATACTACCTTTTCAAAGGGCACAGAGAAGGCATTTCATGCAAATTAACTCTATATTATTATGATTCCCCTCTTTAAGTGAATTTTTTTCAGGGATCATAATGCATTTGGTTTTGTGAGTTTCCTGCTTCAATGCACTTTTTATTTAAATCAGCACTCAACTTATGTATGGACCATGCCCCAATTTGCCGTCTAGACAGATGGTATTTTTTCAGTGTCAGGAAGGAGTTGCCATATTTGTGTTCTCGATTTGTGTGTGAAATTCTGTGAAAGCATGTTAGAAAGTGCCACTTGAGCACTTAAAAGTTCATACATGCTTTTCTGGAGCAGAGCGTAAGAGACCATAAGACCATACTGGTGGCAAGTGTGAACAAGTTTAAAATTGAAGATACTGCCTATAAATAAGTAATGGGCAAAACTGGTTGACCTAGCCATAAAATTAGCTTACTGCTTAGAAAACAGGCACTACCGGAGTACATATAACTAGGGACAAGTTTCAATTAGATTAGCTATCTATGAAAGAATGTAAATGGCAATGCAGATAATTTAATCTATCACAAGAACCCCATGTTGCTGTCTCCCGGGAGCTCAGGTTTAACATGTTGGGGACAGGAAGTATTTAAGGAGTCTTGTGATAACTTAGTGGTGGTACCAGTAAGAAAACTAATGACAGATAAGGGGTGCTTAAAACAGACAACAAATTAAATGTATTATATGTTAAAGGATCACTATAGTGTCAGGAAAACAAAGCGGTTTTCCTGACGCTATAGTGCCCTGAGGGTGCCCCCACCCTCAGAGTCCCCCTCCCGTGTCGCTGAAAGGGTTAAAAGCCCTTCAGCCACTTACCTTAATACAGCGCCGGGCTCCCGTCCGACGTCAGCGGAGCCGAATGCGCATGCGCGGCAAGTGCCGCACGCTCATTCAAAGTGTCCATAGGAAAGCATTTCTCAATGCTTTCCTATGGACGCTCTACGCGATGTAGGTGAAATGTGCCTCCAGTGTCGCAGATGCGCCTCTAGTGGCTGTCCGGAAGACACCAATATTGGACCACTGAACCATCCTATATACCTGTTAACCAGCACCACTTCACATATTCTTGGGTGGGGATCGTTCCACTCCACGCACCTTAAACCAGAGCTGGATATTAGCTCTGTAGATTGTGAGTAGTACTGATTAACACTTTATGTTTTCCATTTTGCCTACATACTGTACCATTGGAGTTTTTCTTGTGCTCTTTCTCCCCATATGCTCCACTGAATTTCAAGTGAAGAGCTTCTCCATCCTATTGTATCGCAAGAGTTCTCCCCATAAACGTGGATTACATCATTCTGGATTTATGATAAATCATTTGGACTATTACTATTGTTTCTATCATTTGTTTTGAGGTGCACCCTCTTCTGTTTTTTTTTTGTGTGTGTTATATATAAATCTTTATTAGTCTCTCTTAGGGTATATTAAACTAAAATGAATGAGGGGAAAAAAGGTGTGTGTACAGTGACCAAATTATAGAAATAGGATTATCAATTAATCTATCCAAACAATAGCACTCACACAGTATGAATGTCTCTTGGCTACTATTAGATGTAAAATATTAAGAGCTTGTTGTGAATAGCTTCCAAATGACACGTTGTTCGCAGTCAGCCAGACATACTGAGGAGTGTGGGCTGAGCTCACAAGGTATGCATATCGCCTAGCTAATGTTGAAACAACTCAGAAAGACTGTTACAAACAGCTTATAAGCGGACAAAGTATCTTTAGTCAACTATACAGAGTGTGGGCTAAAAAAGAATAAAAATGTATCCCCTGAAATAAAGACTGTTCGTGTGAACCTTAATTGAGCGATGTGCTTACAATTGCACATATATTGCTACTAACTAGAGTTGTCCATAATAGGTACACTCAAGCCGAACTAGTAGTGTAATCGCAATACTAGTCGGTGGATAACACTGTCCCCCCAATTGAAATACTCCAAATAGTCCCCAAATGCAATAAAGGTATAGGAGTGCTGAGGGGAAGGTAGAGAATAGACGGCAGTGTAGACCGCATTAATGATATAATCGGAATGTTAGCCTATGAGCCTCTTACCACCCCAGTTCACACAATCTAATCCCCAGTGCTACGGTTGATAAAATAATACACAGAGGGAACGTCGGGGTAATTGAATTGGTCTGGCCTATTTCGGTAAATAAGTACTAAGCTTGACACTGCTAAGGAAGTTGGTATAAACTAAATAAATTTAAAGTGTGTAAGATTATAAGATATCTTCATACAATTCCTTCAAAAGGTTGAATCTTCCTCAGATCTCGTTGTCATCAAAGTTCTGGGAATACACAATAAATGACCTCATAGTCATGGTTCCGCAATTAGTAACAAAACATTGACATTAACATCTTATATCACATCATAAACAGTAGGAACGATGTAACTACTATCATAAGCTACTAGCACATGGAACACATTTGACACTGCTAGAAAATATCGAACATCAAAGCTCGCATCTGTTCAAAAACAACAAATCAACAGATGTAAATATTCATTATAATATCAAAGACACACATTCTTCCAACTCATATTTAAGTATCCACTTTAAAATGAGTATCTTGTCAATATCCTTCTGTTACTTCTCAACAGAAGCTCCTAATTTTCCTTGTAAAAAAAATTGAAAAAGCAAAATGGAAAACAATGGCTAGATAGTGTTGGTTTCGGTCAGTATTACACAGAATGACTTGCTTGGGGACTTACAAAGGTCAATCAAGTTTTTATCACGTAACTTCTACAATTATTTCAAATAACGGCACAGTGAAAATTTCTAAAATCAAAAACATACATAATATATCAACACTGGCATATTCCTATTTACCAAGGGCAATAGTTGTCAGTAGCTCACCTTCTTTCACTATGAAATGGATTCAAAATTTCACCAGCGTACAGCTAACAGATCTAATGCGACATTTTGCATTAAAGGGACACTATAGTCACCTGAGCAACTTCAGCTTAATGAGGTTGTTCAGGTGAGAACTATAGCTCCCTGCAGCCTTTCTCATGTAAACACTGTATTTAGTATGTAAGAAAACAGTGTTTACATTGAAAGCTAGGAACACCTCCAGTTGCAGTCACTCAGAGTGAACCAGAGGGATTCGGAGTTGATGGAGGCACAATATGCCTCCATCCACTCAGATCTGCTGTCAGCAGAGCACATGGCATCACTGTGCACAGCATCCTGTGATTCAGTATCTCCTCCCTCTGCATGCAGACACTGAACTTTCCTCATAGAGATTCATTGATTCAATTCATCTCTATGAGGAGATGCTGATTGGCCAGGGCTGTGTTTGAAACATACTGGCTCTGCCCTTGATCTGCCTCTGTCAGTCTCAGCCAATCCTATGGGGAAGCACTGTGATTGGATCAGGCTATCACCTGTCAGCCAACTGCTTGTTTTTCTGAGTCTTTCAGCATGCAGATTTACAGCTTCAGGCTTGAATACAGTAAGATTTTTACTATAGTTATGGAGACATGATGGGCCCAGGGGGGCTAGATGGTGGTGTTAACACTATAGGGCCAGGAATACATGTTTGTGTTTCTGACCCTATAATGATCCTTTAAGAAGATCACCAGAAAACCAGTGAGTTGTGGTGGATTAAAAATGTACTTTAAACATTAAAGCCAAATTTACCAAGTAGAAACTAATTTCAACATTTAGTAGATGTACCCCCAAGATAAAATGCATGTATTTAATTAGACTTTTTTTTTCATTGGAGATATATCTAAAAACATCTTACAAAAGCTGCAGATCTCTTATCTAAAGCCTTTGCAAGTCCCCCTTTCGATCCCAGCAAAGATTAACTGTCACATCACAGACTTCCCAATGCAACTCAATTAGTAGTTTTTGCAAGGCAATTGCTGGCTCCACTTTGCTAAACAAAACAGAAACCATTATCTGATTGGCAGTCAGGGGGTGTAACCAGGCAAATTTTTTTTTTAAAGTGCTAATTTCTATAGAAATCTGCACTTTTTGTAAAATAAAAAAAGAGGGCACACCATTTTCACATAAAGCGCTTCAGAAAGCTAAAGTGTTTTAAGGGTTCTGGAGTGTCCCTTAAAAATGCTGCTCAACAAAAGCTAAGTGTCTGTACTAGCATTCATTTTATCTCATATGTCATATTGTAGATATAGCTGGTTGCCTGGGAATATCCTAAAAGAGACACTTATGAGCAGCTTTTTATATGACGAGTACAAATGTGCACTGATGAGCTGTAGACATTACATACATCAAATAGTACATCTTACACCTCAGGTCACATATTCCCATGTAATAATACTAAAGTATTTAATAAGGAACATTTATCTGCTGGCCAATTCATGGAACCTTGTCAGTAACAGCTTCCATACAAGTTCCCCATTAACAACAATCGGTTGCTTGTTGCAGCTCAAATTATCACCCGGTTTCTAACCTTGTTGCTAAATGTTTTGTAGTCTGCCGCTAATAACGGCGGCCACCACTCATACCAACCACACACATTTTAATGGCTTGCTGGTAAAACCCAGAAACACACACCTGAGCATGCACTTCACCATGTGGGGCCAGTAGTTACAGACTAGTAGCGGTTCACCAGTAAAACTTAGCAACAGGAATGGAATGAGACTTTTTGTTTCAACAGTATGAATTGGGATTTAGTTATTGTTATCTCCTTTGCACCATACAGAATGATGGTTTTAAGTTTTTGAGTACATGGCATGCGGTAAAGAGGAGCAACTGCTCCACCAATATACATGAGATGAGGAAGATACTATGTCTCATAGAGAGTAGTAGAGAGCTCTGTGAAACCCATAGAAATAAGCACTCCATGCAACCACTCAATGGATACAATATTGCAAAGTAGAAAATGGTGAACCCCCATATTAATAACCTCTGTTAATGGTCAACTTGTGATCTATTGGATAAAAAAGTAGAGAGTATGGTAAGGTTTCATCATGTGAGATAAGGAGAGAGATCTGTATATATTTCTCCATCGTAGTCTACTTGCTTTTTATATATATTTTTTTTTTTACAATTATTGTAATACAAAGAAAGATTTAACAGTTTCTCCTGTTTTAATGCTTTTGCCTAGTCCTACCTAGCACTTGGTGTTATAGAATTACAACGCCTGGCAGGAGATTCCCTGCTGAAGGCTTCAACACTTGGCTGGAAAATTCTTTTACATCATGGAATTCAGCTCAGTTTGCATACAGATAGAAATGCATAAGAATGACAACTTGCCCTGAGAGCTTGGCTTTGAGATGCCTGAGATGCATAAAGCAAATTATGCAAAATCTAGTCCTGTGCTTCCTAATGTAAGAGAAAAACATATCAGGTAACAAGAAAGTACCCAGGTGGAATTAAAGAAGATCCAAAACTATAGAAAAAAACAGACATGATGACATCACCGGAGTTATATCCTTGTTACGAGAATGTAAGTGCAAAAAAAAGCAGGCAATGTTATTATCAAAAGTTCCTTTTTGATTACATTAATTGAAGTTCACACAGTGAACATGGCTTTTATTCTACGCGGTTTATATATTTTCTTTTTAAATACCACTGCTTGTTGATTTAGAAGTGATGTAATGGACCATTCTGTTTATAATGACATCACTAAAATTATATTACAAAGTGTTCTAATGCATCAAATTGTATTAAAATCTGTCGGAATCACTGATATTATATAGACTTATGCTTTCGGTTTTAAAACAGTTTTGAATCATCAGAATTTGAGATTTAAGAAGTGACCAATAGAATGGGAAAAGGAGAGCAGTAAAAAAATATTTATTTATTTTATACTCCTCCTTTTTTTCCTGTTTTGGCTACTTCTTCTGTCTTGATTTGAGAACGAAATGGTGCGAAATGCATCTAAATGCACAAATTATGTATATATTTTGCAGTGCACTGATTGGCCAATTTTTGTGCCATTTTAGTTCATCCAGATTGGTTTTCTCTATAAGATTGCAAGGACGAAACCTGAATCGCTCAAAACAAAAACAAAAATTCTGATGAATCGATTAAGACAAACAATTGTTTTTTACCATGCACAAGTCTAATATAACATATGGCACCAAACAAAGCCTTCTCACCAATAAGTAATATACTGCCAGAGCCTATTCCTAAATCTGTTGCCGTTTGGGGTTTTATATTGTACAAAGTTAATGGACAGTTAAAAAGAACACAACATCATGAAATTAATTCCCATATCTTGCTAATGGCAGAGTACTGTCACACGAATGGTTTTAAACCATTTTATATTCACTTAAATGTAAAAAAAAATTAAAAAAAGAACTTTGTTCATTTGCAGCCAATCTTTTTGGATAAAAACAATTTGTGGTCTGCAATCTATCAGCTAAAAAATTATGCTTAAATGGTGATTTTCTTAGCAGATGTACATTGTAACATGAGATTTACCATGGGTCACCACGAACAAGTGAAAACAAACAAAGCCAGTATTGTGAGTGTTATTCCATTTTTAAAGGGAACAAACCAAAATGATTAATGAACACCTGACATTTGTTTGATTTCTGTTTTGTGTTTCTGTTGAACTGTTTCTTTTCAAAGCTAATTAATTGTATATATTTTTGACAGTGAAAAACATTTTCTATGTAACAATATGAATGTCATACCATGAATGAATCTATTTTCACACCTGTTTTGCCTTCAGCTACGGCCCATGTTTTTAACAGACAGGACTGACGAATCAAGAAGGCAGTTCATGAAACAAAGATGGTATTTCTTTTTTTTATTTGTTTAAATACTGCCATTACAATCTTGGAGAAACAATAGAAGAGATAGATTAATGTCAGTATATACCTCATAGAGAGAAGGGATTAGAGTTCTTCCTTAAACCCAATGGTTTTATAGAATCCATAAATATTAAAATAAAAGAATTTCTTATAGTCCAAAGAGAAATTTTCGATTTTTCCCGAACTTCCACATGTTCATAGACAATAGGATTTACTTGCATTTGAAAAGTTGTGAAAGTAGAGACATCATTGTGATTGCTTCCCAATATAAAACTTCACCCCATAGAAGCTGGTTACCAATGACCCCATTGTTTGGTGGGGTTTTAACATAATTCAATATTAGCTGAACTGGTTTGGTTTCCTGGTTTTGGAGATCATAAAAGCTACAAAACAGGGAGAAAAAATGTCTGGTTAGAAAATACATAAAAGAGATAGCCTACATAATAAATAAATGATGATTCAGCTTCAAAACTAGGAAACCTCTGGGAGTATTGCTTAAAAACTCAAATGCAAAAAGTGTGGCTTTGTCAACAGTTATTCACTGCTGCACGTCTGGTGGGTCCATGGCACACTCACCAGGGGTGAATTTCTACACGCCATTGCTGATATTACTGTAAGGAACTGACTCTAATGGGTTTCATACCCTGATTTCCATATTGTTGCTTTCTTCCTTACCAGTTTACCAGCCTGCCTTTTGCAGATTTAACTGAGCTCCAATAACCTTGACTCTGCATGCCATGATATTAGTACCAACTCTCTTCAGCTGTGTCTTGCCAGATGTCTGGCTCTTGGCCTCTATAAGCCACTTCCTGTCTCTGCATCTTTTCCAGATTGTTGTGGTTCCTGTGACTCTCTAATCAAGCTTGTTCCTGTTTGTTCAATGCGTTGCTGAATTTGGACCATCTGACTTTGCTGCTTCTCCTTCCCACTGACCTAGGCTTGCCTTACTTCATTACCAGCTTTCTGTCCCGGTCTCCCATCTCTGCTTAAGACCAGATGGCCACTCAAGGCTCAGGGGCTCAACCATCTAGGTAACAACTGGCTACCTCTGGCAGAAAACATTGCTGATCTGGCTACTGGACTCCAAACCCTGTATACCATCAGTATCATTACAATTATATATAATATAACATATAAATATTATATATAATTGTGTATATATTTTGCAGGCCCCTGAGTGGCCAGTTTCAGCCTTTAAGCTTGCATCATTTTTTTCCAAATCATTTGCAGGGAAGAAATTCAAACAACCCAAAATGCTGCATGGATACAATGCGGTCGACTGAACAAAATGTTTTTGCTGTTCACAAGTCTAGTATTTAGTAAATAAGTTGCCAAGTGTCCTTGTAATTATGTCATGGTGATATGATACAGTTATAATAATAATAATAATAATAATATGAATATCTGTGTTTATTTCACTGTATAGATTTTTTTCTGCTCCTCTTCCAGGGGTAAGCAATCTTCGGCACTCCAGATGTTGTTGACTACATCCCTGTCAGGATTACTGTTGATCCAGCAAGCAGAATAGTATCACACCTAGGACTAAGGATAACGTTTAACCGGACCTTAGAATGGCCGGACTTAACATACCTGAGAATAGACAAAATACTTCCTGAGGTCAGGGACACAAAAAGAGACACAACAATGGAGAAAGCCAAAAGTCAAGGATACCAGAAATCAGGGAAGTCAAAATGAAGCCAAAGTCAAATACCAGAAAAACCACGATCAGGAACGCACTCTTGGATAACCAGCTAGTGGAAACCACGACGGGGCACTGATAAAAAGGTAATTTGAGTTTTAATAACCCTCCTTAGGCTGTAATTGGCTCTCTCTGACCTCTGACCCCAAAAACGTGAGTGCACGTCTATGACGTGACGTCGCACGCACGTTGGCGCCATCTTTGATGTGGGCGAAGGTAAGTTTCTAATAAAAGCCCGAACCGCAGCGGCCAGTGTTCCTAAGAACGTTGCACCCACTGGGGACCAGAATGGAGGGAGAACGGGCAGCTGCCCGCCGAGATCAAGGTAAGTCTGAAACATCTCTGTCGGCGTGGCTGCTTAGTTTGTGCGCAGCCACGCCAGCAGAGGGACCGGGAGCCGTGACAATCCCCCATTATGCTCTTACAATCATATTGCTGGAAAAGCCTCATAAGAGACATAGTCGACAACATCTTCAGTGCCAAAGTAACCTGCCCTTGCTCTATTGGTTACTTTATCTCACATGATCTGTGAACTAAATGGAGGGAAAATGCGCCTATCAATGGAGAGCAAAAAATATACATAGTCTTTATATTACGTATATACTTTGCATTACACTGATCCAGCAAAATATAAAATATCTATTTTGTATTATGCAAAATACAGTACTCCTCCATATCAGGTGTAATGTGGAATACTGCAAAAATAACAAGCTATCGTGACTTGGTAAAATGCTCACTATAGCCAACTAAAGGCCAGACCTCATAGGCACTTGTCGCGATTCCAACAAATTGTTAAGGACACGTTGTCCAGAATGTACAATTATCATTGTCCTTTCAAGGTTTGCAGGGATATTGATCAGATTATATCCATAATATATGAAGGAATAAAAGCTTTAAGTGCTATTGGTCACTTTAAGGAGTCATAATTTGTCATTTGTTTGTAAACTACAAATAACCCAAAGAACACAATTTTTGTTGAGCTTTTCCCATTTCTAAGGAATGTGAAAGATCTGCCAGCTTGTCGCACATGTTTCAAACAAATACTGTAGTCCTAACGTTTCATAGTAAATATGAATTTAGGACACTATGATCACAAAATCGTGCCAGGTTGCATAATTCAGTTTCCTTTTCTTCTACAATATTTAATTCAATATTTAAAAAATAAAATAAAAAAGAAACTGGTACCTGCTACTTTTAACTCCACAGGTTCTAGAAATAATTCTATTTATAGGTATTGATATGTCAGTTTGAGTGATGGATCGTTTGAACCATTCAATTACTTTGTAAGTGAGATTTGCAACTCTCGGCTTTTTGGAAAATAAAGCATAATATGTTTTCCCAGTTCACAGTGTGAGCTCTTTATGGAAATTTGTGTAATGTTTCATCTGCAACCCAAGTTTGTTTTTAGAAAGAAATACAGTTATCTTTTGAGAAGGCTTTTCCAAATACTTGAAGTACTTATAGGATAGACTCCAGAATGGGAAATATCATTTTATTTTGGACTCAACCCTCAGAGCACATCAACAATCCAGGTTCTGTTAGTGTCCCATAGTAACAGAGATGGGAAATGCCTGAAAACAAGATCGTTGAAGTACCTCGAGGACAGTTTATTTTCCATTTGGCCAGCTCAACACATGACCTTCACAATGTAGACCATATTTGCATATCCACCTGAAGCAGACTTTTGAATCCACATGTATTGTGAATGACATTATCTTTATAATGACACCACTCAAAACTGTATGGATAAGTGCCAATTATATAGCCGGAGCATAATCTGGAGTTCTCACATTTCTAACAATATACCTAGTCCCACACTGCTTTATTCACTTTAACCAACTCGGCCTATACCAGTGTTAATACCAGCACGATTTACTATTTGCATTGACAAAGGAGTTCTGGTATACTTTGTCAATGAAAAAGGGGAAGATTCAAGCTATTCAATATCTGGATATCACAGAGAGATAAAGAAAACCATTATGTATTATGTCTCAGTGATGCCTGGATATTGAATAGCCATCCTGTCCTAGTCTCTTAACACAAACCCTAAATACAGTATGGTAGTCAATCACGGCATTGAAGCAGCTCTCTAAATGGAAGGTCCATTAGATATTCTTAATGGGAAGTTACCTTTGGATTAGTATAAGGGTAAGGATATATTTTTCTTTTAACAAATGTGATTGTTATATTTTTGTAAATAGATCTAGTTATCTGGAAAGTCTATATCAGACTTGACCTAAAATAATTTATGAACAAGTCTGTAAAAGTCAATGCTGTGTTTGACAAACCAATCCAGAGATACTTGCCATTTGGGTCAATATCATATATTTAAAATTCTGATTGATAAAACAAAGCTGGATATTCAGTTAATCTATCACTTTCATACAGTGTTGGTCTTTGGATCTTTTAGGTGTTAGGAATTTCCTCAAACTGTCTGCATCAGTTCTGAAATCAAAGTATATCGAGCCAGCAGAAATATCTATTGAAGGTGCCCGGAGTAAGGAAAAAAATAAAAATTCTTGCCATAACTGTAAAAAACAGACACCGACTGGATGTACACTTAACCACTTGAAAGCTCTCTTCATATATATATATTTATTTTACAAACTGTAGTTAATAAATCCTTATTTTAAAAAGACAGGGCTCTTCGGAATCTTGAGGTTATTCATTTGCAATATGTGAATCATATGGTCCGATATAAGAATATAATCCAATAAGAGAGGCATGCAATCAAATGCCTTATATTTCAGAAAAAAGTAAATAAAAGATAAATACAAGTTTATAAATATAAACAAAAGAGTTTCAATCCTTAGTTATTTACCTTCCGTACCATTATCAAACTTTCTAGGGACTTTTGTGGAGTTTTATCTTCAAAGTGAAGATGTGGTATAAAAAATGTGTGTCAGAGTGATGTATCTATGGCCAAATTCAAGTCCAAAGACTGGGAACTCCTGTGATCCTGGCAACCATTGTTGTTGGCATCCCTTCTGATAACCTCAGACACAAACAGAGAGTGCAGCCACGCAAAGGAGCGGAAAAGAGAAGTCTGACCTTCTGGACAGCATCTTATGTGGTAACCTATTCTTGTGATCGTTATGCAGGAGACATCAAAATGGATTGTGCACTGTTTTTTTCTAATGAGGTTGGCTCACATTCCTGGGGAGACCTATGTCTCCAAAAGAGTGTAATACTTGGTTCCTGATATCAGGTAAATGTTTACATTGATTCCTTTTATAGAAACACTATAGTGTCAGGAATGCAAACATGTATTCCTGACACTATAGGTGTGAAAACACAGTTTAGATGTTCGCTCCCCTCTCTGCAAGGAACATTCAACATCTCCATGTGCAGCACTAACCCAGAAAGCACCTCTAATGGCCATCTGAGTGATAGTCACTACAGGTGTTACTAGGCAGTAATGTAAACACTGCCTTTTCTCTGAAATGCCTGCGGGAAGGTGCTGTAGACAACAGAACCACTACATTAAGCTGCAGTTTTTCTGGTACATATAAATATTATGCCAGAAATATTGACCCTTGAATAAGTCCTCTTAAAAAAAATGACCTATGTTATATTTCGATGTTAAAAAAAGTTGTTTATAAGTTGTTTGTTCCACATCCGAGGGGAAACTTGGCAGGTTAAAGAGATAAGTACAACATCAATTGTTTCCCTCTTATTGCAATGTTTCTTTGTCTGTTCCAATGTATCTTCAGCAGTTTGTGAAAAATGAGATGTCCTTAGCTGACATCTTCTTGGGCCAAAAGAAGGAGGTCATTCTGTAAAATGCAAACAATGAGACTCTGGTCAAAAATATTTATTTTTGTCTATACTGTATATTATATATTTTCAGTACACTTGTTTGATTTCTGAAAATGTAATTAGCTCTATAAAAATTCCCAAAAAGGCACCACATGATGATGATGATTATGATTAATATTAAAGGGACATTCTAAGCTCCAGAACCACTACAGCTTCACATAGTGGTTCTGGTGCAAAGAGACTGTCGATGCAGTCTCTGAATTGTAAACACTGACTTTTCTGACAAAAGGTAGTTTTTTTTTAACAGACACAGACCCTAGTTGTTTAGGTTATAATTGGAGGTTTACATCATGACGTTGACACCATGGATGTATTTTTCTCAATATCAATTGATTACCTAATATCTATTACATCAATTTCTATCAGAACTTTTTTGGGAATATATTTTTTTTTATATGAAATACTTTTTTTAATGTTATTTCTGTTTTATCTAATTAAAACTATTTCATTTTTAAATAAGTTCATTATATTATGTTATTAATGAACCACCTTGACTCGTGGCTTTAGACAGAGTACTAGCCGGTCACTTAGCTACACCAACGTTGACAGTTTAGTTTTCTGTCTTCAATCCGGAATTTCCTGGAAACAACAAAAGGATGTGCTATTTATGTAATTCCCTGTAACATGTAATCCATTTAGCTATTTCTAGATTCAGATTGTTTATTGTGGTATGTCTAATTAGAGTATGACTGCAGATCAAAGGTTTGCTATTGTCCAAAACTTAGACTATTGCATATTGCATTATTCGGTTTTCTCATCAAACCACACATTGTTCACTATATAGTCAATTTTCAGTAAGACTTTGGAGGCAGATGCCTCATTTTGACAACCTCAGTCAAAATTTCTACATAAAATCCACAGCGCTTTGTTAAATCCTTGCATTGAACAGACTTTTCTGGCTAAAAAGTAGAATCCTACCCAATAATAGATACGTTTAGTTTTTAAAGTGGACACTCAGCCTATATTGTTGTCCCAAGCACCATAACCATAGCCATGACAGCAATGTCTGCCATATTCCCTCCCATCCCTTGTCCTCTCTGGGCTTCCCTGGTTGTATATACATACAGTGGCGGATCCAGAGCCTGATCTCGGGAGGGGCACTTGTAGATTATTTAAAGAAATAATCCAGACACAATAACCACTACAGCTCAGTGTAGTGGTTATGGTGTCTATAGTGCCGGGACCCCCTCCCAGAGTAAGTAGTCAAACCGTTTAAGAACAGTTTGACAACTTACCTGAGGTCTGCTGGGAAATGGGGCAGTAGTAGTGCATAGGAGCAGTAGTGTGTGTGAGTGGTGCAATGTGTAAGGGGTGCAGTGTGTGTGTGAGGGGGACAGTGTGTGAGCGTGTGTGAGAGCGGCAGTATATGTCAGGGATGCAGTGTATGTGTGGGACAGTATGTGTGTGTAACAGTTGCAGTGTGTGTGTGTGAGTATTGCAGTGTATGTGTGAGTGTGGGCAATGTGTGTGTATGGGGCAGCAGTGTGTGTGTATGAGGGGGCAGTGTGGGTGTATGGGGGGCAGTGTGTGTGTGTAGGGCGGACAGTGTGTGTGTGTATGGGGGGCAGTTTGTGTGTATGGGGGCAGTGTGTGTGTATGGGGGGTAGTGTGTGAGTTGGGGGGCAGTGTGTGTATAGTGTGTGTGTGTGAAATAAGGGTATGGGGGCTTTTTTTAATATATATTTTTTTTAATTTTATTTAAATGAATATTCTATGTCCCCCTTCCCTTCTTACCTTTACTGGGGGAGGTGGGACATTTCCCTGGTGGTCCGGTGGGGGATTCATTGGTGGTCCCAGTGGGGAGAGTGAACTCTAGCCCAAGCTCCAGGGCTAGAGTTCACTCTCGCGAGATTTGGAGCGTTGCCGTGGTAACCGTGGCAACGCTCCTAATCTCGCGAGAGGAGGACACGGAGGAGCTGCAGGCTGAGCTCCGGGTCCTCCCTCCCCAGCCGGCTGTCAGGACAGTGCCTGCGGACCAGAGAGGGAGATCTGTGATCTCCCCTCCGGTCCGCAGGCACATTTCAGGTCTGGCAGGGGAGCGAGAGGGAGACCGTCGGTATTCTCGGGGGGGGGGCAATTGCCTCGTTGCCCCCCCCCCGGATCCGCCACTGTATACATATTCATTACATATCTTAGAAAATAATTTTGCTTAATCAGACCTTAGGCGGACACTGTGGCTGTTTGTGAAGAGAAAATTACAATGCTATATATGTACATTTGGCAGAGGCCAAGGGCTGCTGCTACCTCCAAGGTGACTTCCTGCTTCTCTCCCCTGAGGGCTCTGTAACCCCAACCCCTGGTGCTATCAGGCAATGATGGCCCCTGAGTAGAGATGCTGATAATATGACTCCAGTCATGGACAGCTGGCTCTGCTGCTCAAATGGCAACTCAATGGAAGGACTCTATTTGACTTAAGTTCTCCTAGCATTTGGTCTTTATTGAGTACCAAGAACCACTGAGATATTTTAACAACCAAATACACGAGAATTGAGCAAAATGGAAACATCCACATTAACTAAAGAAAATCTGGCATTTAGTGAATATGCCACAAAAATAGAAACTGGACCTTCCAAAATTCATTGCAAGAAATTCAGTTATATGTCTGGCATCTACTCTTATCACAGATAGTTTTATGGAACTACCATGCTATCATAATATACCCAAGCTTACACTCATTGTAAGCTCGTTTGTTACTGTATCATTTTGTAATTGTATCATTTATAGTTAAATTCTCCCTTTTTATTAAATTGAAAAGCACTGCGGAATAAGTCGCTGCTATATAAATAGCAATAATATTAATATAGTGCTCTTTTTTGGTTATGTCCTAACATTCTGTAAAAATCCCCTGATCCCCTGTGACCAGCTAAGCTTTTACTCTTTCCCTAGGTGCAATATGTGTTAATGAGGATGTTTTGCCTATACGGAACAATTTGAAAGATCTTTGTAATAATGTATTCATATTTCTTGCTGTTTTTTTCTGCGGTGCTATCTCTACTCTACAGCAATCAAACAGAATCATGGTTGGGATACCAATGGAATTTCCTGTTAGGAAGCACTTTCAAGTCTCGTACGCTTAAAAAATGTCCAAGAAAAGGGCAATCCTGAAACCCTAGTTGAACTCTGTTACTAAAAATATTTAATATCGGGTGAAATTAATGTCAGCACAGCATATACAGGGTTATTCAAAGAAGTGAGAACTGTAGGGAACTCAAAGTGAATTTGAAATTTTAGGCCAAAATAGTCCATCTGCCAACAGAACCAACTTGAAGAAATCTTCTGATTTTGTTGTTTTATAATATTTTGAAATTCACTTCTAATTCCTGATATTTCTTACTTTAGGAAATAATCCTTATAGAATAAGGTTGTACAATTACAGGCGAGGAACTAAAGAAATTGTAGATGAAGAACATCTGATGGACAATGAAAGAACATCACAACAAAGACTGTTTTTTTTAAGCCTTAATTAGTCATGTAAATCTTTTTGTTTTTGTTTTTTAGCTTGGTTTCCAATGGAAGCAGCTTTAAATACCCATCTTTGGAACCATCAAAGGACATCCTAACTTTTACTAAGAATTAATTATCATGATCACCCATAAATTTAGCATTGAGGTTTTAATATTTTAGGATTTTTTTGAAAATTTATTATACAAGGAAGATAATAATAAATACTCTCGCCTAGAATATTTATATGAATTGCAAGATAAGGAACTGAAATAAAATATAGACTGTGATGTAATCTGTTATTGCAATACATGTTCTTGGCTTTGCTTCCTTTTGATGGTGCAACATCATACCATGAATACAATAAAAACTAAATAATACAAGAGGGTATCAAAATCATTTAAAATGTTTGTAGAATATTCCTACATTGCAAATTCAACTAGAAATATTATTGTACACACGGAAAAATAAAGATTTCTGTAGGCTTAGTTATTTCATTATTCAGCAAAGACATTCCGTACATCTTTAATCAACAGAATAAAAAATATATATATCTTTAGACACCATTTTCATCACACCCTGGAAATAGATGCATGCATTAAATCCAAAAATTCTGTTAAAATTGTCTGTTAAAATGGTCAGAGCAAACATTTTTTTTTTTCACAAACTGCAGATTAAGAGATTTACTGTATTTCTCAAATCGCCATATGCTTTTCATTTGCTGAAATAGACCCAATCTCTGACGCAGGTAAAGTAATATTTTCTTGCTCGACAGACAGTAAATGAGACCATCCTTTCTTTGTGAGAATGCCAACCATTCTTTCACTCCTTGGCATTATATTAGACCTTTCGGCTCACATATTTCAGCTCATGTGAAGGGCAAAGGTCTTTCCTTTATTCAGTAGCTGTTATATTATTTAGTTTAACTTGGTGACATTACAGAAGCGATCGGTGATAGTTGTATTTTAATGTGTCTGTTCTGTGTGTCCGAGAACTGATGTGTCATGAGATTAAAGCTATAATGTAACTGTGAACCAACCAGTGCCAATGCAAAATTACAGGAGATTACAGAAAATCTGCCAAAACAACACACCGCAGCAAAAGACAATAGTAAAACATATATCTGTGATAAATAGTATCAAGGTTGTGCTTGTTAACCCCCTTAAGGACACATGATGGAAATATTCCGTCATGATTCCCTTTTATTCCAGAAGTTGTGTTCTTAAGGGGTTAAAGTACTAAATATAATGCACCAGCTATATATCTATCTGTATACAGGACTCTAACTAAGAGTCACTTATAATTTGGGATTTATTTATGATCCATCTCTCAATGTGTGGCGAAAAATCTACATGTCTGTCTGTCTGTCTGTCTATCTATCTATCTATCCACCCACACATAAACAGTTCATTGTATTAGGACATCCTGCCTCCTTTTATTACAAAATATATGTATGGATATATATATATATATTCACACTATGGACCAGATTATATTATATAAAATACACATTTCACAGGTAATTGAATAGTATTTTTCCCACTGATATCAATGGGATAACTGCTGTTAAGATACCAGAGTTCAGTTTATATCTTGTAATAGAATCTCTGTTGTAAAATTATCAATTAACAAAATGTCCAACTTATTCTGCCATCTATAAGCATGTTGTGCACCATACTTATGTCCAGGTGTTGCAAGGTATGTCAGATTAAAAAATAATGGGTAAGTGTACATAAGCTTTCAGGGTTATTTCAGGCACCATGACAACTTCAGAGATATGATGTCGCTACAAAACACTGCACATGCAGAGATTAACCCCTTATCTGCTAGAGGAATAACTCCACCTCTGACAGTATCATTATCAAGCCCAGAATAAAGTTCCAGGTGGGCTTGTGTAAATTTGGTGGCAAATTGGCATCTGACGACAGCATTCACAGCATGCTGGTACCAGACAACCAATGGTGGCACGCCTCCCCCCCCATTCTGCACTGTCCTCCCTTCACTACATCCTCCCTGACCTCCCTGGGACATCAAGAAAGGAGTATCTGGCGGAGGGGAGAACTTGGACTCGATGGTGAAATGGAGGTAAGTTTTAATGTGGTGGGGGGAGGGGAGGTTGTGTTTTTTTTTTTTAAGTTTAGAGGGCAGAGCACCTCAGAAAGTGGAACGGAACTTTAACAAAAACAAGTATTTTATGAAAACACCGTTTTTTTGTTAGTATAACCCTTTAAAAGCATGCACAGCACATGCACGCATGGACTTTTTTGTAAGTTGTATATTTAAGAGAGTGTGAAGAATCCAGATATATATACAAAGCCTTTAGAAAGAAAGTATAAGAAAGCATGGAAGAAATGCACTTTGGGTAAAGATAAACATAATATGTTCTATGTTTGTAATAAGAAGGAAAGGTTATTTTTAACCATTACGGTGCGGGTATGGTGTTACCGATGAGCTATTATCTTTCATTGCAGATGACTGCAATAAGAATACAATATGTAAATATGAGCACAGTTTGACCTGCTTGGGTGTTGTGTTAGAATGTATCATCTATTATTATATGGCCAGCTCGCCAAATGTGCATGCTGGGCTCCAATTACCTGAAACTTGCTGAAATGAAATAACCAATGCTTACAAGGTTACTACACTTCAAATTTTAGCGAATTAAATCCAGATGGCTAACCTGAACTGAGGATAAAACTGTTAAACTGTACCTAGTACTGAGCTAGATAATTTTTCCAGAACAGCTATTTTTACATAAACTCAGATTTAATTTACTCATGTGCTATGTTAATGAATAACTCTGTTAGTCTTAACATTCCATGACATCACAGAAAGGGGAAATTTGGTATTGTATATAATTAAATAAATGAAATAAATTAAATAATAAAATAAAATACAGCAAAACTACTTACACAAAATAATAAACAAAAACACACAGTAAAGTCGAATGTGTTCATGTACAGTGTATTAGTGACAGGTGGGTATCAACTGACTTATTTTTTTTAACCCCTTCAGGACGGAGTCAATAGTACACGTTCTGATCAAAACAAAACATAAACAAAAACTGGAATTTGCGCTATCTGTCTGTTCAACCGTAATTCACCTCTTTCATATTAAATGCACTCACACTTATTATATATCATTTTGTTCAGGAGACACAGGGCTTTCATTTCGTATCAAACATTTACATATGAAACATAATTTGTTATGAATAAAATTTAAAAAACTGTGAGAATTTTTTTTTTTTTTTTTTAAAGTTGTAGTTCCGCCTCACATTTTAACTGTAAATGTCATAATACTGTTAGGTTTTACTGCAGAAAAATGCACATATTTGTAATCAGCGATGTCTCATGAGTACAATAGTACTCCCCATTAACAGGTTTTATGGTGTTTTGGAAAGTTACAGGGTCGAATATAGAACGTTCCATTTTCAAATTGAAATTTGCCAGATTAGTAATGTTACCTTTGAGACGGTGTAGTAGCCCAGGAATGAGAATTACCCCCATAATGGCATACCATTTTAAAAAGTAGACAACCCAAGGTATTGAATGTGGGGTATGTTTAGTCTTTTTTAGTAGCCACTTAGTCACAAACACTGGCCAAAGTTAGTGTTCATATTTGTTTTTGTGTGAAAAAAGCAAAAAACTAATATTTGGCCAGTGTTTGTGACTAAGTGGCTACTAAAAATGATTGGACATACCCCATTTGCAATACCTTGGGTTGTCTACTTTTGCAAATGGTATGCCATCATGGGGGTAATTCTTATTCCTGGGCTACCATACGGTCTCAAAGGCAACATAACCAATCTGGCAAATTTCAATGTCAAAAAAATGAAATGCAAGCCTTATATGTGACTCTCTAACTTTCCAAAACACCATAAAACCTGTACATGGGGGGTACTGTTATTCTCAGGAGACTTCACTAAACACAAATATTAGTGTTTTAAAACAGTAAAACATATTACAACAATAATATAGTCCATAAAAGTGCTGTTCATTTGTAAAAAAATGCAAAAAACTTCACATTTACTTAAAATATCATCGTTGTAATACAATTTACCAGTTTGGAACACTAATATTTGAGTTCAGTGAAGTCTCCCTAGTAAAACTGTACCCCCTATGTACAGGTTTTATGGTGTCTTGGAGAGTTACAGGGTCAAATATAGTGCTTGCGAATTAAATTCTCTGCACTTTCTCCCTGTGTTGTCAGGCATGTCAATCAAATTTTAATTAATCAAATCATATAATTATGTTAAAAGATAAAAATTACTTAAATATACACATAGAATTTTAATATATATGCATTTATAGGTATTTAAATTCTACGTGTATACTAATGTAATCTTTTATGTAATTATATGTATTTATCTATATATATATATGCGGTTATTTGTATTTTATATATAGATAGATATATATAGAATGCCATTCTAAGTGTATTTTGTTACCAATATATATATATATATTAATAACAAAATACAGTTAGAATGAAATTACATATGAATATATAATTAAATTTTGTTTCAATATTTTATTTATTTGTTTTATTATTTTATTTATTTATTATTGTAATTATATGTATATATATATATAATATGTATATATATTATATATATAATATATATACATATTTTATATATATATGTAACGTCATTCTAAGTGTATTTTAATATTAATATATACTAATATTAGTATTAAAATACACTTTGTATGACGTTACATATATATAATATGTATATATATTATATATATAATATATATATATACATATATTATATATATAAAAATACTTTTAATTTATTTTATAACCTCTTTAATTTTTTTTTTCCTTTCCCACCAGCAGGGGGACTGTCTGATATTTCAGACAGCCCCCTTGCTGGCAGATCCACAGACAGCTATAGGAGGCCATGTGATCGCTCTTTGAGCAATTTAACATTTAATAATTATATATTTTAAATATGTTACAAAAATTATAATTTTTTAAAAGTGGGTCTACAACTATAGTAGCTATCAAAAATCCGGTATCTAAACATAAAAAACAAACACAGGCCTCCTAACTGTCCTGCTTTTGGTGGGACAGTTCCGATTTCAGGGTCCTGTACCTCATCTGAAGACAAAAGGGAACTGTCCCTGGGCAGCCTATCACAAGCTCATCATTAATTGTACAGCAGGCACTAGGACCCTAAGAAGCATTTCAGTAGAACCCTTGCAATATCCTGAAGGCTGGGGCTGGTCAACAAGCCTGTCAGTGGGCGGGCGCTCCCATTATAGGTTTCAGGTGTCGCTAATGAGGCGGGTACCCCCCAGCCAATTGTGGGAGGTATGACTACATAATGTGCAGTGGTAAAACTTATGTAGAGAGGTCCCTAAAGCAAGACATTTTTGACCCCCCCCCCCTTCTAACAAGGTTGGCCAAGGTTGGTACAACTTCCACAATGTTATTCTAGCTGGGGATCTACCATGTTCCTATCCATTTACAGGCAGTAATGCCTACCACAATTTATTTAGTTTTCTTAGTTTTTCTACATTTGATTATAATTCAGAAAGTTGCTAGTATTTTGCCAATTGTTTTCTGCTCAACGTTAACTTATTTTTATACATGTTCTTTTTTTTGGGGGGGGGGGGAGGCAGAGTTAACTTCCTTTCATATTTATTTATTTATTTATTTTGTAAATAAAAATTTTATTGACGTATTTTTCAAAAATCAGATACAACAATACTGTATATACTCGTGTATAAGTCGATCTCATGTATAAGTCGAGGATTTTTTGACCAACAATTGTGAAATATGCTATGCCTCGTGGATTAGTCGAGGGTAAAACTTGGGGCTATGAAATTCTGTGATTTTTAGAATTATATACACACACACTCATACAAACACACACTCTGCATTATACACACACATTCATACAACAATCTGCATTCTACACACACACTCATACAAACACACACTCTGCATTATATACGCACACACACTGTGTGTATATAATGCAGAGTGTGTGTGTGTTTGTATGAGTGTGTGTGTAGAATGCAGATTGTTTGTATGAGTGTGTGTGTGTATAATGCAGAGTGTGTGTTTGTATGAGTGTGTGTGTATATAATGCAGAGTGTGTGTTTGTATGAGTGTGTGTGTGTGTGTGTGTGTGTGTGTGTGTGTGTGTGTGTGTGTGAACTGGGTGGGAGGAGGGCATTTTTATTATAAATTTTTTATTTTAATATTTTCAGGTTTTTTATTTTATTATTTTATTTTAATATTTTAAGTTTTTTATTTTATTTTAATATTTTACATTTTTTATTTTAATATTTTTTTATTGTTTTTTTTTATTATTTAATTTAATTTTCGTCCCCCCTCCCTGCTTGTTATCTTGCCAGGGAGGGGGGCTCTCACTCCCTGGTGGTCCAGTGGATGGGCTGTGCAGGAGGGGGGCTGACAGTGAGCGGTTACTTACCTTCCTGCAGCTCCTTTCAGCTCCCTTCTCCTCCATGCAGCTCCTACTGTAAGTCTTGCGAGAGCCGCGGTGACCCCGCGGTGACCCCGCGGCTCTCGCGAGACTTACAGTGGGAGCTGACAGAGGAGCTGCACGGAGGAGAAGGGAGCTGACAGGAGCTGCAGGAAGGTAAGTAACCGCTCACTGTCAGCCCCCAACAGGACAGCCAGGCTTGTAATGAGCCCGGCTGTCCTGGTCTGTATTATGGCAATGTAAGTTGTCATAATACAGACATTAACTCGAGTATAAGTCGAGTGGGGGTTTTTCAGCAGAAAAAATGTGCTGAAAAACTCGACTTATACTCGAGTATATACGGTAAGTAACATTCTGCAGTATCATTTTTTTAAAGTGGGTCTCACAGGACCCTCAATTTTCATATAAACATTTTCATGACTTGCAGGTCTATTATTTTCCGGTATTTAGCTATCAAGAACATCTATTGCCGAACACATTCTCAGAGTTACACAAGTGTAGCTTACATATTGATATATAAATAATTTCTGCTTTTTATGTGTAGTATTAGAGTGTAAACTAGAAATTGAACAGGAAAGTTAAATAAGAGGGGTTGAGGGAAAGGGTATGGGGGAGTCGTCCAGGTTCCTGTTTGCAGTACAATCAATGTGCTACCCCAAAAGGTCTAACCAAACTGTGTCTGAAAATCCTCATTAGCAGTAGTAAGAATCCAGATTGTGGTGTATGTTTTATTTTATCTGAGGCCCCAAAGTAGAGTTCTTCTATTGGGAGTAACTCTTCCTTTTGACCGAACCAAACTTGGAGTGTTGGACTAACCCAGAGCCTTGTTTTACGGTACCCATATGAATGCCCTATCCACAAGTAGGTTAATCATAAAACTCATTTTAGCCCTGTCGGTAGAAAAGGCTCTGGGTTGCAATTTGAAGTGTATGCTGATCTGGTTTAAGAACCCTCTGCATGCACTAAGATCATCGCCATAACGTATAGGGGACGTCATATGGATAGTCGTACTAACGGTAGCAATCTCCATGTTAGAAGGAGCAACCACTGGTATGGGGTTTTGTGCCTTGGTTTGCAGATGTGCCGTACAAGCTAGTATAGTCTGCAGAGCAAAGGCAAATTGGTCCAAACTTAATAACCAGAAGCTTGTGGGTTTACCCTTGCTGGGTCCATGGCCCTATTGTAAAATCACAGTCGTGTGATAACCCAACATGCAGTATGTAAACCCACAGAAAACCCAAATACATATTACCGAACCTTGGAATGGTCAGGTTTAACGTAGGTAGAAAAGAATAGGCAAAGAACAGCCAAAAGTCAGGATACGAGAGATCAAGAGAATGATACAATAAAAGCCGAGTCAGGATACCAAAAATCAGGAGGTCAAAATACAAGCCGAGTCAGGGAACCAGAAAACAGGAAAGTCAAAAGCCAAGCCAAGTCAGTACGCAGAAACAACAATAAAATCACAAGGAGAACCAAATAGCACGGGGAAATAGCAAGGGGAACACAAGGAACTACAAAAGGGCAAGGAACAAAGCAACAGGTGCCCCTTTTATAAGGGAGCGTCTTTTGCTTTAAGACCACGTCCCCAAAACTTTCTGTGCTGGTATTGATGATGCGGGGTAGCGTCATTAACGTCATGACGGCGCGCCTACGCCGCGTCATGTAAATGGGCGTGACTCCAGCGTCTGGCGTGGGACATGCCGAGCACACTGAAAGAGGAGCATCGGATCCTACACCACGTGGGCGTGAAGGGGTAAGGTAAGAGATCGTGACAGCACCCCCCTCCACTAAGGCTGAATCAGAGTACAGCCTCACCACAAGTGGATCAAGGTTCCTGTTTCCTGCAAGCAATGTCAGCATAACCCTATATGGGAGTCACCACGGGGTGCAGTTCCAACAAGACAAAAGCTTATATGCTGTCTCTTGAGACGTACGGGGAAGTGAGCATTGTGTGTTAAGTCACATATTTTTTTGTCATTGTGTCTCAGTACAGTCTTCTTTTCCAATTCACCCATAAATGACAGAAGTGCTGTGGAGAGCTGGGACTGGAGTAGTAAATATAGGTGGATTCAAAGGAGGTCAGATCTCATAATATAGAGGGCTTCTGTGGAATAGTGTTTATATAGCCTTTAAGCTGTTTATATTGAAAGGACTTCAAAAAGGCAATGTTTTTCCACTCAATCAAGGAGGCAAGTGGTCTCAATCCTGAGTAATCTTGGTAGTGGATGGAGTACCAAGTTATAACAGGCCTTGGGGTCCAAACCAGGGGCAAAGTCTTGTATTAGATAGGTTGCTTATTCATCCAACAACAATACTTTAACACATTAATGGCCAATTACATGTATGACATAATACAATGGGAATTGCCTTATTTGTAACTCATTGCCAGATATTAACAATATTTAGCCTTAATAATGGCAAGCAAAGACTCAAAGTGAACACAGTTAGCAAAATTAATTTGTCCAGATAATATTTAGTGAGAAAAATAAAATCATCAATCTTGATGATTTCAATCAAGGAGGCAGAGCGGAAGGATAAAGATCAATTCGGCAAGGCTGAAAGCTAAGTTGTATTCGCCTTTCAAAACCTCAGATGCAGGGGGGACCCAAACAGGTATATTAAAACTACAGCGTTTGGAATACATATTTGTATTCACGATACTATAGTGTTACTTTAATTGAAACTTTTTAAGAGAATGGTTTGTGGAGTTAATGTCTGGTCGCCAAACTGCTTCGACCCAATTACACTTGGCTTCAGTTTACGGTCTCTTCGGGCTTTGAAATTACAAGTGCTAATCTATAAAACAGACCTAAAATCTACTTGCCACTGCATGCATGGATGGTCCTTTGTAAACTCTTCGTGTGTAAATATCTACTCACCAGGGGTGAAATTTTGCTCGCCATTGGCTTGTGGACAAATGGATGAGTGGGCATATTAAGCCCTGCATAATCTCAATGTACATGTGTGTGGGGGAGTTGAAATTAACACATGTAATTTCCAGTTCAACAGAGCTAGCGATATTTCATTTTACCTTGTTCGGAATCTTGCAAGTTGATCCCCAGTGTAACAAAACTCCCTGTTTGATCACGGTAACTATATCATCTGAACAACATTACTTTATACATATGCACAAAACCGCAACTATAAATTTAAACCATTAAACGTGATACCAATAAAAATTCTCACAGTCTGAAGTAATCTGTTATTTCTTTATTCTTAATGTGCCCACCATTTATTTTTCTATAGTGTACATTTTTCCAATGATGCCAGTGTTTTTTTTAATCCTGTTAAGCCAAAAACTGAATTGCAAATTTTAGCCCAAAATAGTTGAGTTAAAAGCATTCCCCATTCAGCTATTTTTTAAATTCAAGCATTTTGACCTAAATATTGCTGTCAATTCCTCACAACTCACTGTGAATAGCGAATAAATTCCTGAAGTTTTATACAAAGGTTTTCTAATGAACAATATGTTTCTTCATAAGAATAGTTTACTGCAATATAGTAGGTGTTATTAAATTATTTGCAATTTACCCATTTATATTAGCCAGCTGTAAACTAATTAATATGGTATTAAAATATATAAAATAAAAAATAAAATTTTACACATAAAATATATTTGAATGTTGTAGTATTTTGCCACAGCTTATAGAATAAACTGCTTAATAGGGATGTGTATGGGCAAAAAAATTGGTTTGGTTCGGCACTTCCGAAATTCGGGACTTCAGCAATTCGGGACTTCAGTTCGGCACTTCCAAAATTCGGGACTTCGGCAATTCGGGAATTTGGCATTTGGAACATCGGCTCTTCGGTTCGGTTCGGCACTTCCGAAATTCGGGACTTCGGCAATTCAGGACTTCAGCAATTCCCTAAACCCTATCCCTAACCCTAAACCTATTCATACCCCTAACCCAAACTCTACCACTAACCCTACCCCTAACCCTACCCCCAACCCTTGCCCTAAACCTATAGGGCCATATAACATCCATCAAACTATCGCAAGGTTATGTATGCCTTTCACCATCTATGCTGTAACTAGGGGCTGTGATGTGACTGGGGGTGAGCAGCCAGCAGACAAATTCCAATGATTATGAAGGCTTTTCCACCTTGGTATGGTAAACATGGCTTAATATTATTATTGCCTTGCAGTTTTTGTAGTTTCAGTGAGTTTTTGGTGATTTTCTTTTTCCAGTTTAAACAATGGCATGTCCACCCACCCTGGATTATTATCATTATTAGGCTTAATGTTCTGGTAAAGAATATATTTCTATAGTTATGAATTTTAAAATGTCAGTAGAAACACCATGCAGCACAAACATGTCAACTGGCCTGAATCCAGAGAGACAGCATTGATTTCAGGCCTATGTGCTGTCATTCCTGGATTTATAATTTTTTCTATTGTCACCACTTTTGGTTCACAAAAAAAGCAGGTTGGGCATATGGTTATTCACACTCTCAGCAACAATAGAGACCTTCCTCCCAGCCCTTTAATATTGTCTCTCATTCATATGCATGTCAGCCACATTGAAATATCCCCTTAATCACTTGTGACACAAAATCCATCACCAAGCCTGTCCAGCCTCCACCAACCTACCTTATATATAAGATTTATACTTTCCAAATACAAACATACAAAATTAAGCCCTGAGCTCCAACGCCCATGACTCCTGCGCGGTCGCAGTGACTATAGCACACATCAGCCCCTGTACATAAAATAAAAAAACTGAGAAAAAAAAGCTACTTGAGAACTATCCCAAATTCCTATGCACATTTAAATAACTGGAGGCTTTTTAGCATCACTCCAATGGCCATTAAATTGTAAGCTCACCTGCCACGTCAAGGCAAAACCTTTAAGGTGAGTCTTACTCTAACAGCTTTAGCTTTCAGCTAAATTGCTAAATCTTAAATGAGACAGAAAGGTTTTTTTTTTAAACCCCTATATACAAAATTAAGCATCGTGCTTAAACTCCCACTACTCCTGGGCGGCAGCAATGGATGCTTGAGTGCGGGGCTTAATTTTGTGATTTTTTTTATGTTTGTATTTGCTTTTGTATTCATTGGTGCTGCCCAGCATTGATAACTAATATTCAATTTATCTGGAGAAAATATGCTGGTCTAATTCAACAAGTGATTAAGTGATTAATTTATTTGGAAATGTAATAGATTGTTCTTGTCCACATTGAAGATAATAAACTGGCACTGAATACATTGTATTGCTGTGTGTTTTTATATAATGATGTTATATCTTCAAACTATACATCGCATGACCTTTCCATGGAAGTCTAGAGGAACGTAAATTGACTAATCCAGTTTGAAACAATTTCACTATTGCTGCGTAAAAGATATTTAATACCTCTTAAATCAAAGTGGCCTATCCCTGAAGAAAAAAATCTGCTTCACGAGGTATTACATGCTCCAACAATGTTGTAAGGCAAAAGATAGTTAACATTTCTGAGGTTTCAGGTAAACCGCAACTCACTATGTTTGTTATTCTTGATTTAAAAAAAAGTCAGAATCATACCAGAATCCACTTTATAGTGTCCATAAAAATTTTTTTACTTTATTTTGTTTTTATCTTAAAATGTTTAACTCATTGGTATCTAAACTCTTCCACAAAAATTATGCATGTTGTAACATGCAATGTATGAGGAGATAACAGTAATTTAAAGGGACACTATAGTCACCAGAACAACTACAGCTTATTGAATTTGTTCTGTTGAGTATAATCATTCCCTTCAGGCTTTTTGCGGTAAACACTGTCTTTTCAGAGAAAATGCAGTGTTTACATTACAGGCTAGGGATACCTCCGCTGGCCATGCCTCAGATGGCTGCTAGAGGTGCTTTCTGGGGCAGTGCTGCACAGTGTGATGAACACTCTTACCAGCAGGGTAACTTTACTATTGCACATGGGATTTAAACCTGTACATTATAGAAATATTTAGCAGAAAAATTAAAAAGAAAATCTTGGAAGAATAAAAATACACACACACATATATATATATATATATATATATATATATATATATATATATATATATATATATATATTGTGTTTTCTGTTACATATCCCCAATACAAATCAATGGCAGTTTTTAGTGAATTTATAGGGCCATATGAGGGACTTGTCTATTTTACTTTTTCAGTAGTTCGCCTTGCAAGGTCAGTGTTTATTAACCTACATGGAAATAAAGCAGGATGTTAGAGTACAATTCCTCCGAGTCTTCGGCTAGAATTGGGTCTTATACAAACCTAAGGACGGCTGTTTTTATTTGTTCCTCTTTAATAAATTGTTTATACTATCTGATTCCAGCTTCCTTCTGGTTCCTAATTTTCTAAGAAGTGAGGTGGATTTCTACAACCCCCCTATTGATTAGGGGTGGCACCCTCAAGGCGATCTGATTATCTCCATTTTGTGAGTGCTACCAGTAGCGTGTCTTTATACATGCTTATGACTATATTACACTATGTGTTGTTTATTGTCTTCTTAGGTTAAACAGCTGTATCCATTTATATTTGTATGTTTGACAAGCCTAATTTTAACTGTCTAGTAATATAGAATGTAATTTGTAGTATTTGCATACTGGTGCTGAAGTGAGGACACGGACATCAGAGCAGTATAAGCTACCTACCTGCACACAGGACAATTCAGAAGCCAGGAGATGCCACGTCTACTTTTAACCCCTTTGGATTCTAGATCTGTCATAAAATCATTGTGAACCCCCTTTTTCTGAGGAATTTAATTAAAATGCCTACTACCTTAGATTAAAATAAACTAGATGAGATTAAACTGGCAAACTGGCAGCCATCTCAGGTGGTTGGCACTGAAAAGGTCAAACTGAGATTTGTCCTTACTGCAACAAAATCTTTTAAAAGGCCACCACTGCATTGTTCCACCTTTTTTCCTGTACAGAGCAGTCTAAATTCATCTTTTATTCCATCATATTTAAATACAAAATATTCTACTTTTTAAAAAATATTTGCTGGAATGATTATCCACAGTTCCCGTACTTATTTTATCTCTGCCAAGCCAGTAGGAAACTGTTGTTCATTATTTCCTTTTGGCTGTTAGAAAATTCATTTTTAACAATTACCAATGGCGTCAAATAACGTTTATCGTGTTGCAAAAGCTGTGGTGGGTACTGTTACATCCTATGACTCATGTGAGTGCAAATCAGTGCTACGTGAACACATAATGTTTCAGAAAACTTTCACTGCTGCCTTTGTTAATGTCATGGGAGAATAAGATCTCCGTTTAATATTCCTGCCTGTGCCAGAACACCTACTTTTACATTTACAAAATTAAAATTAAAAAAATTTAAAAAAATCTTTAATAGGCACTGCTTATCGTATGTTGACCATAGTTCTATAAAATGAATTTCCTTCCTTTGTTTCCCTTATAGAATATCAATATCTAAGTATTATTGTGGTAGGTAGTTAGGTCTCCATAGTTCTGTCACAGCATATTTCCTAATAAACGTCTTTATTTTACTATCACCCCGTTTTAATTTTATGGTCTGCTGTCGGTGCTGTCTTCAATCATAACTTATGAAGTATGACATAGATGAAGGAAGCATTAATACTCCCATTGAAAGAATGCAGCTGGACAGTCTTAGGGTAGTAGCAGGGAAAATACAATTTCTGTACAGAAACCTGCGATGTGAGAGGTAGAAAAACTTGCACAGTTTGGCGGCTTGTGGATTGCAGGTTTAGCACTATGGCTTGTATAAAGCAAGCTTTAACTCTCTAAGTGCCTGAGGGATTTGTAGCTCATTGTCCGACACAAAGTAAAAACACAGAGAATATATTTTGGAGAAACAAGGCGTTTCTAAAAAATACTTTAAACACATTATAATTATAACTTCTTGTGTAAAACTAATCGTTTAAAAAAAAAAACCACTGCACTTGCATTGACATTTTGCTGAAAAGAGACATGTTAAATATAAGGTTGACCTAAATAGAAGTGTTAGGCTTATATTGTATCTTTAAAGGAACAGTATAGGGTCAGGAACATAAACATGTATTCCTGACCCTATAGTGTTAAAAACACCATCTAGCCCCCTTTGCCTCCCTCCCTCGCCCCAACCCCCCAGCCCCTAAATATACAAAAATCTTACCTTTATTCCAGTCTGCTGCTGCTGGCTCTGCCCCTGACGTGCCTGCTTGGCTGACATAATCAGAAGTGGTGTTCTGAGCCAATCACAATGTTTTCCCATATGAAAACATTGGATTGGCTGAGATTGTCATGGAGGCAGATCAGGGGACAGAGCCAGCACAAGCCAAATACAGCTTTGGCCAATCAGCATCTCCTCATAGAGATGCATTCAATCAGAGAAAAGGCAGTGTTTACAGCAAAAAGCCTGAAGGGAATACTCACCAGAATAAATACAATAAGCTGTAGTTCTTCTGGTTAACCTGTAAGAAATTATTTTGGTTATGTTTTATTTAGTAGATGATGAATTATTTAGGTTATAATGGTATCTCTTGCAAAGCATCATGGGATATGTAGTCCAGACCATCTGGAGTGCCAAAAGTTGCCTACCCCTGATTTAGGATATTCATTTATTTATCTCAATGACAGATGAGTCATAAATACACTGAGCCACAGAACTGATGCACTCATGCCTTCATCTCAATGATGAAGTGCAAGCTATTTTTCATTGCACAAGGACAACTTGCAACTCGAACATTCAATGCAGATTGTGACTATCCGATCACTTAACATCCACCTACAGCAAACTATAGACAGTATTTATAATCACAGACAATTTAAAATTAAATTTTAACATGACAATGTTCCTTTAAGGTATTTGAGGTTACCTAAACTCACAAAAGTCTTTTCTGATATATTATTATAAAAAAAAACAAAAAAACTGTAATTTTATTTTTTATCTTATATGTTAAATTAATCACCTTGTAACAGATTCCACACCATAAAAAAAATTATACTTTTAGTTTATTTTCAATGATTCGGGAAAAATGTAATCTATAAAATATATAGTGATGAGTTTATGAAGTCCTTTTCTTGATCTCTGCCGCATGTCCTAATTTTGATTCAGTATCTTATTTCATATTCATACTGCGTTTCCGTAGGCATGCCATCCTCTTCACTCCCATCCCCATCCCTTCCTTCTCCATGTCATTCTTTGCACTTCCTTCCTCATCCCTTCCTTCTGTGTGTCATCCTCTAATCTCTCATCTTTCCTTGCTGGAAGTTATACGGCCCTTCCTCTTGCCTCTCGATTCATGTCATCATCAGCTGCATACCTTTTGTAAGTTCATTATGTGTTAGAGCTTTAAAACCTTCTGCTCATGTCATTACAAGTCCTGATCGACCATTGTATAGCCCAGCTTTCTCTCTGTTGTTACATTCTAATACATTTCAAGGATTTACAAGTTAATTGTCATCTATCCATTTCAATACTTTTCCTAATTCTGAACATAATGGAATCATTGATAATGGATAACTTTTTCCTACCAAACATAAAAATGCCTCGTCTCACTCATCCTGGATGTCAGACTGACAAACTCTTTTATCAGGGAGATAAAACAGCTGATAACATTAAAGGGAAACTCCAGTGCCAGGAAAACAATCCGTTTTTCTGGCACTGCAGGTCCCCTCTCCCTCCCACCCCCCAAACCCCGGTTGCTGAAGGGGTAAAAACCCCTTCAGTAACTTACCAGAGGAAGCAACATGTCCCACGTTGCTGCTTCTTCCTCCGCCGCTGCTCCTCCTCTGTATTACATTGGCCGGTGGGCGAGACTGATCCCGCCCACCGATCAGGGAGACCTAATGCGCATGCGCGACAATGCCGCGCATGCGCATTAGAGCTCCCCATAGGAAAGCATTGAAAATGCTTTTCAATGCTTTCCTATGGGGAATTGAACGACGCTGGAGGTCCTCACAAACCGTGAAGATGTCCAGCGACGCTCTAGCACAGGTTTTCTGTGCTATGATGTAGGAAGTGCCCTCTAGTGGCTTTCTAGTAGACAGCCACTAGAGGTGGAGTTAACCCTGCAAGGTAATTATTGCAGTTTATAAAAAACTGCAATAATTACCTTGCAAGGTTAAGAGTAGTGGGAGATGGCACCCAGACCACTCCAATGGGCGGAAGTGGTCTGGGTGCCTGGAGTGTCCCTTTAATTCTAGTAATGCCATTCAACAAGAAACGCCTTGGAAGTTATCTAGAAATAATGATGAAATCTCTAACAGCAAGCATGATTTTCTTAAATAGTCTTCAATGGCTCCTGTACGTAATGTAAAAAACAGCTTTATAGATGAAAAATTTAGTACATTTGCTACTTTTTATTCTCTAGTTTGGGACATTTTTTATTTTTTGCGTAGACAAATGTACAACTTTTCTGTGCAGATAACTCCAATTATAAGCTGGTAATGAACTGCAGGAAAACTTTCGCATAAAAATGGTGTCCTTATGGTCACTTCTCAATATGCTGCAGCTAATGCCTTAGGGTTTATTTCTGAAATTAATCTTTTTACACATGGTCGAAGAAATTAAAGGGGACATAATTGCACTACTTATAAAGGGGGTGAGCAGGGCTTATTGTAGAGGGGGGAAGGGATTTTTTGCAGAGGGGGGACAAGGCAGGGGATTTTGTAGAGGGGGCACTGGGCAGTGGTTTTTGTTGAGGGGGACTGGGCAGTGGTTTTTGTAGAGGGGATACTTGGCAGGGATTTTGTAGAGGGGGGGTCTGGGCAGGGGATTTTGTAGAGGGGGCACTGGGCAGTGGTTTTTGTAGAGGGGATACTTGACAGGGATTTTGTAGAGGGGGGTCTGGGCAGGAGATTTTGTAGAGGGGGTCTGGGCTGGGGATTTTGTAGAGGGTTGGGCAGGGTTTTTGTGGAGGGGGCAGGAGATTTGTAGAAGTAGGATTGGGTGGGGGTTTTGTAGAAGGGGGACTGGGCACAGGTTTTTGTAGAGGGGGCAGGTGTTTTGTAGAAGCGGGGTTTAGAAGGTTTTTTTTATTGCCTACATTAAAAAAAAAATAGAAAACATAAAAACAAATTTACAAAAAATAGTGGGGTTTTTTTACATTTGAATTGGAGAAAGGGGGTGTCAAAACCTAAAATACTTATATACATTATCTATAATTTATATTATATATTTGATGTGTGGCACAAGTCAAAAGGTTGGACACCCATGTTGTAAAGCATGGATAAAATATAAAGTAAAATCCTAAAAAATAAACTCGGCACAGAGTTCGTTCTTATGCATTTAAATGGACAATGCATCCATCATAACCATTACAGTTCAGTGTAGAGGTTATGGTGTAAAAAGCCATCACACGCATATTTGTCAAACTGTCTCTGAGAACTTTGGAAAAAAAATAGGGAACCACCCATAGTCCTCCCCTCTACAGCCTTACTAATAATGCACATTTGACACTTGCACACTACCAGCATCAAATGTATCCCCTTGGAAGTCAATGATTGGCTGAGAGTTAGTAGGTGGGTTAGCCCAGAACTCTCAGCCTCTCACTGCCTTCTATGACAGACAGTATTGATACTAGTACTCTATAGGTGTAAATTTCACATTATCAAGGTATCAGTTGAGGGTGAGATGTGTGTGTGCTGAGGAGAGTCCCAGTTTTGACAAACCAATCCTGAATAATTTGACATAAAGCTCTGCAACTGCACCCATAGACTCTTTGGTGTATATATTCAAGAATATTTAAATGGTGTGGTAGAATTCCGGGTGATATACCAGTTGCAGTGCACATTCAAGTCACAGGGTTGTAGATCTGATTTCCAGCACCTTTCTTTCCTCTGTTTGAGGTTATCAAAATATGTACCATAAAGTTGGATACTAATAATAGCTCTGATGCATTATAATAAACATATAGATTATTATAATTAACAGCCATCGTGCTTGCCTTGAAATCATATTTTCTTTTCACAAATAGACTTTGCTTCACAAAGACACAACTTATGTATATATGTATCTGGCCGAATAATTTTAAGTTGCTAACCATCTGACGAATGTTGCAACTTCTTTTTACATATAATCAACAGAGTGTATAACACATTGTATATATATATATATATATATATATATATATATATACATATATATATAGATATATATATATATATACAATGTGTTATACACTCTGTATATATATATAATGTGTTATACACTCTGTTGATTATATGTACAAAGAAGTTGCAACATTCGTCAGATGGTTAGCAACTTAAAATTATTCGGCCAGATGTCGATCTAGGTTAGTAGACTCCAATGACTGTAAGACAATAGCTGTATAACAGTGGGAAATGAAATAAAAGAAGGTAAAGTACCAAAATAATACATTGTATAACACCTGAAATCCACTACAAAGTATCACGTCTTATATGTTTGGGAAGGAAATAGACTAATATTGTATAACAGGAAACAAATAATTCTTACTGATGGCAATGGGAATTTCGAGCATGACGAATAATCACCTAAAAGTCAAGACAGATGTTTGCAATAAAAAAGGAAGGAAATATAAAGAGAAATAAGGGTTATCTACTATTTTTTTTAACCAATGCAGGACTACACCAGAGCTCCAATTCAAAGTAGTTAGATTTTTTGAGAGTGTTTGTTCCAGCTAGCACTTTCTGCTTTAAATGAAAGGAACACTCTAATTTGAAATATAAATATATTATGTTTACATTATTTTTAAAGTTAGAGTAGTTCCTCTCCTACTTTATACTCAGCCCCCACCTTTTAAATAAATAAAATGTATAAAAACAAAAAGCATTTAAATGCACCTGTACTCAGATGCCCAGAAAGTCAGTCAATACTGAGGATCTCAGTCCAAAGGGAACCTACAGCACATGCATTGCCCCTCTTCTCCAATACAGTGCGTCCAATGCGTCTCTCTATGAAGCATCCACAACATAATAAATATAAATAATATTTTTTTATTATTATTATTTATTTATTTTGTATTGAAATACAGAATAAGGTTATCTGGGAACCTTACTGTCTCTGTGGTCAGAGGTCTTTGCTATTTGTCTTATCTTGAATTGCATGATATTATGTATCCTGGAAGAGACAGAGTTGATGGGCAGGATGTGTACACACAGAAATTTACACATAAGGATATGTACACACAAACAAATTAATCAGGGTAATGATCAGATGATGGGCAGTTACACACTATACACACTTAATTGCTTTGTAAGCTAGACAGTGGCTGCACAATGACCCCGTAGAATGACTACAGGTAAAATAGTAAAATTGGAGCAGGCACCAGACTGCACCATATAAGCCAGGGCTGCCCAAAAGGTAGCTCCCCAGATGTTGTAGAACTATAACTATCACGATGCTTTGCATGCCTTCAGAATGACAAAGCATGACAAAGCACCATGGAAGCTGTAGTTTCAAAACATCTGGAGATCTACATTTTGAGCACCTAAGACCTAAGTCATATAAAGATAAAAGCAATGTTGACATCTTCCTGCTTCAATTCCACTATATAGGGACAACCACTTTTTAACAAAATACATTAGTAGCTGACTACAAGTATTTATATTGTATACATTTTAGTGATCAGTCCTTTGACAGCGACATTATTGCCAAAACAAAACTTATGGACTGCTTCAGGATGGTAACGTTCAAGGATGCCTCGCAAACCTGGTACACCACAAGCCTGGAACCTCTAGTGAAAAACTAGAGAATTGCCTGCTACGAGTAAAACAATGTAAGTTGTATTAATGACTAGAAAGTAAGCAATTATAATTTTCTTCAAGAACAATTTACAGAAACCAATCTACATATAGTTATTTTGTAAAATCTCTAAAAAAAAAAAAAAAGAGTTTATTTTACCATGACAGAATTACTTAAAAATGAACTGTTTATCTTCAAATTGCATTAAATGCAAACAGAACAAAGCACTGGAATAATTTTTCCAAGACTGGAATAATTTTTATTGAAGAAACTGTGGGTGTTGTACAAATTCCTTTTAACAAAATATAACTTGTCCTTGATCAAGAGTTAGCAAAAACTTGCATTTGAGCGGCATTTATTATACTTTGTACATCTTATACTCCTTTTAGTGTATCTTATACCCTCTTTTGTGTCTTACACCCTCCTTACAAATCTCTTACACCCCCAACCATTTTGTGTGTTTTTTATTCCCCCTCAGCCTGTTTGTGTATATTTTATTTCTCCCAGCCCCTTTGTGGGTCTCTTACTCCCTCCAGCCCATTTGTGTCTTTCTTTCTCCACTGTCCCTTTGTGTGTCTCTTTCTTCCCTCAGGTCCTTTGTGTGCTTCTTTCTCCTCTCCCCAGTCCCTTTGTATGTGTCTTACCACCCCCTCCTTGCATGCCTGCTTACCTCCTCTTGTAACATGGCCTTGTGGGCCATAGTAAGGTCTTTTTTATTGTCTACCTAATCTGACCAGAAGCTGCAGACTGCTTCCAGCAAGCAGTTTCTTGTCATTCTTGGTAGAGGATAAATAAGACTCTTTACCGCGGTCCACGTGGCCAAGCTATATGGATTGAGTGGCAGGAGGGAGAATGCTGTGCCCTACCTTCTGTCAATCAACTGGACACTGCCCCCTTGGGCAGATGCGCAAATGGCTACTTGTGCCACCTTATGGTAGCACTGGCAATGGACCGGCCACTATGTTAGGATGGCATGGAATATCATTGGTCCTTAAAAAGGTTAAAATCTCATAACAACTGCAAACAGACAGATAGATTTTACATTGTTAGTAAATGACCAGAAAATCTGTCACCTCATGTTATTCATCTATATATGTAAGCCATGGATAATTGCAGTACCATAGCGAATGCAATTACCGAAATCCCAGGGGCAACAATAAAAGTCACATGTCACCAATTCACACGTCACCATATCTATCGTACTTGAAACAAAAACACACGGAGTTGTAGTTGGGGTTTAGCCTCTGGCTATAGAAATGAAAGGTTTTGACATAATTTGCAGCGTTAGGAGTATATGTCTTTTAGAGTTCAAAAATCAGAAAAACCACGCTTGAGGGAATCTGTCACCATCAATTATGCAACAGGTTATTATTTCATTTTAAATCCTCAAGGCAATTTAAGGTAATGCAAAAAGCACACAGATCAGGAGATTTTCTCAATTTTTTCTACATTTTAAGATGTAACAGTATAATGTTTATCTGAATTGCAGTTTTCCTTCTCTTATTCTTTGCATTATTATTTAAGTGAAAAAATACAGGAAACAAGAGGACGTGTCATTTATTATATTATGATGGTAGGTATGAAATATTTAAAGGGGAACTCTAAGCACCAGAACAATTAATTAAGTAGTTTTGGTGTATAGATAATGCTCCTGCACTATCACTGCTCAAGACTCTCAATTCACTATGTTTTGACAGCCTTAGCCACAACTCCCCTGGATGTGACTCATACTTCCTGAATGTATATTTTTTTCATCTTCCTTGATTGCGCATTAAGTTTAATTTAGAAGTTTCTCTCTCCTTCTCTGTTAAAGGACCACTATAGCTTAATGAAGTGGTCTGGGTGCCAGGTCCAGCTAGGATTAACCCTTTTTTCTATAAACATAGCAGTTTCAGATAAACTGCTATGTTTATAATGGGGTTAATCCAGCCTCTAGTGGCTGTCTCATTGAAAGCCGCTAAAGATGCCAGCGTCCATAGGAAAGCATTGATAATGCTTTCCTATGGACTGGCTGAATGCACGTGCGACTCCAGCGCGCATGCGCATTCAGCGAGGAGGAGGAGAGTCGGAGGAGAGTTCCCCGTCCGGTGCTGGAGAAAGAGGTAAGTTTAACCGCTTCCTCTCCATCCAGCCCGGCGGGAGGGGTACCCTGAGGGTGGGGGCACCCTGAGGGCACTTTAGTGCCAGGAAAACGAGTATGCTAAGCCCACTGCAGTTTCCTGTGTGTCCTTTAACTTTTTAAATAAACATTTGGTACTGTAAAACCCACTGGAAAGTGAAAACATTTTGTTTCTGCAAGCCACCTATACTTACAGTTTGGATAGTTGGGTCTTAAATTTTAAATTTACTTTGAGTTCCAGACAATTCTCGATTTAGTGAGTAATCCTGATACTGTTTTTTTACCTAATTACAGGGTTATTCACTAAATTGTGACCAGACTTAAAGGGAAACTCCAATTAGTAGACGGCCACTAGAGTTGGAGTTAACCCTGCAAGGTAATTATTGCAGTTTATAAAAACCTGCAATAATTACACTTGCAAGGTTAAGGGTAGTGGGAGTTGGCACCCAGACCACTCCAATGGGCAGAAGTGGTCTGGGTGCCTGGAGTGTCCCTTTAACTTGGTGATTTTTTACTAATCGACTATTGTGGCCTAAAATTTTAAATTCTCTTCCAGTTCATGCTTACTTATGAATACTTCACACTTTAACTGACACGCCACTGCCCAAATTATTTTATTTATTTAAAAAAAACTCTATGTAGTACCCCAAATGAATACATAAATGCATCTAAATTTTTTTTTTTTTTAATTGAGGATATACCTTAAAAAAATATCTTGAAAAATCTGCAGATCTTCTGTCTGCACATATGCAGGCCCTTCCCTTCTAACCCCGCCCAGACTATTGCTGCCTGTCCAATCATAGACTTACCAGTACAGCTTAATGAGAAGTCTTTGAACTTCTGGGGACTTGCTACCACTTTAGTTTAAATACACTGAACAAAGCAGACAAGAAAGTAACAGGACTGTCTGAATGAAAGCCAGGGGTTTAACAAGGTTAATTTATGAAAGTACTAATTTCTATTGAAATCTGCAGTTTTTGTAAAATGCAAAAAAGAGGACACCCTCCTCATACATAAAGACTTTCAGCAAGCCAAAGTGCTTTAGAGTCATAGTCTTAAATTAGAGGGACAAAGGTTTAAAAATAATATCAGGAAGTATTACTTTACTGAGAGGGTAGTGGATGCATGGAATAGCCTTCCAGCTGAAGTGGTAGAGGTTAACACAGTAAAGGAGTTTAAGCATGCGTGGGATAGGCATAAGGCTATCCTAACTATAAGATAAGACTAGGGACTAATGAAAGTATTTAGAAAATTGGGCAGACTAGATGGGCCGAATGGTTCTTATCTGCCGTCACATTCTATGTTTATATGTTTCTATGTGCCCCTTTTAAAAATAACCCTGTGTCAGATTGATAAATGTAATACTTAAATTTAAAGATCAAAATGCATTGCAGTGTTTTAGGCACAACCTCAGTTAGTTTGCTGTTTTGTTAATAAGAAATGCTGAAAATGCGTTGTCCAATAATGCAAACATTACATATCAATATGTCATTGTTACAACTATTAGATGATCATTTTCACTGGCGATGTTTTATAAACTACACGTTTTGTAATCCTCGGCCAATGTCTGAGCTCTGACAAAGAGCAGATAAATTACTTGGTTATTTATCGCAATCCTTATTATTATTCCCAAACTCAGAATATCACCTGCCACTTGCAATCCAGATCACATCAACACACTCTACGAATTCTGTTCCTTTGAGAATACAAGAGGAATGATACATTTGTTTTGCTGCATATTTCAGCATATAATATAGCACAAAGATCGTGCTGATTTGTAAATGATATTGCTTTAATGGGAGAACATTCTTTCTTTACATCCATTGGCAGAATGTAAAATAATTGAGTGACCGTGATAACCCAGGAAAACATTAAACAGCATTAAATAGTTCCATTTAGACAATCCAATAGTCTGGAAAACAAGAGATTGAGTAGATAAAATCCATCAGGAGGAGTATTTAGTAAACGTTCTGATCTGAAATAAATATAAATGTTAATATAAATGGATTTACTCTACCAATCTGTAGGAAATAACTCATCCATCCATATCCCTTGATTATATCTGATAATCGCGCTATTCCCCATTATAGGCTTAAAAAGTCTATCCCTATACAAAACCATAAAACACACTCAAGTCTTCATTGGTTATTTAGAAATGTTTCATTAATTATTTAATTATTTAACCGTTTAACTTGTTCTGTGTTTTGCTGTGGATTTATTCACTAAGTACTGTATTGGGCTGAATTCTATGTCTTATTGCTAAAGATTCTAAAAACAGCTAGCCACAGTTTGGCTATTTGGCCAACATTTTGCAATTCAGTTTATATTTCACACACATATTTGTTCAGGTCCGGACATCAATGCCCTCTGACCAAAAACCCAGTTTTCAAAAACGTACAACATAAAAAATGCAGGGGAAATGAATAACAGTGATTATATCATTATATCAAGGGGACCAGCAAGTGGACAGTCAATTCTTGAATTTAATGTGTTAGAATCAGGAAAAATGGGCAAGTGAAAAGATCTGAGTGTCTTTGACAAGGGCCAAATAGTGATGGCTAGACAACTGGGTCAGAGCATCTCCAAAATGGCAAGTCTTGTGGGGTGTTCCTGGTATGCAGTTGTTAGTACCCACCAAAAGTGGTGCAAGGAAAGACAATAACAATGGTGTTTCCTTATGGCAGTAGTCTCTTTCAGCAGGATAATGCACCCTACCAGATGGCAAACATTGTTCAGTAATGGTTTGAGGACCAAGACAAACAGTTTGGGTTCCAGCATCTATTGGATGTGCTAGAACAACAAATTCAAATTACCGAGGCCCCACTTCGCAACTTGCAGGACTTAAATGATCTGCTGCTAATTCCTTGGTGCCAGATACCACAGACACGTTCAGAGGTTTTGTAGAGACCATTCCTTGATGTATCAGCAGGGACGTATTAGCCGCAAGGCAAACAAGGCATTTGCCTTGGGCGGCAATTTCCAGTGGGCGGCAAAAAACGCAGAGACAGCTCACTAATCAGTGCTAAACTTTATATGTATAAGTGAATACAAACCTATATTGGAGACATGTGATAGTCTAAAATTTAAATTAAAAACAAGGTTTTATACTCACAATACCTTGCATATTATTTAAATAGAGGGGCCCCAAACCTAAAGACAATGCTTACTAAAAATTATACAAAAAAAGCCAATACAAGCAATCCATCATTTTTATCAAATTCTAAATGTTTTTTCAAATGCAACAGATGCATTGTCTGCAGATCCACTGACCAAAACAGCACATCAAAGACAACACAAATCACCTCAAACAAAACGGGTATTACATACCCTATCAAAGATTTAATATGTTGCACTACTAAGAATGTTGTATACCTATTGGAGTGCCCATGTGGCCTCCAGTATGTGGGTATGACCACACGATGCTTAAAAATAAGGTTAGCAGAACATTGTAGAAATATTATCAAAGGCTACCCTAAACACTCTGTTTCAAAGCATTTTATTCAACACAACAAAGACCCTAAACTTTTAAAATGTACTGGGATCCAAAGATGTAAATTACCCTGGAGGGGAGGTGACCTCAAAAAATTACTGGGACAAAATGAAATGCACTGGGTGTTCCTTTTAAAAACCCTTACCCCCGAAGGTCTTAATGTAGAGTTCGACCTGTTATAATTTTTTATAATTTTTTATAATTTTTTATAATTAATTTTTTATAATATATTTCTTATATTTTATTATCTTCTATAATTATTTTGTGCATGAAGTACATATTTATATAATGTGACTTATATACGTGACTGTTCTATTTAAATAATATGCAAGGTATTGTGAGTATAAAACCTTGTTTTTAATTTAAATTTTACACTATCACATGTCTCAAATATAGGTTTGTATTCACTTATACATATAAAGTTTAGCACTTTTGAAAAAAGAAAAAAAAATGGCCACCGATCATGTGACTGTTGTATCTAAATAGAATATGTAAGGTATTGTGAGTTTAAAACCTCATTTTTAATTTTAAACTATCACATGTTTCACATATAGGTATGTACTCACTTACACATATAAAATTTTGCACTTTTGAAAAAAAAAAAATTATGACATCATTTTGGCGCCATTTTCTAATATGTTCACTGCCTATATAAACCTGTATGTAACAGGATGTACTTTCTGATCTCCACTTGATAAAGCCTAAGGGCGAAACGCGTTGTGGTTTTTTAAACTATATTGTTTTAAATAAAGGTATTTTGGCCACTTTCTTACTGTGAGTTAGCCATCTTACTTTTTATTACTATTATTATTTTACTTTTTTACTACTACCATCCTTTTATCCGGCACAGAAGTGTTTTTACTTTCCAGTGAGGATATTACTCCCAAGTATCCTAGGTGGGGATTATACCACTCAAGCTGTATTAATTGAACAGTCAGTCTGTTCAACTAAATGTGAGTAACCACTTGGTTTTTTATCTTCTCACCTCTGGCATTTTATACTTTGAGCACTATTGCTGTTCCCGCTTTTATTTCCACATATGGTTCCCTAATCAAGAAAGAATACTAAGACCTCACGTATCCCATAAGTGGGGATTATACCACTGTACGTTATCAACAGTAGAGCTAAGTCCATAGCTCTTGAAAACGTAAGTAGGACCATATATTCTTTTATTGCTTCTACCCCTTTCGGGACATACTATACCATCAGTTGTTACTTTCTCATTTCATATGATGTACAAAGACGCATCTACACCACTCTGAAGAATCCCCCACTACAAAAGACTGTATTCACCTCTACAAAGAAATACCTCGTTGTTTGATTCATCTTCCAGTCAGACTATTTATTCTGGACTTCTATTTGCTTATTATCTATCATATATATTGCATTCTAGTCTGCCTATTCTGTGCTCTTTTAATTTATGTGGTTTATAGTGGCGCTGCCTTCCTTTCTTTTTTCTGTACCATTTCTGTTGTAAGGCCTGTGAGGGAGCCCTACTTTTCAGGTGTGCTGCCACTTTTTACTTATTTATTATTGTTTCTGTTGTATTTTGTATAGATGGAGAGCGCTGATCCCTTTCTTCTGATTGTGTATGTATGTCTGTCAGTGTGTATGTGAGTGATTGTGTATGTCTGGCTGTCAGTGTGTATGTGAGTGATTGTGCATGTATGTCTGTCATTGTGTATGTGAGTGATTGTGTGTGTCTGTCTTTCAGTGTGTGCATGTCAGTGTGTATGTCTGGCTGTCAGTGTGTGTATGTGAGTGTGTGTGTATGTCTGTCAGTGTGTCTGTCACTGTGTGTGAGCAGGGACGTGTCTTCCACGAGGCAGACAAGGCATCTGCCTTGGGCGGCACTTTGCATGGGGCGGCTTTTTTAACGCCCAGGCAGATCCCTTGCTTGCCTCGCGTCCTGGGGGGCTCAAGAGCTGGCCGGCTTGCCACTTTTGAGCCCCCCCGCGATGTAGGCAGCGAGGGAGCATACTCGCCTGAGCATTTCCTGCTCAATTCCCTCCCCGCCGCTTAATGAAGCTGGGAGCCGGAATATGATGTCAGACCAGCTCCCGGCATCACTAAGCGCCACAAACTCTGCATGTGCGCCCCTTGCCTTCCCGACCAGCAGCACCACTGGACAGGTAAGCAATCCACTCAAGCTCTCCCAAGGAGGCTGGGTGGATTTAAAATAAAATAAAAATAATAATTTGTAAGTGTTGGGAGAAGTGTGTATGTGTCTGTAAGTGTCTGTAAGTGTGTGTGTCTGTGAGTGAATGTGTGTGTGTGGGTCAGTGAGTGTGTATGTGTCGGTCAGTGCGTGTGTCTGTCAGTGTGTGTGCGTCTGTCAGTGTGTGTTCAAGTAATAGTGTGTTTATGTCATTGTTTGTCAGTGTATATAAGTCTGTCAATGAGTGTATGCGTCTGTCAAAGTGCGGCCTTGACAGGAAGGGTTGGGGAAAATTTAAATTGGGGGGGGGTGCCCAAGCACCGTCCTGCCTAGGGCAGCACAAATCCTAAATACACCACTGTGTATCAGAGCTGTTTTGGCAGCACAAGGGAGACCTACTCGATATTAGGCAGGTTGTTTTAATGTTGTGGATGATCAGTGTATATTTAGCATTTTCGGCATATTTTTCAACATATTCCGCAGCATTTTACAATTATAGAAATAGGATTTTCAGAGGAGAAGAAGGCCTTGCTCAAATGATCTTAAAATCTATCTATTTGAGGTAGGCCGATACATATAATTTGGTGTTTTACCCACGGACAATCAAAGCCAACTTTAACGGAGACAATATATATATAATATTTAAGCAAACTCAACTGCTACAAAGCATATACTTATCAAAACCGCTGTATCTAACCTCTGGCAAAGAAGGAAATGTTTGGCTATCTACCAATATTGCTTTACCTGTTCTGTAAGTAATTAATTAGGTATGGCAGTCCATTTCTATGATGATTCCATGTAACTCGCATTTTATAGAACTGTGCAGAATATTTCTTCCATTCAATGAAAAATTAAGTATGGAATTTTGGAGTGTCTGGTGCTCAGGACCTTTGAGTGTGCATTTTTAAAAATCTGATGTCTCGTGCAGCTGTTCTATGTCCATGTTAAGAAACAGTAATGATTTATGAAGAGTGTATTAAACTAGGTAAGCATTTAAAATATTTTACAGAAAATCATTCTACAGTTCAAAGCCGCCTTATTTTTTTATTGTTTTATCCTACCTCACAAATATACCAAATATGGTATTGGTTATGGTACTAAGTTCTTTTAATTAAATAAAACATTTAGCATAACATTTATTTGACACAGGATGCATTTGTGTAAATGTGGAATAAAACACATGCTGCCTTTTATGGGCTTTGAATGTCATGATTTCCAATTATGTTTAATGACTTGTTTGTTGATACTATTTATTTGTAGCTCTATTTCACTGAGCCCTCGTGGGTTGGAACAGACGCATAATATTAATTAGACCTTTGGCAACTGCCCATAAGATATTGTTTAATAAAGCATCACTGGCTTGCCCAATGTGATAGAGTCCTGAGAAGACTCTAATGAAAGAGTTATGCATAATTTTGTTAAGTATACCTTGAGTTACAGTTGTTGAATGAATCGTTAAGCTACTTTTACAATAATCGATTGCCAGGCTAATGTCATTGATTAAAAGCTCCAGAAGCTGCATCAGATTGAGATCTTCATAGAGATGCCCTCTAGAGAAGGGGCCTCAAAGTAATTTTTCCTGGGGGCCACTGACCAAGTTGTCTTTACAAAGAGGCATGCCGATCTGTACCACTAAATAAGCTTCAATACACACAAATCAATACTCCTATACACACAGACACATACAGCTTCATATACTCCCATAAACTCTCACACAACTACACACTCCATACAACTACATACTCTCTTAAACTCTCACACAACTACACCCTCCCAAACAGAGCTAAATACATACAATATATGCTTTCCCCCAGCTTGCGTCTGATTTTCCAATGGAGACTAATTCCATCTCATGTTCTGATACTAATGATGTCTAAAAATGACTGTGGCTGTCTACCATAGGGAAGATAATCCATAATCTGAATAAGTCAATCTCGTCGGAACCATGTACTCATTATAGATGATCTTCTTATGTTGCTCCATGTGGGAGATACAGTGAGAAACCCCTTTATGGCTTAAAAATAAATATTTCCACTCCTTATCCGGAATTTAAATATTGAAATTCTTGCCCCAGAAAATAGCAAAGTAATATTTCTGACATTAGGAAGACATATTTCATAACAAGGGCACTTAGTCCACCAATGGACATACCAAGGCACATCTCAAATTTAGTGAAGCTAATAGATTTACCTATGGGTAATTTGGTGGGGAAATTAATCAAAAAGCTTTAAAAAATTGACCTAAGAATAATTATATCGGGCTGGCGCGATTTTAGAATTTGGTATGTTTGTCTTGTAAGCTTAATAGCCATAAAATAAAACAAAATTGCCACACAAAAGTATATATTTATATAAAGTAGACATCACAGGCTATTTACATAATGTGGTTTTGACACTTTCAATATAGCCATTTCACCGCCAACCTCTGCTAAATATTGGAGTAAAATTGTGGGGGGGTTTGTTTTTGGCACACAAACTTATAACAAAGAACTTCTCATGTATATTTTGTAAAGTTGGTGTGTGCTATTCCTGTACAAAGTTTTATTTTGTGTTAAGTTACATCTGCTGAGTAAAATGACACCCCCATTGTATGTCTTTGGCACTATTTCATGAAGTTACAGTGCCATTTAGGAGACCTGTCCTTTTCAGTATTCACAGTAGAATTTTGAGAGACGGATTTAATGAGCCTATGCTTCCATTTGGGGTATTATAGTAGTTTGACTGTTGAGAAAAAACCCACAAAGGCCTACCATTTGTAAAAGTGGACACTCCAGAGTATCTCATAAGGTGCATATTGTGCCTTAACATGCCCCCATTTTTTCACCAATATATGCCATATCATGTGATAAAAAATAATTTTGTGCGTTTTTTACATATGGATTGCATTTTTGCTGGGCATTTTGTATATTTCACATGTGCCACTAAGTTCAAACTCCCCAAATTATGCTCAGCTAAGTCTTCTGAATAAAAAGACACCTCCAATGAATGTCTTTGGCACTATTTCGTGAACCTACAGTGCCATATAGCCAAGACATATCAGTTTTTACCGAACTTTGAATTTTGACGCTGGGCCTATGTGCAATTTCCAAGCATCTTCGCAGGTTTTAAATTCAAACTACCCCACAAAGGCCTACCATTTCTTAAAGTAGACACCCCAGGGTATTTCAAAAGGTATATTTTGAACCTTAGTGTGGGATCATTTTTCCACTAGCTTGTACCAGGTGTAGTGGTAATAAGCGTTTTTTTCTGCCTTTTTGACACACAAAGTGAGTTTACACAGTATATTTTGCAAATCGTATGTGTGCTACCACTGTATAATACTTCATATGTTGCTCAGCTATGTCGGCTGAGTACAGCAATACCCCCGTATGTACCTTTGCCAGGTATATGTGGCCATCGGAGGGGCACATTTGGGACACAGCCATTCCAGTTTTTTTCAAACTTTGAAGTTTTACGCTGTGTCCATGTTCCAATTTGGAGTAGTTTAGATGGTTGGTTATTGAAACTTTCCCACAAACACATACTATTTATTAAGGAATACACCCTGGGGTAATTCAAAAGGCATATTTTGAATCTTGGCGTGGGATCATTTGTTTTCTAGCTTGTTCCAGATGTAGTGGTAATGAGCGTTTTTAAATGTATTTTTTTACTTTTTAAAACTTTTTTACTTTTTAAAATTAGTTTTTAAACTTTTGTTTTGCTTATTAATTTTTTTAACTTTTTACAGATTTAACATTTTTCTAAGCTTTTTTTTACCATTAACCCCTAACTAGCAGTAAGCAGCACTAACAGTACATTCCCCATTTTCCCATAACTCCCACTCACCCCAGCTAGCAAAATATATAATTATAAAATATTTAAATTAGTTAATTAAATAAATTGAACCCCTGAGGGTTAAAAAATAAATAAAAGTTAAAATCGTCAGGGGTTAAAAAAATTAGATCACAGTATAATACTGTATAAATCTGTATTTTGATCACTGTAGGCAGTGATCGACTGGCAGGGAAGGGGTTAATTTTTATTTGGACTGGCTAAAGGGGGGGGTTTATTTTTTACTTAAACATTATTAAAACAATTTTTTAACTTAATTTTGAACTTTTTAAAGCTTATTTTAAAACTTTTTTTAACGTTAACCCCTAGTTAGCCTAACACCAAATCCCCCAATTCCCCACTAACTTCCACCCACCCCAGCTAGCTAAATTTATAATGATGATCTGTCTCCCTGCACTTCACACAAAACCAGGAAGTGCAGGGAGGCGGAAGGTGAGTATACTGAGCACATGTGCTCGGTCTGACAGCCTGTCAGAGCGAGCACCGGTGCTGGGGCAGCCTGATCAGGTGCTCCCGGTCTGCCTCTAATACAGAGGCAGCCCGGAGCACCATTAACCCCGCGATCGCTGCGATAACGGCGATCTGAGGTTAATTTTACCGCGTGACGGACAAGGTCCGTCACTCGTCTTTAAGGGTATCCCCAGGATGACGGACCTCGTCCGTCACCCGTCCTGTAGGGGTTAAGAGTCTGGCTGGTTCTTTGCAGTACCAGCTATGCAGAGGGAATCTCCCCAGGCAGGTCTTAGCAGCGGCCAGGATGGATGCTACGGCCCTCTGGCATCGTGAATGGGCCCCTTTAGTGTTTGCAGAGCATGCTGGGAGGCAGTTGATATCTGTCCCTTCCTCCCAGCCTACAAACTGCGCAGGCTGGGAGGAGACAAAGGAGGGGGGAGAGTACAGCAAGCAGTCGGCTTCAGACTCCCATCTGCAACAGCCAACCCCTGCAATCAAAAGTTATGTAAATTGTGATTTGTGTGTATGTGTAAGGATGTTCTGTCAGTGTGTGTGCTTCTCTGTGTTTCTGTGAGTGTCAGTGTGTATCTGCATGTGTGTATCTGTGAGTGTCAGTGTATATCTGTGTTTGTGTATCTGTAAGTGTCAGTGGGTATTTGTGTGTGTGTATATATGTGTGTGTGTGTATTTGTGAGTGTCAGTGTGTATCTGTGTGTGTGCCAGCGTGTGTAGGTATGTGTCTCTGTGTGTAGATGTGTGCCAGTGTGTATGTGTGTATGTGTGTATCTGTGTACCAGTGTGTGTCTGTAGGTATGTGTGTGTCTGTAAGGGATGTGCATGGGCAAAAAATTAGGTTTGGTAAGGAAATTGTGTGTGTGTGATAGAGAATGTCTGTATCAATATATCTGTGTGTATGTGTGTGTGTGATAGAGAATGTCTGTATAACTATATCTGTGTGTGTGTGTGTGTATAAATCTGTATGCCTGTGTGTGTGTGTGTGTATGTATGTGTGTGTGATTGTATGTCTGTGTATGTGTCTGTGTGTCTGTGTGTCTATGTGTGTGTGTGTGTGTGTGTGTGTATGTATGTCTGTGTGTGTGTGTCTGTATGTAAGTATGTGTGTGTGTCTACATGTGTGTATATGTATATGTGTATGTATGTATGTATGTATGTGTCTGTGTGTGTGTGTCTGTATGTATGTATGGGTCTCTGTGTGTGTGTATGTGTGTGTGATTGTATGTATGTGTTTGTGTGTCTGTATGTATGCGTGTGTGTGTTTGTGTGTATGTGTGTCTGTCTACATGTATGTGTGTCTGTGTGTATCTGTTTGCCTGCATCTCTGGGGGGGCAGGGATGTGTGGGGGGGGCGGGAATTTATGGGGTGGGAGGTAGATGTATGGGAGGCAGGGATGTATGGGGGGGGGCCCAGGGCAATTTTTGCACCAGGGCCCTGTGGTTTCTAGTTACGCCTCTGGGAGTATTGATCACACAATCACACAATCTTGCCTATATAACAAAGTCACAAGGGTGCATATAAAATGTATCTATACGAGGATAGGATTTATAGTAGAAAATAAAATGTAAAATATTTCTCATCTGGGTGAAAAGAGTTACAGGAGCTTTGCAAAACCTTTTTGCAGTGAAAAGGACTTAAAACACAATGCTGTATCTAAAATTAATTTAAAATCCCCATATTTACCAAAGAATATGTAACAAAATTTTCCATACAAACCAAAATCAAAAAACAAACATGAGAGTCAGAAGTAAGTCATATAAGTTATAAGGCTACAATTTTTGTGTATTAAAATCGAAACTCCAATAGATTTTGTATTTGCTCCACAGTGAGATTGGGTATGATATAACATTTTATAAATAGATTCTGGAGGGGAAAATTTATAATAGGTTTCTTGCAAACGTGATTTCCTACTCCCATTGTTTTAAAATCTGAGAAAAATAATCTATGCTCTTGCAGGGTGATTTACTTCTTAACATTATTTGTGGTCGGTTAATTAGTGACTGTGAAATACCATATGATTGATTAAAGTCAGTGAGGTTTGCCGGAACCGACATAGGGGGTAGGCCTGTAAAAAAGAGGGCCCCCCAAAGGTATTGTGTGAATATGAGAGGGTGCGGTGGGTAGGGTGAACAGCGTACGTCACGGCAAAGGTAAGGAGAGGGGAGTAGCGTTTTATAGGAACGCTAACTCCTCCCACAAGTACAGGCCTACAGCCTTAAACTTATGGTCGTTTAATTAGTGACTGTGAAATACCATATGATTGGTTAAAGTCGTGAGGTGTACCGTAACCGACGTAGGGGGTAGACCTGTAAAAAAGAGGGCAAAAAAGATTGCAGATAAACACACTTTATTCTTAACATAATTATGATACAAGGTTCTTAAATGCTTGTCTTAACTCTTTCTCTGGGTGTGGAATGTATCTGTGGTATATAGCAGATTCTCAATGCCCTAATTTCTTAATTATGTGAACTGGCGTATTAGTACTGGACGCGGCTGATGCGGCCCCTATCCTGAATGAATGTCCTGAATGAGATGCGGGGTCCCAGCGTAATTTAATGCATAGTGTACGAATGTAAAACATGAACTTGGTAGTAGTTAGGGGATTGCCTAGCAGTGTAAAAAGCGGAGTGTGGCTGGGATTATCTTTGATCTGTGTTAAGTAAGTGTCTAGGACTTTAAGTTATTCCCAGTCGGGTAAAAGGGTATTTCAACTGGATGGCCTGTTTGTCTGGTTTTTGACTGTCAGAGTGTTAGGATGTAATGGTCATTTACCTTTTTAAATCCTCTTTGATAAGACATAATTGATTGTCTGATAGTGTTGCAATCGTGAATTCTCTAGGCCTTAGGACCCATAGAATGCTATATACATAGAGGTTTTTATAACTAGGTTTGTGCAAGGTTCAAACGGTGGCGTGTCCAGTATGTCAGATAATGCCCGGAATTTCTCCCCATCTATGGGTAGATGTTTGTTTGTAGTGTGATGATCAAGTTTATTTATGCCTCTTAATATATTTTTAATCGGGTAAGTACTGAGGAAAGGAGTATGGTTTGGAATAGCGGTCAAGACGTGGTGCTGTTTGCCAGACAGGTAAAGTTTAATCGTATTGTATACAAGTTAGAGTTGAAGGTGGAAAAAAGCAGCAAATGTGAACATGGTTTGAACTGAATAGTCGTGTAAGTCGAATTCTACTGAGAACCTTTGGAAGACGGTCATGGCTCTGTCGTATGTTCTCTTAGTATTGGCGGATAAGGCTACCTGAGCCAATTCGTAACTGTGTGCCAAAACCTGGGCTAATCTAGGATTAACTTGTCGAAATCCAGGGTTTGGGTTGGGTAATTGTCGGCAGTTTGGTGGAGGCTGAAGAATTCCTGTAATTTACAACGGGACAAAGCGTCAGCAGCGCAGTTAGAGTAGCCTGGGATGTGTTCGCAATATAGAAAGAATTGAAAGGTGGATTCTAACCATGTCAGTCTGCGAACTAACTTCATAATGACCGATGAAGATGAACGGCCCTTATTGATTATGTCGCAGGCTGCCATGTTATCCATGTAACACTTAACAGCCATACCCGACCAGGTTTTACCCCATGTAAAGGCAGCCGCCACTATTGGGTAAATTTCGAATAAGGCCGATGTTTCACGAAAGGAGGGTAAACCGAGAGTCTCCTCCGGCCAGCAATCTCTTAACCAAGAGTTTTTGTATATTGCTGCAAACCCGGTATTGGCGTCTGTCCAAAAGACTGGAGATTGGTCAGATATTGGAGGGATGAACATAGAGAACCCATTCCAATGTTCTAAGAACTCCTTCCACATGGCTAGGTCTGCCATTGCCGGGGGATCTAAGTGACCAATATGATTATCTGGCAGACCTGGTAATAAACACAATAACCTGGAAATAAATTATCTACCCTGGGGAATTAAGCACATCGCGAAGTTCAAAGAACCTAACAAAGATTGTAGGTCTTTACGAGTGTAAGTGCCCTGTTGAAGGAACCTGACTATATCTTCGCGTATGCACCCGAGCTTGTCCTCGGGGAGACTTGACTGCATTGTGACAGAATCTAGAGTGATGCCTAGGAAGTCGAGTCTACTGGTGGGTTCAGTAGTTTTGTCCAGTGATAGAGGGACACCTAATGTTGTAAACAGTGCTATAGTGCTCTTTAGACTGATCGGAGTGCAGTTGCTACATTCTACCAACAAGAAGTCGTCTAAATAATGTATCACCGTGGGGCACCTATTGATATTGAGGAGGAGCCAACAGAGAGTCTCAGCAAACATGTTGAATATTTTTGGGCTACTCTTATCCCCGAAAGTAAGCCTAGTCGCAAAATAATATTTCTCTCTCCACTTGACCTCGTGAACATGCCATAATGAAGGATGAATGGGTAACAACTTAAAGGCATTGGAGATATCGGTCTTAATGAGCCATGCAGCTTTACCTTCCCTCAAGATTGCTTGTATGGCATTATCCATGGTGGCATAGTGGAGAGAGAATTTGATAGATGGAATGAGAGAGTTTAGGCTTGGGTTTGCGGACAAATGAGGAGAAGACAGATCGAAGATTAGATGTTTTTTATTGGAATATTTTCTGGTGGCTATCCCGACTGGATTTGTGCACCAGGAGGTGAAGGGGGAGGGGTAGGGGGGCAGAGAAAATGGGCCTATCATGAAGCCTTTTTGGATTTCTTTACTGATTAGTTCATCTACTGTTTGTGGATCGTTCCTAGCTGAAAGGAGGTTGGGACATTCTAATGTGCCTGCGAGGAGTGACATCAAGTGAGGAGACGGGTGTGACTTCAAGTAGAATTCTAGATTACTTGTATTTACCTTGGTTAGTCATTTCTTGGGATTCAATTTAGATGGGCACATGGTTTTGGCATGTGCCCTAAAGCATATGGAACAGATGTGCAGTAATCTGCAGGCGCTAAAGCTACATGCCCCTGCATTAAAATATTACATATTTGGGCTTTGCCTAAATAGATGATGGGACGGCCGAGCTTATCTTTTTGACTGCGCTGTTCAGTCTTGCTAGCTGCTCCTGAGATACCAGAATAGGAGGGTTCGGCCTCTGAGGGGCACGGGTTGGTGGTATGAGAGGTGGAGGAGCAGACTGCGCAAGACTGAGGTACTAAGCCCGCAAAATGCCAACAAAAGAGTTCCGTGTCCAAGAGACTCCAGTCAGTGCGGATGTTAAACTGGGCCAAGGTTGCGGTTGCTTTTGCTGACACGGACTTGTGACCTAAGACTACCACCTTATGTAGATATAAGTCTAATTCCTCCCAGCGCTGTGGATAAACTGAGCATACAACATCCCTATAGATACCGAAGCTTAGGACAAACTCTGGAATGGTATGTTTTTTTATTGCGTCTTGGGTCTCTAGCCTTCATAATGACAGCCAAATCTCCATAATTGTACACTCTGTTTTCCACAACGTCTTGGGAGGCAATTAGCAAAGAAACCAGATTTACGTCTTTTCCGTCTAAAATGTCCTAACGGAGGGCTGGAGGGACCATGTGTGCTGGGGTTATAACTTGTGTAGTAGAAAGAGAGGAGAATGGTGAGGTTGGGGGCCTTCCCTGTAAGTTGTCAGAAGTGGGTCCGTGACAGATGAGTTAGCATTTTCCAACTTGGTCAGTCTATCAATGATAGACTGTAGAGATGACAGGATGTCCCTTGTATGTCTGAGCTATGCCCCTGTGGGCTGGTACCCAGCCCAGGATCTTCTGGGTGTGCTGTGAGGAGCTTAAAAAGTTCAGCATTCCTTGCCGTCGCTGGGAAAGGGATACCCCTACGGCGCAATTCAGCCGATATCTTGTGGATTGTCCAGGATCTTAAAGAGCCTGGCATAGCTTGGCGCAAATCTTGTCCCCATGGCCATACACTCTATCTGGAGATAAAACTGACTATTGCACCAAAAATAATTATGAGTAAGAATAAAAGCAACGCACTGGATTAAAAAATCAATTTGATCATTCTTCAATTCTGAATCGACCGCTAAAGAATATTGTATGGCCTCGCATACCAGTCTATTCGGAATTGAAGAATGATCAAATTGATTTTTTAATCCAGTGCGTTGCTCTTTTATTCTTACTCATAATTATTTTTGGTGCAATAATCAGTTTTATCTCCAGATAGAGTGTACAGCCATGGGGACAAGATTTGCACCAAGCTATGCCAACCTTTTTATGGGCAAGTGGGAAGAGGAATTCATATGGGACCACTGCCCATTTGGCGCAAATCTGTCCCTATGGCGAAGGTATATAGATGATTGCTTTTTTATTTGGAAAGGGGAACTTGATCGATTCAAAACCTACCTCAATAACAACCGTACCATCTCAAGTTTACTTTTAATCATTCTCAGAAACAGATTGAATTTTTAGACCTCAATATTTACATCAAAGAAGGAAGACTGCACACTAAAACGTTTAAGAAAAATGTTGATTGTAACAGTTTTATCCCTTTTAATAGTCATCATAAACAGACATGGCTCAAAAACATACCACATAATCAATTTAGGAGGATTCGAAAGAATTGTTCCAAAATAGATGTGAGGAACAAATGAAGGAGATGCAAGGCTTTAGCTATCCCAAGAGAAGAGACGTTATGAAATAGAATCAAGACCTCTGAAGGGTACAACCAGGTACCTGCCTTTATAACCAAATTTAATCACCAATCCCATACGATAGAAAAGATTTTTAAGAAACATTGTGGGGCCTCAGGAATGACCCCGCTCTTTCTACATGTCTTCACAACAAACCTCAAATTATCTTCACCAAGGCGCCCAACCTACAACTTATGTTGGCCCCCACCATTAAACCTCCCGCCAATCTTCAGGATCAAGGACCATCTAAAGGTTTCAGAAGATGTAGAACATGTATGGCTTGTAAGAATAATCCCTCCTTGGAAACTGATATTACAAAATTCTCATCTTTGATTAATATGAAGGAATATAACCTCAAAACGAATATGAACTGCAACACAGTAGGGGTAATTACCTTATTACATGCCCCTGCCAAAAAACAATATGTGGGGAGCACTAAAAGACCTGTGAAAATTAGGATTGCGGAACATATCTGGAATATTAAAAAGGGACTACAAACGCACAACCTTTCCAAACATTTTCAAGAATTCCACAGAAATGATCCTACGGGATTGAAATTTCTACCCATTGAAAAAGTGAATGTGCACTGGAGAGGAGGAGATATGGAAAGAAATCTGGACCAAACAGAAGCAAGTTGTATATTTCATTTGGAGACTCTTGTCCCGAAGGGACTTAATGTGGACTTTGAGCTTAACGCCTTTTTATAGACTGTTTTACAGATATTACTTTTGCATACCATTTTTTTAACCACTCTATATTATTGGTTACTTTCACGAATACTAATGGTCTCCTTAGTTTATAGAATTTCTATTACTTTTATGTATTTACTTATTTTTAATCACTCTATAATATTGGTCATTTTTACTGATACTCCTTTTATGGTCTCCCCAGTCTATATAATTTCCATTACTTTTATTTATTTATTTTTAACCATCTTATACTATTGGTCACCTTCACTAATACTTCTCTAAAGGTCTCTCCAATCTATATAATTTCCAGCACGTTCATCTATTCTTTATAACCCTATATTATAGGTCAATTTTATTTAATGATTTCCCCAGTCTATATGATTCTCATTACCAGTCCCCTTTTTTATTCACTACTGTATTACCTAATTTTAACGATTAGATTTATAAGTTTACCTGGTTGCTACTGTTTTAAGTATACCCTTTAGCTGTGCTTTCATTTTACCTCCCATTTGTACATATATTTTGTATAATTTAGAATGAGAATTGCAATAATGTGTCCGTTTGTATTTCAGAGCATATCTACAATTATGAACACAGAAATCTTTCATAAGCAAGCTTTACTACCATGAATTTATATCGTTGTCTCTCCATTTGAGTTTTTTGTACTGTAAAGCATTATGATATTGTTAAGATTTAAATACAATTAAGATTGATTATGTGTCCATTTTTTACTCAAAATGTTTAGTATTCTCATCTATCTCATGTCACATATCCGCTATGTTACAAACCTAACGAATGACCATTATAATATACCGAGTCTACTATATATCACAATGCGATGATACTGGTCCGTTCATTCTATTTTAGACCGATCGGATCATATGATAATATAATATATAACACACTATATGAATCAATTCTTAGTTCATATGTACATACAGATCAATTTGACTTTATTGATTTTATTTATTTCAGAATTAATATACCGCATCTAGTCACATTCTATACTTATATATCATACCAGTTCATCCATTCATGCATTCATCTACTGCCATTTATAAATTTTATGTTACATTATATTTGAGATTGTACAAGATTTAGAGTCTCGCCGTTCTGTATTCTTCCTTATGCCTGAAAAACATAAATTTTACTAATTGTATCTGTTTAACCTCATAGACTATAGATAAACTATCATGCCATTATCGTCCAGCTATGTGTAGTAGAATTTTAACCCTTAGTTGTTATCCTTGTATTGTTACTAGATGATCTGAAAAGATTCGTACCATCTCTTTCCAGTGGATTATGTATACCTCACTTAAGATTCATTTTACTATTTTTAAATTACTATACAGAGTGGGAACCACAATTCAAATATGTTTACAATATATTGACAATTAGTTGAATATGTATATAAACCACCACTTGAACATTATACTGCATTCTGTCTCTGAAAAAGTGGGGCTGACTCCCACGAAACGCGGCAGACTGATCAAACAGGATACGGACACAGGCTATGTTCCAGCCAATAGAGAAACACTTTTACCAAGAACCTCTCACTAGAGATGTCGCGAACCGTCCGCGAACTTCTCGCGAACGGTTCACCACGAGCTGTTCGTGGCGAACTCCGGTCAGCTGACACGTCCCGGCCAATCTCCAGCAGACCCTCCCTCCCAGACCCTCCTACTGCTGTCCAGTAAGTAGGCGAACCGCGGACGGTTCGCGACATCTCTACCACTCACATTCCTGGATCATCGCTTTTTATCACCTCTATATTTATATTCTGGTTTTATTGAAACAATTACTGCTCTAACACTTAAGCCATTTGGGTTAGTCAGCTCCTGGAACACATACACCACATTCAAGGTGTTACCCTCTATGATATCTTTGGATAGGTTTTTGGTGAATCCCTATTTTTATCCAGTCTGAGCGACATACCAAGAGTCTGACTCCCTCATCCCTGTGTGTTGCAATAGGCACACCAGATTTCTTTATTTTAGCAAATAGTGACATGACTTAAGATTGTTTAGTACCCGATAAACGCGAAGATTAGTGGAGCTATAACCGGGTTGTAGTGAAACGTTCTTGTGAAACCTGAAGTTGAGATAGCACATAACAGGAGAAAAGGAACTTGAGTGATACTTAATACATGTTCAAGTCTTGCCCTTTTACAACCAATGCGAGACCCGATTGTGTATTATCAGTTATCAAATCCTGATACCACAAGTAGTTCTGCCTCCTACCAGAGTTTCCACAGTAAGTGATTAAACCGCTTTAGTACTATTTGACAAATGGGTCTTGCCAGGTGCCTGACGCAGCATACCCTGCACCCCATCTTCTCATTTTGGAGAATTCTATTAGCTCTACAGAGCAAAACAGGGCCATGCAAGGCTGTACCATTTGTCAGGAATGCTCCAGCTCCTGGACAAGCCATGTTTAGCTCTATTGAGACATCAGGCTTCTCCTGCAGGAGAAACGGACGTGGAGCAGGCACCCAGGGAACTCAGATAAAAAACCTGTAATCCTATAATACAAGCTTTAAAACCTCAAAGAAATAAGTAGCAAAATTCATTATTAAATTTGTTGTGATAAGCGCTTATCTTGAGTTCCTGAAATCAACATGAATCAGCTAACTTGTAATAGCTATTAATCTATCAGCCTGCCTCTGAGCTATGCATTAAATATGTTGAAGAATTTGAACTACTCTAGAGAGTGTTAATGCGTCAGTTACCGGTGCTAACTACAGTTGCATCTCATAATGACAGTGAGAGACTCCTTAAATTTAAATATAACCAAAAATAAACATGACTTGTGATGTTTAACAGTATTTTTTTTTTCTTTATTTTTTTTTTATGTTACAATTTGGGCTGATTCCTTCCCCCAAATTGTAACAAATTAACATGAATAAATTCAATGAAACAGTTTGCCAAACGGCGGGAACAGCCGAATTTAAATGAATAAAATTAATAAATACAATGAAATAGTTAGTTTAATCCCTTAAGGACACATGACATGTGTGACATGTCATGATTCCCTTTTATTCCAGAAGTTTGGTCCTTAAGGGGTTAAATGTCGTACGTTCGTATGTTTGAAAACCTGTAAGTGCTGAATAATAAATGTCGAACGGCGGGAATAGCCCGAACATGGCTATTCCCGACGATTACCTGGTTTGGGGTTTTTTTTCGATGGTGCTGCTTGGTGGGAAGGCAGTACAGGAATGACGGGACCAGAAGCGAGAAACCGGATGTCCGGCTAGGCGAGGGGAGGTGAACAGCGGACGTCACGGCAAAGGTAGGGAGAGGGGAGTAGCGTTTTATAGGAACGCTAACTTCTCCCACAAATACAGGCCTACGGCCTTAAACATATGGCCATTTTCATCTGTAAAGTAATATAAGCTAACTAGATGGTATAGAAGACATACTAGTATAGCACAAGCTAACCCTATAGTGATATAGGAGACATATAAGCACAACATATGGGAGTGAAAGCACAAAGGTTGATTTAGTCATCATCATGAGAGATATGGCAAGAAATGTAAATTAGGTACTGGTCACACAAACATATCTGGGGCAATATATATATTACACGGATATGAACACAAAGAGATATCCAGAAACCTGCACTACAAAGTTTGTTCAATAGAAATGTGCACAATTGTAAATTAATCTTGTCACACCCCCCCAGACTGTCAATCAGACAGTGTGGCCTGTTACTTCCTGGTTTGGTTAGCTCAGTGTAGATAAACTCAAGAGGCAGCAACTGCCCAGAGCACCTGCCTTGCAAAAACTTGTAAAAACTTCTCATTGAGCTGCATTTGAACATCTGTTATTGAACAGCCACAGAAAGTCTGGGTTAGAAGGCAAAAGATCTGGAGTTTTTGCAAGCTGTTTTTAGGTATAACCCAATGAAAAAACATGCATACCCAATTTAATACATGTATGCTTTCATTTGGATTATATCTACTAAACAGTAATTGTTATGTATTTGTTTATTTCTCTAATACTGTTTGAGCCAGAGCACAAAGGCATCCCAGTCAGTGTTTTTTTGTGATTCATGTGATTCATGTTTGTTAAAAGTCAACAAACATACGTAAAAATGGTTTCAAAAGTAACAGGATATTTGTTTTTTTAAACTATATGTATAACATTTGCGAGGCAGTACCAGGAATTACTGCTCAATGAGAATACACATACATTTTAAGAAATAAAGCAAATTTTTTGAGAAATGCAATCCTTGAATAACATTTCAAACATCACGCAGAGCTGTCTTTAAGCTGGATGACGAAGTCCCGCAGTGTTCCAATTATTTATTCATTAGACCAAATATTGGAGCAATAGGTGATTTGCACTACTAACTTGAAAGGGCGATATATGTATAAGAAAAAACCACAGAGGACCATATATCTTGATTTAAAACATAATTTGAAGATTAGAAATTCAGCAACTTACACAATAAACACAACGTCTGATATAGTGAACTATTGAAATTTATATTTCGTTGTCAAAATACTCTGATGGCTCGTTACTGGATTTGTCGTAGCAGAATAAAGCACATGTGTGTATTGTAAGCCCACCCATGGTGTTTGCACAAGGTAAATGTCCATCTGATTTATGAAAAAGATCTGCCGTTTCCTACGCATCGCTGCTGAACAGGCAAACCTTGTTTGTATTTCCACTTCAAGTATTCATAAAATGAGGAGATTTTAAAAACCAACCTTCACTACATTATTGTATGTGGCAGTAGACCAATTCACAGAACTTAATGTTATAATTCAAATAACACTGAATACTTAGCAAACAGAAACCCAGGAATATTTTCTCAGATTGGGATACCTGACCCTTGATACCAATATTGCACTGACGTTTCCTTTTATTTTACCTTACAATGAAAGCACACAAGTCTAAGAAGGGTTCACAAAGTGACGACTATTAACCTTTTATGCAAAATATTCAGGTAGGGTTTGAAATTATAAAATTATTAGATAAAGTGTAAGCAAAATCGCAAAAACAAAACAGGTGGTAAAATTCTGGGCATTCCTGCTAAATTTCTGTCTTTTTTTTTTTATTCAGAGTTCAAGCTTATGATTGTCCCCTGCCTTACCCACTGTCATATAGTGCCAAATCGTGTGTCCAATCCAGGAACGGGGAATAAAGAGTGACCTTGTCCTATGCAACCCTTCCTTTGTGAAGCCTAACAGCAAAGAGTTTCTAAACTCTGTGACCTTCATATTGTCCTCTACTCCACTGAATGATAACTGAACAAGGATTGTTAAGAATTTTTGTATTATTCTTATCTTTATTTGTGACATTTCAATGTTCAGGTGATATGTAATAAGCAAAATACAGAGGAGAGTGGAGAATGACAGCCATGGTGGTTGGTAGCATTTCAAGAGAGCTCCATATAGAAATCTCAATAGTTTTTCAATAAATATCTTATATCCGACCAATTTGGACAAACATGACAACGATGAACAACTTAAGTCACCTGCAACCAGGTGGAAGCCTGACAACGAATTTTCACTCAAGTTTAAAATTTTTGGAACTGACTGCAAACTTGGCAAGAAATTACCGACCACTCGCCATATGCGCAACGTCACTAGCAATGTAATTTGTTTTTGTGCCTCTTCACTCTTATATTTTATGATCTGTGCCTCTGCAGTGCTGTTTTGATCTGCTGAGTTGCCTCTTTTGGATTCCACATCAATCTTATGTTCCACGTTACGTTTATCATCTATTATTTTCAAGCATATGCCTAATACCAGTTATTCGACTCTAGCTCACGTAGTCAGTGCAGACACATAGATATGTCTCATTGTGTGTTCCTTGTGAACTCTCTACTTCTTTTTCTTGTTTCCAAGTAATCATTAGACCATTATTCAGTCAATGCACTTCAAGATCTGGTTCTCTTCTTTGTGTTGACGTCGTGAGATTTCTGAACCTGAACATGCACTATATATTTTCATCTAATTACTTATTCGCTACAAAAAAAAAGGTGTGACTTAATCTTTTATACTCTTGTACTATGACAACTTTTGTTTGTCAAAATCACATCTCAATAAAAATTTGATGTAAGAAAATGAAAAATCCAAATATAAGTTACAAATACAAACCACAAATGCAATTGATTTCACACAACACCTCAGCCAACAAGTGTTCATAACTTAAAAAGAAACAAGATAGAAAAATGTTTCTCTGTATGAAAAAGATAATTACTAAGTAACCTCTCTTCATGGCAGAAAAAAAACCCTGGGTTGCCCCCACTTTCTTTCTTTTTCATTTTATTTGTTGTTATTTCTGACAGTGAACTTTGCTCCCTGATTTTGGATGGGCAATCATTTTTTTCCTCTGGTTTGTTTAATGAGTTTGTATTACTAATGACTTTATAAACTGGTCAGGAGAGATCAGCACACTTTGACAAAACATAAATGAACAAGGATATAGCACCTTCTCTCAACTCCTTTTTATAGTTAGGTGTTTTCCATATGATTAATCCTTTATCAAATGAAGACAGAGTTTAGGGTGTCTGAGAAACTACTATAGCAGATACTAAAAAGTTGTATAAGGAGAACTTCAACCCTTCCCTCAATTAATGGACTCGTATAATGCACTTATTACTCTTCAGTTTCAAATAGAACGTTTCTGTTTTTAAATGTAACACTTTATTTTTCAATTTGTATGTTCTTGTCTCAATCCACAAGTATATGAGATATATGCATCAACATAATATTCAAAGGAACACACAAATGAACATGGAAGTACATTGCACACTATAGCAAGTGGGCTGAGGATGTTTTGCTTTTTACGTGTTTCAGGAGACAAACAATGCCCCAGGCAAGACATAGTAAGGTAGACTGCAAACTATGCACTGGCATTAATAATAAACATAAACATGCGCTTTTTAGCAGGATGCACAGACCTGCACTGGTAGAACAAGGCAGGTACAAAGATTATGTATAGTGAAACAAAACCACAGCAATAAATCACCCATCACAAGAAAGGACATAGAGACATACAATATTGTACTCTAATGACACTCTGCCTGAGGTTACAGGACCGTTATAAAATGTAGAAGTGAGCAACACTAGACACTGTAAGTCACTTAGCCAATTTCTCTCAGTGAGGCCTGTACTGGGAACGTGCAGTTAGATGCAAAGGGGAAACTCATCCAAGTGCCCATGCAAGCCGAATAGTGACATAGTCTAGCCCTCATGCAGATAAACAGGTTTTCCCTTTAAAGCTGGAGTGTAGGACTGGAGTGGGTGATGGTACTGATGTACCTCACATAACGGATGCCATCTCCATCACCTTTTCCGAGCGTGTATGCGTCTGTTGTACTGGAGCTCCCTTCCCCGTTAGTTCATAGCCAAGGGAGAATGAAAGAATGCACCCGCAACCCAGGCTTGTCCTCCAAGAACCCTGCAGACACTTCCGGTGAAGGGTGAATATGAGAGGCTCTCCTCCATTTTGCTCTTTCAGTGCCCTGTGTATACCTCAATCCGGGGAGCCTCTAAACATTGGGATCTCTGCGATGCCATAACTGCTCCCAGAAGGCAGCACACAAGCTGTCAAATGTCGCAAGAAAATCTTGCCAAGACTCCACAGGCCCCAAGGACCCATGCCAGTTGCCATCTTGGATGCTTAGAATGAGCTTCCTTAAGTTATCACATTAGACAGCAGGATTTATCACATTAGACAGCTTTAATTCGTATAGTACCTTACAGAGTCTCTCCCCAACTCCAACATATGTTCTGCTAAAGAAAGGCAGCAGTTTGCTCCAAAAGTTTTCCAATTGAACTTAACTTAAATAAAAGTCAGTATTGGGAAAAAGATGGTTGTAACTGGCAAAACATTCTTTTTTACACTCTCTATAGCAATTATAGGTCAATCATTATGACTGCACAATACTGAGCACATTACAGAGCTTCTTTGCAGGCTGCAATAATAAATACCAATGCCCTTAAGTTAGTAGCTCTTTTTTCTATCTAGATGAGACCTGTGCATATTTTATCAACCCCTATTCTGAAAAAGCTTTTATAATATACACAGCAAGTCATGTATGAGTAAACTGAACTGCAGTGAGTTTCTAACAAACTAGAAAATATTATGTTATTTTAAGTGGAAAATGGCAATATAATTTACATTGTAACAAAAGCAAATTCATTTGTTTTTAGTACTGTATACTAAATAAGACAAAAAAATATATTATTCAGCTTTAAGTCTCAGCCCAGCTCTTTACCTTAAGTGACATTTGGAACCTGCTCCTTTGAATATCTATCTCACGCTTTCAACACCACCCCACCCTCTTTTTTTTCATAAATCATAAAGTTTTAAACATCCATCAGAATTGCTTTAGATTTAGGTTGAAGTAAGTTTCCTTATATTAATAATTTATAAAAAAATAAAAATAAAAAAAATGAGATTTCTACACTGAGGTTTTAAAAATTCTTTATAAAATAATAATAGGATATAAATTTTAAATCAGACAATGGCAGACACGTGATTTTGAAAATAGAAACATATTTTTGTACGAAATCCAGCTCTTAGTGGAAATAGTTTGCTATTAGAACATGTTTTCCATTTAAGAAAAATGTATGCAAGCTCCAATGAAAAAAAAACTCTTATTGTCCGAGAAATCCATTATAAAAATACTTTTGTTTGTGTACAAATCATGAGAAGGTGTCTTTCTGAAACAGAGAGATCCATGTTAATAGAACAGAGATACAATCTTTGGAACTGCAAGCTGTGGCTCTCTGTCAGATTCTATAAATGTTGTTACTAATTATTTAAGCTGTTTAACCCATTCCGTGTCACGCAACATGCGTGCATATGCTAATATTTATTTGTGTTTACAAATCACACACACACACACAAAAAAAGAAATGCTGCCCTAAAAACTCGACTTTTTACGTCTGCTGCTCTAACTCTGCAGAGAGACTTGTCCGACACATCACATCAACCATTGTAGGTTAAACTTTATCACATGGGAATGAGAGACGAGGAAGGAAATACTTTGAACATAATGCACTACAGGGATTCTTTGAGGCTGTGAAAGCATCCTGGGATGCTTTATATAGTAGTTACTTTGGAGTAGAGTAACATTTTTGAGAAACTGTGCTCACAAAAATACCAACATATTCCTTACAAATAGCCTTATATTACTCTTAGCTTTTTTTTTCTTACATCTTACCTATTTTTGTCACACTTAGTGTAATTGGTAAAATTATATTTCTGCTTCATTGCTAATATTTCAGGATTAGAAATTAACTATCTGAAATATTGCACGATAAGGAATACCATACAACCTATCATAATCTCTAAAAGCGTTACCTTTCCCCTCAAGATATTTGTAAAGAATGAATGGATAAATTAAAAATCTATAGTGTTTTCTACTTTCTATACAGCAATCTATAAATAAAAGTAAAAATGTTTATCATTTGTTGATTTGTTGATGACAGATATCCTAACACACACAACATGCACACTGAAAGACATACTGCCACACACATACACAAACACACTGGCAGACACACACACTGACAGACACACAGAGACACATACGCTGACATACTGACATATACTGACACACACAGACACATACACTGACATACTGACACACAAACTGACAGCTATACTAACACACACAACATACACACTGAAAGACATACTGCCACACACATACACAAACACACTGGCAGACACACACACTGACAGACACACAGAGACACATACGCTGACATACTGACAGATATACTGACACACACAGACACATACACTGACATACATACTGACAGACACATACACTGACAGACATGCTGACACACACACAGACATACTGACACACACACTGACATACATGCCGACACACAGACAGACATACTGACACACAGACATAGTGACACACAGACAGACACTTACATACATACTGACACATGCAAAATTTTATTTGTAAACCCACCCATCTACCTTTTGCTGGAGGGTGGGTTCCCTGGGGTTCGGTGTTGTGCCTGAGGATGAAGGGAGTTAGGGTATGGCTTCCCACCCCCTCCTCATATCAGTTAAATCCCACTAAAGGAACTCACTGACTAATCTAATTATATATTTCCTTAGTGTGCAATTTTAAATGCGTTTGGCTTTCTATTGTGGTTGTCGTGTATGTATTATGAATGATTACTATATCTTTGCTGAGTACAGCATTTCTGATCCATGTAATTCTGTAAGTAATTAAATCTGTCTTGGTTATCCATGTAATCATTCTCATAGTGATGAGTAAACGGTGCTCATTTATGCTGTTCTCGTCATATTTATTAACATGTGATCTGCAACAGAATCTTCAATATAAGGGTGTAACAATTTCAGGAACAGGTAAATGATGTTATGTGGTTAGAGGGGACAGATGTTTAGTTTTGGTGCCAACATTTATGAAGGAATAAAGTTGAGGTCTAACCTAGGCATATTTTTAATATTGTTGGATAAGCTGTTCAAATGACTTAACATTTGTTATTTAACGTTTAACTGATTTGTTAAATATATTAAAATATCTAAATTATATCATATCTATAAAAAAAAATAATATATACAAAAAATATCAAAATATTTTTTTAAAATATTTAATTATAAAAAAAAAAAAAAACTAAGGCCCTAATAAGTAAGCTTCAGCTTGATTTATCTAGTCTAGAGTCTAGAGTACTCGAAGAAGCATATCATGGCTGAATTGTGGTGGCAGTTGAGTAGCAGTTTAGAACATATCTACATGATGATTTATGAGAAAGAGGAGATGAAGGGAAGGTAGAGGAGGGGGCACAGAGAGAAGGGACTGGGCTAGCTACAGACTCTCATCAGCCTCTGCTAGTGGACCCCAAGGCAGCCAGCCTTTTGAACCAAAAAGGAGTATGGGTAAAAATGTGTACATGATGACTTTCACATGTGTTTGTCAGTGTGCGCCTGCAAGGCCGCCATCAGGGCGATACAGCTAGTACCCCAGTTAGGGGCCTGGATGCAGCTGAGGGCCACTTGGAGAGATCAGCAGATCTCCAAACTAGCAAAAACAATTGTGGGGCCTCACATTGTACTTTACTTTTCCCTTCCCTATCTCTGCTGCCCTCACACCTCTTGCTATTATTATTCCCATAAGGCAGGGGGGCAGGAAGCCATTTTGTTCCAGTGCCAGCACAGTGTGCGAGAGAAGCAGAGATAGGATTTGCATCATAGCTCCGCTCCATCTACACTGAGTCTGCAGAGGAGCTGTTGAGAATTGGTAGACTGCCGACACCATGAGGAGAAAGCAACATGCTGTCAGCCATCTATTCAACCAGCCAGACACAAGGGATCTGTGCAAGGATAAAGATGGAGAGAGAGAATTGCAAAGAGGTAGAGAGACAGTAGGAGTGTGATAAGAGGAGTGACAGGTGAAGGGTGATAGAAAGGCAGTGACTCAAGTACAGAAATTCTGAGAAACTAGTGGAGGGCCAGATATGATAGCTGGGAAGCACAGGAGATAAGATGTAGAAAGTGTAGCTTGTGGATCCACTTGGAATGTGTATGGTAGCTTGTGGATCCACTTGGAATGTTTATGGTAGCTTGTGGATCCTCTTGGAATGTTTATGGTATCTTGTGGATCCACTTGGAATATTTATGGTAGCTTGTGGATCCTCTTGGAATGTTTATGGTAGCTTGTGGATCCACTTGGAATGTTTATGGTAGCTTGTGGATCCTCTTGGAATGCTTATGGTATCTTGTGGATCCTCTTGGAATGTTTATGGTAGCTTGTGGATCCTCTTGGAATGTTTATAGTATCTTGTGGATCCACTTGGAATATTTATGGTAGCTTGTGGATCCTCTTGGAATGTTTATGGTAGCTTGTGGATCCTCTTGGAATGTTTATGGTATCTTGTGGATCCACTTGGAATATTTATGGTAGCTTGTGGATCCTCTTGGAATGTTTATGGTAGCTTGTGGATCCACTTGGAATGTTTATGGTAGCTTGTGGATCCTCTTGGAATATTTATGGTAGCTTGTGGATCCTCTTGGAATGTTTATGGTAGCTTGTGGATCCACTTGGAATGTTTATGGTAGCTTGTGGATCCTCTTGGAATGCTTATGGTATCTTGTGGATCCTCTTGGAATGTTTATGGTAGCTTGTGGATCCTCTTGGAATGTTTATGGTATCTTGTGGATCCATTTGTAATATTTATGGTAGCTTGTGGATCCTCTTGGAATGTTTATGGTAGCTTGTGGATCCACTTGGAATGTTTATGGTAGCTTGTGGATCCTCTTGGAATGCTTATGGTATCTTGTGGATCCTCTTGGAATGTTTATGGTAGCTTGTGGATCCTCTTGGAATGTTTATGGTATCTTGTGGATCCACTTGGAATATTTATGGTAGCTTGTGGATCCTCTTGGAATGTTTATGGTAGCTTGTGGATCCACTTGGAATGTTTATGGTAGCTTGTGGATCCTCTTGGAATATTTATGGTAGCTTGTGGATCCTCTTGGAATGTTTATGGTAGCTTGTGGATCCACTTGGAATGTTTATGGTAGCTTGTGGATCCTCTTGGAATGCTTATGGTATCTTGTGGATCCTCTTGGAATGTTTATGGTAGCTTGTGGATCCTCTTGGAATGTTTATGGTATCTTGTGGATCCATTTGGAATATTTATGGTAGCTTGTGGATCCTCTTGGAATGTTTATGGTAGCTTGTGGATCCACTTGGAATGTTTATGGTAGCTTGTGGATCCTCTTGGAATGCTTATGGTATCTTGTGGATCCTCTTGGAATGTTTATGGTAGCTTGTGGATCCTCTTGGAATGTTTATGGTATCTTGTGGATCCACTTGGAATATTTATGGTAGCTTGTGGATCCTCTTGGAATGTTTATGGTAGCTTGTGGATCCACTTGGAATGCTTTGTGAAAATGATATTCCTTTGAAGGTTCAAGCTGGTTCAAGAGGAGGGAAATAAATAATTGAACGGATGCAATGAACAATTAAATGGACAGGGAGGAGCTATAAATTGGCATGGCGGCTGAATATTATTTGGATAAAAGCAGAATCTAGGCATATTGATTATCAGTATAAAGTAAATAGTGAGGCCTATGAGTTAAAGGGGCATGTATACCGCATGTACAGTTATGCTCAAAGGTTTGCATACCTTTGGAGAATTGGTAATATATGTACCATTTTTAAAGAAAACATGAGTGAGCAGGCAAAACACATTTCTTTTATTTCTCATGGGATTCACATTCAACTGTAGGTTATAACAGAAAGGCACAATCATAAAACAAAACATGGCAACAAAGAAAAACATTACATGACCCATATTCAAAAGTCTGCATACCCTTAGTGCTTAATACTGTGTATTGCCCCCTCTAGCATCAATGACAAAGTGCACTTGTTTGTAATAGTTGTCTATGATGCTCCTAATTCTTGCAGGTGGTATAGCTGCCCATTGGTCTTGGCAAAATGCCTCCAAGTCATGCAAAGTCTTTGGTCGTCTTGCATAAATGGCTTTAAATAATCACTATCCTTCAATAAAAGGCATTTTTTGCATGATCGGTCATATTTTCGAAATCAAAGCTACAATTTCTCAATTTCTGCCAAGTTATGCAAACTTTTGAGCATAACTGTACATATACTTATATACAGTATGCAGGCTGATAAACATAGAGCTATTTAGGACATTAGTAACATTAATAAACTAGATAAAATGTATAACAAAGTTGTACCTGCTAAAGTAGAGTTTAGCTGCTAAAGTAGTTTATTGTTGTAGTATCTTACTTTGCACAAGGTTAGCTTCAGAAATGGTGGGAAAACTGGGAAGCAGGGATTTGTTGGTTTAAATAGGGTTACAGACACTCCAACACTTTCAGTCATTTGGCATAAACAACGCACAGCTGCAATCTGTATTTATATAGGGCATGCAGCCCCCCCATGTCGTCTGTACGCATTTAGTGTAGATGATCTACAGATGGGTCCTGTGTATTTAAGTAGGATGTACGGTCTCTGCCCTATTTCTAGGCTTATGAAGTGCCTGACAAGAACTGTGGAAGAGCATATCCCATTAGCTACTGTATAATATACAGCGAAGCCAAAACGTTCTCATAGGAAAATGGACGTGTATGACAAACTCTCGCGTTTCCAATTACGCTCCCAACCGATCAAAAAATAACCAACAGTTTGTTTATAGTCAAGTTAACGGCTTCATAAACCAGTGGGTTATTAATAGGAATTTAATAATACGTTCTATTTGTGCCTGCAATTCTAATTGTAAATGTTCTTCCAAGGAAAAATAAACCATTTCACAGCTGCACGTATTTTGGGATTTATTAAAGACGCATCACAATGCACACTTTATTCTATCTCGTTCTTTGAAATTCTACAGCATGCCATCTCTATGCTCCTTCCTTTTTATAGTGAAACCAATTCTCTTATCCAGCTAATGTCATTAAATGAACACTCATTGATCTCATTGCAAGCGTGCTGGATCTTAATGGCTACCCACAGCCTATAAAACAACCATCACAGAGAGGCTTACTTTGCACCACTAGTAAACTTTTACAACTGAGTAGTACTGTTGTCTGTTGAACTGAAACATTATTTGCTTTTGAATCCTAAGTGGGACTAAGTGGGAGTTTTGTTAATTCTCCCTTACAAAGTGATTCAATTAGATCTCATCAATTTCTGAAGAACGACGTAAGTCCATCAAGTTCAATCTTGAGAAAAAAACTAAACATTTTTTATTGTTTTTATAGGGAATTGTATCTCCTCACATGTATTTTTAATACATGCAAAATATCATATATTTTGTGGCTACTCAAAAAGTAATGGCAGAATGGTGATTAGTTAAAATTTGAAAATCCAAAGAAGAAGAAATGGTTTGGAGAAAAATATACATTGGTATAACTGGCAGACATTTAATCGTCCAGGAAATTTTCCAGGCGTTAGGAAGATAAGTAGTTTTTTTTATTTATTTTTTTCATTCACAATGCTCTATAGCAACAAACCAGTTTATCACTAGAAAGACATTGTTCTAGGTAAGTACTATACATTTAACAAGAATCCCTAAATTAACCAATGAGTCCTAAAATAGTCAGTACTCTTAAAAGGCACCTGTAGTGTTCAAAACAACTCCGGGTCTTTAAATTGAGAATTAATTCAAACTATACATTGTGCTAGCAGTTTTGCTAGCAAATATATAGATTGAAGCATAGAAACATAGAATGTGACGGCAGATAAGAACCATTCGGCCCATCTAGTTTGCCCAATTTCCTAAATACTTTCATTAGTCCCTGGCCTTATCTTATAGTTAAGATAGCCTTACGCCTATCCCACGCATGTTTAAACTCCTTTACTGGGTTAACCTCTACCACTTCAGCTGGAAGGCTATTCCATGCATGCTAAAAATGAATAAAGTAGAGAAAGGTAAGTGGCTACAGGTTCCCTTAACATCATCTTTCCTATGAAATGATATATAAATGTGTAGATGTATTACTATATTGAGCAACCCATTGTACCTTAGTGGGTACATGTACCACAGTTTGTACAACTGTATTTTGTGGTACTATTAAGATAATAAATGTTGATTGATCTAGGGTGAAAGATACTAACAGTCATTAGCAACAGACAAATATTAAATACTTACTCAAACCACCATGATCACAGTGATTTGAAGAGGTCTTGGTGGTAGGACTCTGTATGTGCAGCGTTTCTGCTTGAAATGCTGCACATACAAAGATATCTGCACATTTGTGCCACCTGCGAGGAGAAAGGTTTTTTCCGAAATATCTGTTTATTAAAGAATCTTTCAAATGTTCAGAGAAAATGCAGGTTGTGATGATGAGGAAACATGCAGGTTTCAAATATACGAAATAACATCTGGTAAATCGAGATAAGCAGATCTCCACATGAGTAAAGAGAAATGAGACATGCAGGTCTCGCATTAAGAGTAGTTATATAGCATATGGGTATAGAGTTGTTTTGTTGAGGTTTTGTTGCAGGGGCGTGCATGTCCCTATCTGTGGGTGTATAATGGACTCATATTTCCCTAAAAAAGGACCATAAGACTGTGGATATCTGATCCAGGCATACAGGTGTCATGGACCCCTCCTGTAGTTTAGAATACCAAATGGGTCCCCTAGGCTTGGCATGTGTGTACTGATTTAGTTGCCAACCCCACCCCACTCCCCTCTATGTTTTGCCAGTTTCAGCCATGAGGAGTGAAGCTCCTTTCCCCCCCCCCCTCCTCCCCACCATGTTCGGATATGTGACGGTTACTTCCAGTACCGGAGTAATTCACTGTGGTATTGGTGCATGGCCGTGTGGACGTCAGTGGGATATATGGATTACTGGGGGTAAGTGGTGGGAATCATATGCCCCCCCTGCATTATCTGAGAAATAAGCCCTGTGGCATGTTTATTGCGGCTCTCCTATGGGAATCACATCACAACTCCTCCGGGTTCAGGGTATTGGCTGTTGGGGACCATATGTGGGATGTCTCTTCACTTGACTACAGGACATGGTTTGTCATCTCAGCTTTGAGGGTGGTTAGATCATGGCGAGTTACCAGAGTTTCTTTTAGTTGTCTCTGGTTGAGATGCATCATAAACTAAACTGCAATGTTTTGGAAAGGGGAGCGGGGGAAAGGGAGAGTGGGTGGGGGAGAAAAGGTGGGGGGGGAAAGGGAAAAAAGGGGAAGTGCCCCTGCATGCATGGATTGCTATCTTGGGGTGGAGAGTTTGGTGTCACCATCCCATGTTTTGTTTCTCAGCTGGTGGTCCTTGATCTGTTGGTGGGTCATCTTGTGTGTTGAAGGCCTGGGGTGTGTACAGGGGTGGTTGTTGGTCTCCGGTGCCCCACCCCTTGGGGTGTCTATCCCGGTCTCCCACTCCAGTATGTCTCAACCTTAAGCCTAACTGGTACTATGAGTATATGTAAACCCCGAGTTGTGTATGCATCTGCGTCCTACTACCCTCATAGGGAATAGGCGTGGGTGTCGTGAGGTAACAAGGAGAAAGTTTATCTACCCTCCCTTCATGCAATTCATGCAATCCCTCCCACCTGCCTGTATTGCATTTGCTTGTTTGTTTGTGTTTGTTTAAATCTCCTCCCTCTCTCCCTCCCCTCTATGTGAAGCATTTTGATTGGACCATGCAAGAGAGCTGTGATGTGAGAAGAAGAGTGGAAGCCAGTGTTGGGAACCTTGCACAACGCTGGATTCTAGATACGTTTATAGTTTTTTATTATATTTATTTTTAATCAATAAGGAGGGGTGAACAAGTCAGCAATCCCCAATAGTTACTGACTAACTCATTAAAATCATGCTCTCCTAAATAAAAAGAGTTGAAGTGATCTTCTAATTTGTCTATATTTGTGTATTAGAGTGTATCTGTTTATGCATGTTAGTATGTGTATATGAGCATGTTGCTAATTGGGTTGGGTCAAGTTATGTATGTGTACAAGTGGGTAGTTTTGTGTTAATATGAGAGGGGCTAATTACTTGTATATGCTGGTAAAAATGACTGTGGAGATGGATAGAGGGCCTATAATTTTTTTTCTTGCCCAGCACTGGGTTCCACAAGTGATATGGGTGGCTCTGACTAACCTACAGTCATCAAAAGTCTTTTACATAATAAGTTAAATTAATGTAGATATTTAAACTTAGTAAAAACTCATTAAAATTAACATTTGAACTTGATTGTGAAGTGTTTGGCTGAACAGAGACAGTATAATAATTTCTACACGAGAAAATCCCATCTGATAATAGTAATACATAATAAAAATATATATTTTGTCCTTCACATGGGTTATCTAAATAGCACAATTCATTGTGTAACTTCTTCTATGTGAATCATTTTCTTCTTCCAAAAGTTATCATTATTTGAAGATTACAAGGCTTTTGCAGAATCTATTCTCCAACAGACAGTATGTCAATGTTCCATTTCTCATACACAAACATTCTTTTCTCAACTGAACATTCATATTAATTAAATATCATTGCACTATTCCTGGCCAGGACTGTCTGCAGCCAATGTAAATCATTACTTATACATCAGCCAATACATTGCATGTCTCTCAGTCAGGATTAGTTGAATGAAGTGAAATTTATTTTTATTTTTAATTATGTTGTTTACCCTTTTACATTCTGAAAAATAACTTACAAATCTTAATAAAGACTTATATATACAAAATGTAAACAAAGATCTACAAGAGAAGGGCAAAACTGGATTCCTCTTCATTCTGTATATGAACTTGTGTAGTATGGTAGTATGTAATAAGGAGGAGTTGCGTCAAGTGAGTACCCCCCAACTCCCATCAGGAATCCTTGGTAGTGATGTCCCGAACGGTTCGCTGGCGAATAGTTCCTGGCGAACATAGCGTGTTCGCGGTGGGTGGGGGCCCTAAAATGAACAATAAAGGGGGACCTATTGTCCCCCCCCGCCCCCACCCCTGCGCGGCGGGTGGGGGCCATATTGATAATGAGGGGGGGACCTACTGCCCCCCCCGGCCCCCACCCCTGCGTGGCGGGTGGGGGCCATATTGATAATGAGGGGGGACCTACTGCCCCCCCCGGCCCCCACCCCTGCGTGGCGGGTGGGGGCCATATTGATAATGAGGGGGGGGACCTACTGCCCCCCCTCGGCCCCCACCCCTGCGCGGCGGGTGGAGGCCATATTGATAATGAGGGGGGACCCCCCTCCGGCCCCCACCCGCCGCCCAGGGGACCTGGAATTTTCCCACGCTGTGTAAAATGACAAAGAGCACTCTGATTGGCTTAAACCCACCAATCAGAGTGTTCTTAGCCTAATTGCAGGGCGTGGCAAGGCTTTATAAGCTTTCCCCCACCCTGCAGAGCTCAGTCCATGGGTGAAGATGGATTAATTTTTTGCGCTCGGGTTTTTTCTTTTTCGTCAGGATTTTTTTTTTTTTAGTTCGACAGTTATGATGGTTTTTTATTTGGCCTTTTTTGGGGCTGAAAAATGAAGATTTGAGAAAAAAGAAGACGTCAAATGGTAAGTTTACTTTTATTTTACAGGTTAGTTATTTTATTCCCCCCTCACTATTTTTTAGGGTGAGGGGGGTAGGTAGGGACTTTTTATTTGGGGGGGTTGACTAGGGGCTTGGGGACCCCTAGTCACCTTGGGGGGGGGCCGGGGGGGAGGACAGTAGGTCCCCCCCCTCATTATCTTTATGGCCCCCACCCGCCGCCCAGGGGTGGGGGCCGGAGGGGGGGTGGACAGTAGGTCCCCCACCCTCATTATCAATATGGCCCCCACCCGCCGCGCAGGGGTGGGGGCCGGGGGGGGCAGTAGGTCCCCCCCTCAATAGGTCCCCCCCTTATTGTTCATTTTAGGGCCCCCACCCACCGCTCAGGGGTGGGGGCCGGGGGGGACAATAGGTCCCCCTCTTATTATTATTAGGGCCCCCACCCACCGCTCAGGGGTGGGGGCCGGGGGTGACAATAGGTCCCCCCCTTATTGTTATTAGGGCCCCCACCCACCGCTCAGGGGTGGGGGCCGGGGGACGACAATAGGTCCCCCCTTATTGTTATTAGGGCCCCCACCCACCGCTCAGGGATGGGAGCCGGGGGGGACAGTAGTTCCCCCCCTCATTATCTTTATGGCCCCCACCCGCCGCCCAGGGGTGGGGGCCGGGGGGTGGGAGGAGAGTAGGTCTCCTCCCCCCCCCCTTCAACCAGATAGAGTCCCTGTGGGTTTTAAAATTCGCCTGCCCATTGAATTCTATGGCGGTTCGCCGGGTTCACCCGGTTCGCGAACATTTGCGGAAGTTCGCGTTCGCGGTTCGCGAACCGAAAATTTCATGTTCGCGACATCACTAATCCTTGGTAGGATTCCCTAAGTAGCCCATAAAATAATTAATATCACTAAACCATGCTGGCTTACGAGCCTGCGCTCTAGTGTGTAATCCAATTTAAGAACAGGGGATGAGTTCCTGTTTCTGTATAAATGCTTTTCATATAATAGAATCAAGGTCATCCTAGTCCAGTGGTTCCCAAACCAATTTACAAGCCACCTCCCGCCTGCCTCCCACCAGCCCAGGATTTAGAGATTACCTGGTTTTTTGTCTAAGATTTATTTTATTTTTTTCTAAAAACATTATGGACATAACTGGGCAATTCCTAAATCCTGAACTTGTAGCGGGGTATGAGCACTGGTTTGGAAACCACTGCCCTAGTCCTTCCTATATGACTCAACTTCTGTCCTCAAAGTATTTCAGAAGAGATTTCCTTAAAGATGTAGAAGATGTTGGTCCACACCAGTGGTTGATTGCTTACCCTATGCTTTTGGAGATCTGAGAGTAACAAAATCCATTTAACATCATAAACTTACCAACAGAGAACATAAGATTATAGCATTTTATAAAATACATAAAAGGATTAAAAATAGCAAATAGAAAGAGACCTGTACTGGTGGTTCTGAGTCAAGATCATCAATAAAAAGTACCACCATTAATGGACTGCAGACATTCTTCACTAAACAGTGAACTGCAGTGAATTTAAAATTGGATTATGAGATTTAGACATGCTATACAACCTTCACATTTCTTAATATACTGTAAGCACCCCTTAAAATAAGTCTTCATGTTATATAGGATGCACGTTACCCTTACTTTATGTGTAATTATAATTTATACACTTTGGACTTTAAGCTTCTCTAAGTAAGACCATTACCACTGTTTGTTCCTCTACGTCCAGCTTGCCTTGTTACATTACTTGCGTGTTTGTCCAACCATTGTACTGAAGGGCTGCCAATCTACTTCCACTTTACCACATTGCTGGTCTGGCAAGTCACCCCTCCCACCACTCCCTCTATTCCGGCACACCACAACCGACTGGTTTCAACTCATTGATGTTATGGTTATAATATGCTAGATTTCTGTGTTCGGAGATGTTGCCCGACTACAAATATATATATGACTATCCTTAAGAACAAATAAGCACAATTGTCTGGAATTTCATAATGTGCAGACTAGATCGGCCAATTACTTTTTATAGATTTCACATTCTATATTTCTGTTTTTGTATAAATGTCACGCAATAACATAAACTCGTGTTTGTCTTCTCTTCTATATTATTGCAGGTTGCATTGGTTAACATACATCATGTTCAATATTTCAAAGCATTGCAACATAATTAAGCTAACATATATGTATATTGCCACAGTATCTCTTTTGGATAATGATCCCTCCCAACCAAAGACTACACAAATTATGAAAAAAATCTATAATTTATATTATAGAAATGTAAAACTTCTGCGATCTGCCTGCAAGATGCTTTCTCATAAATCATATCATATGGTACTATATCTGAATTCCTTTGTCTAAAACAACAGTTTTATATTATTATAGAATTCAACCCTTACTTTAAGGGTCTCTCCACGAAAGCTCACTCTCATCATGAATCAGAAAGCCTGGCTCAAGCTGGCCCATACTTAGCTATTAGTCAAATATATGTAATTAAAATTATTAGATGTAAAATCTTAGATCAGCTTTTAGAGCAGGTATGAATAATTAATTGCTTTCTTAGATCAAACTTAATTCAGAAGACATCACTTTTTCCGTGAGATAGGATTCTCCGAGATGAAAAAAGAGGATCGTACAGGGTAACAGTTCGTTACCCAAGTGTTTAGGTTATTAGATCTAACATGAATGAGGTGGTCTTAACAACCATTTGTAAGAATGGGGTAGTGCCAGCTCTCTGTCGCATTTAGTGACAAAATGTTGTTTCATTTTTTTTTGGTTATAGTACAGTTCCAGTGTGATTAGATAATTAGTTCATTATATCCCACCTTCCAATGAATTGTTCTGGTTGAAATTTGGCTCTCATGACATAGGTTGATTTGTTGTAACTTTTAGCCGGATTAAAAATTGATAGATTTTTATTATAGAACAATTACTTCAGAAGTCAAATTTCTGAAAAGTTAAGATTTTGTAAGCAGATACCTGTTTCCTTCTTCGTATTTCCTGTGAGAGGGGGGTGTCTCATTTTGGTTGGGTACTACAACTTGGGAACCTCAACTCTGTCTTCCAAAGTGTAGACCACACATAACCATATTTGCATTCTGCCAGTTTTTTATTGTACATTTGTACTCTGTTTTGAGCCATGAGACAATATAAAATACTAGACTCAGAGGTAAACGCACAGATTGTCCAATGAGTTGCACTGATTAAAATGGGTCATCCATAGAAGAACACAGTAAGAATCTGATCGGCACATTGTTTAACTGTAAATTATTCCCGGCTGGATATGTGATTTCATAGAAGAAAACTACAAAAAAGCTTAGCTGGTAAACAATCTTTTTTTATACCAGAAAAAGGTGCAATTGACCCACTGATGGGATGGATGAGAACTTTTATACACATATAAATACAGGAATCTGGCACATGTAGGTGTGGTCTTCAGGTAAGTATTTATTTCAAACAATATTTACTGGTGGATTCACTACCATAAAGTATAGATCATGTTTGAATTTCTGCAGTTGATTTAGTAACTGACTTTGAAGTGAAGATATTTTGACTATCACGGATCTTGTTATAGATTTATTTGTTTGAAAGAAAAAGATAGAGAGAGTGCATCAGGTTGCTGAAAGAAAGTGTGTGGGGATAACCCATATTGAATGACAACTAAAGAGAAAGGATACAAGATAACCTGGGGGGTACAATGAATCTAAGTGGTACACCTACGGGATTCTAGTGTAATTGCAGCAACCCCTAACCCGATAAAATGTAACTTTTAATAATCAATAGTTTAAAAAGAAAAAAGAAAAACAAAAGCACAGTCGCTATATAGAAAAAATAGCAAATAGTAAGAGGAGAAAGAAAACTGATATTGGGATATTGGTCAGAAAGTGTCACATTTGTCAAATAGTGGCACAGGTGATTCAGGGATAGTGGGGTTAAAGCATGGTCTGTGCAGCGTAGCCCAGCGTTCCCACCCCACTCCTATCATCCAGTAACACCGTAGTGACAGAATATCCCCAGCTCCTCAATACTAAACTAATAAGTCTGACGTGAAATTAGATTACTAACTAAACGTCTAAAAAATAATGTAGATAAGATCAAATAGAGGGTGGCTATATAAATGCAAAGAAATCACAGCTGCAGTATCGTCCCTGTCTCACTCCTCCACCCTCCACTAAACATTGTACCCACCAGGATTTCCTGTATCCTTTCTCTTTAGTTGTCATTCTATACGGGTAACCACCCCCCCCTCTCCTGCCCCCCCCCCCACTTTCTTTCAGCAATCTGACACACTCTCTCTGTCTTTTTCTTTCAAACAAACAAGTTTTTCATTAGGTTTCAATACCATAGGTACAGATAGGGAGTAGTATTCAAGGACAATCTTTACCTATACAATCCAAGTATTCAGATATCGATTTATGAATAGATTGGTTCAGTTAACTTCCTGATTTATTCAGTAAGGCAAAACATGACAGACTTTTTGGAACAAGTGGTACATCCAGACTTTAGATCTGAATATGTGGCAAACGTGTTCTCTACCAAACCTTTAGGGAACACTAATAGTGAATCTAATGATATTAATCATGCTTTTTTTGCGATACAAAAATTGTATCAAACACAACTGTTTTGGGGAATTAGCCAGTTTGAGACAATATATTGAACAGAAGTTGGTGCCAAGAGGTCTTAGACCTGACATTTTATTGCCTGATAAAGTTAAAACAGAAGAACAGATTGCGGAATGGAACTCGATTCTGCTAGATTGCTCAGCAAAGAAAACGCAATTTCTAATAAAATTAGAACAAGAAAGCCTAGAAAAGACCAATGGAGAGTTAGATATCGAAATTAAGAAAATAAAAATATTTGACAAAGAACCAAATTTTATAGCTATGGAAACCAAGTTAAACAAAAACTTAGAGAATTTTAAGAGGAATATCAGACATAAAAAACATTACAAATTTCAGAGGGACTTTAGGGATTTCCAGGAAGGTAATATCTTTAAAAATAAAAATAAACGTAGATTTAGAAACAGCAGAATGGGGAATATAGGATTTTCCTCGTCAGACGAAACGGAGTGTTCTGAATCAGAAACAAGACCCCGTTACAATAAAAGACCTCCCTCTACAAATACACAACACATGCCCATAGCTCAGACTAGAGGGATTCTGAGAAATACGGATAGGAACATCTCTTTCTCAGATCCCCTTTTTGGTTCTGTTTCAGATTGTAGCTCCAGACATGAAGCCCCCTCTGGCCCATCTCAGTCGTCCTCGGCTTTATTAGACCAGGATTGGCCTCAACCGCAAAGAGAACGACTCAGAGACAGAAAAAAGTGGGGGTACAAGACACACAAGTCCAACTTTCAATAGTTGACAAATTAAAAGAAAATAAAATAATAAATCTATCCAAGTTTGTTCTGAAATCTAGACATATTTCACTTTTACAAAAAGGTTTATCATTTGTACCAACACCGTCTAGAAATATGTTCGATTGGGCTAAGGATGCCAATCTTTTTGGTCGGAAATTGGCCCTTCACGCCTTTCATGAAAAGAGAAATCTAAAAAACCTTAGGGAACTAGGCCTCTCCTCTAAGGATAATGTAATATATAAACTCCTTACAGATTTATACTCTGAACAGGAACTTTCCGATTCACTCACGGACTTTAAACCTCTAAGTTGGTTCACTCCGAACTTGAAAGATTTCCCCTGTATAGATCTGTTTGTTCAGATTTGTACTAACAAACTAGAGTGTCAAACTTCCCAACAGTCCCAAATATCTAATTTAAAATTTGAAGAAAGACAAGCCCTACAAGAATTGCAATCAGAAACTGAGGTTGTGATTAAATCCTCAGACAAAGGAGGTAATATAGTCCTCATGCAGAGAGACCAATACATAGACATGTGTATGAAACATTTATCAGATGAAACGGCTTATCAGACACTAAACGAAGACCCCACCAAAGGGTTTCTCATGGAATTACAGCTATTGGTACAAGGAGCTTTAACAGACAAAATAATAACACAAAATGAATATAGATACATTGTATCTCAGTCCAATATCACTATAGCTACATTCTACTGTCTCCCCAAGGTACTGTGCAATCCTCCGGGTAGACCAATTGTTTCAGGCAATCACAGTCTAACTGAGAGAGCAAGTCAATTCCTGGACAAACTGCTACAACCCTTAGTACTAGGCCTTAAATCCCATATATGAGATACTAAACAGACTCTGTTGGCCTTGGAAAACCTTACAGTGCCCCCATATACGTCCTTGGCAAACCTGGACGTGGTGGCACTGTATAATAACATTCCACATGACAAAGGATTAGCAGGTGTTGCTTACTTCCTTGAAAAGGCTAAGACTTTCAATGAACAGGAACAACGGTTTATTTTGCTGTTACTAAAATTTGTGTTAACACACAATTATTTCATATTTAACGGTAAATATTTTTTACAACTGAGAGGTACTGCCATGGGTTCATCGTTTGCACCCAGCTATGCCAACCTATTTTTGGGTTGGTGGGAAGAAACTACAGTATTCACTAGCTCTAATGTTATCTACACTTCATCTATATTAAAATGGTATCGTTATATAGATGTCGTGTTAATCTTTTGGTTAGGCTCCTTCTCACTGTTCAAGGAGATGGTAGATATACTAAATGAAAACCAAATTAAACTCCAACTCACTCACGTCATACACGAGAGACAATTGGTCTTCCTCGACTTAACAATTAACATTTTAGATGATGGACAAATCACTACATCACTATTTAGGAAACCCACGGCAACTAACAGTTTGCTTCATTGGCAAAGTTTCCATCCAAATCATGTTAAGGCTAATATACCTTATGGCCAATACCTAAGAGCAAAAAGGAACTGTTCAAACCAGGAAGACTATGAGAAGGAAGCAAAAGAACTAAGAAATAGATTTAAAAGCCTAGGATATCCCAACAGTATTCTAAAGAAAGCCTATCAAAGAACTAAAGCTGTGGACAGATCAGAGAGCCTACATAGACCCCATAAAAATACATCAACTACTTCAGGTGTCATGAGATTTATAGGTACATACGACAAACATTGGAACCAGGCACTACAGGTGTTGAGCCGAAACTGGCTGTTATTACAGTATGATACATGCCTTGAGAATACAATCACTAATCAGCCTTCAATGACCTATCGAAGAGCAAGAAATTTGGCAGATCATTTAACACATAGCCATTTAAAACCTGCACAAACTACATCCACATGGCTCCAAACTAAAGGTCTTTTCAAATGTGGCCACTGTAAGGCCTGTAACTTTAATTTACCTTCCAAAACTGTGCACAACAAAAGAACATTGAAAGACATAGTTGTTAATTCATTTAAGAACTGCAGTTCTACTAATGTTATTTATCTTATAACATGTGAATGCGGTTTACAGTACATTGGCAAAATGTATCAACAATTACGTCGACGGATTCTACAACATATTAATTCCATCATGAATCCACATGTGGATACGCCTATTGCTAAACGTGTCCGACTTAATCATGCCTCTAAACCTAGTGCACTAAAGTTTCAGGTGATTCAAAAAATATTTCAGAATCATCGAAAGTGTGATATTAATATCTCTTTACTAAAAGCTGAGTCCCGCTGGATTTATTTATTCCAAACACTATACCCCAAAGGATTAAATGAGGAGTTCAATTTTACTCCTTTCATTCATTCCTAAAGGTATGGAATGGGCTTCTTTTTCCCTGATAATTTAGGTATACATCTATATGACCAAGTACTTTTGCAATAGCTGTAATACTATAAGTTTTAAATGTGAAGTTGTACCCAAGAAACTAAGGGCTTTGATTTTAGTTGTAATTATTTAGTCATGACCTATGACAACTACCATTCACTATGTGCATGGATCGACATTTAATTTGATTTCTTTTTATTTGGTTAATTAATTTTTACTAAGACCATAAAGAACTACTATGAGAGAAGATTTGGTGTCTGACAGGAGAAAATATGTTTTGCTCAGTCAATTAGAAACAAAGAGAAATAGAGCAACATATTGGACAAACAATGTTGCCAAATAAGTATTACCGTATATACTCGAGTATAAGCCGACCCGAATATAAGCCGAGGCCCCTAATTTTACCACAAAAAACTGGGAAAACTTATTGACTCGAGTAAAAGCTTAGGGTGGGAAATGCAGCTGCTACTGGTAAATTTCTAAATAAAATTAGAGCCCAATAAAATTACATTAATTGAGTATTTATTTACAGTGTGTGTATAGAATGAATGCACAGTGTGTGTTTGTGTTTGTGTATATAATGAATGAAGTGTGTGTTTGTGTGTTGTGTGTGTATATAATGAATGCAGAGTGTGTGTTTGTGTGTTGTGTGTGTATATAATGAATGCACAGTGTGTGTTTGTGTCTGTATATAATGAATGCACAGTGTGTGTTTGTGTCTGTATATAATGAATGCAGTGTGTATATAATGCAGTGTGTGTTTGTGTGAATGCAGTGTGTGTAAACTGGGTGAGGGGGGAGCATTTTTATTTAAATTGTTTAATATTATTATTATTTTTATATTATTTTAATATTATTATTTTATTATAATATTATTATTTTCTTAATATTTGTATTTTATTTTATTATTCTATTATTATTCTATTATTTTAATATTATTTTATTATATTATATTATTTTAATATTATTCTATTATTTTATTAATATTTTAATACTTGTATTTTTTTTTATAGATCATTGTCCCCCCTCCCTGCTTGTTGCCTGGCCAGGGAGGGGTGCTATGTGAATCCCTAGTGGTCCAGTGGCATTGGCAGTTCAGTGAGGGGGCTGGCAGCAAGCTCTTACTTACCTTCCTGCAGCTCCTGTCAGCTCCTTTCTCCCTCCGGTCAGCTCCGTTCTGCTTACAGTGTAAGTCTCACAAGACCCGCAGCACTATCCAAGACTTACACTGTGAGCAGAACGGAGCTGACCGGAGGGAGAAAGGAGCTGACAGGAGCTGCAGGAAGGTAAGTAAGAGCTTGCTGTCAGCCCCCAACATTACAAGCCCGGCGGTCCTGGTCTGTATTATGGCAATGTAAGTTGCCATAATACAGACAGTGACTCGAGTATAAGCCGAGTGGGGGTTTTTCAGCACAAAAAATGTGCTGAAAAACTCGGCTTATACTCGAGTATATACGGTAACTATCTTTTACACTAGATTGCCCCTTACAAAGTGTCATGTGTAGATTTGGTTATTTTAACACTAGGGGCTTTCATGCTAATTGTATCTCTATTTTTTTCTCCTATTTTCCCATTTTTTTCTTTTTTGCATTAATTACTGCACCATTTGAGATTGTACTGTCTGTCTAGTTTATTCTCATTATACTATATTATCTGAATACATTATAAAGTTTCCATATCAGTTTATGTATAAAACCTATTCTTCTTTCCAGCATACCGAGCTATTTAGGGTTAACTGGGAAAGAAGTTAGGCTACTCCCCCCCTCCCCCCTCATTCTTGGCAAGATTAGCAGCCAATTACAAGAGAGGGCGGAATATTTAAATGACGGTTGAATCCACACTCCGTTCCCTTGGAAGAACCGACTTTCGGCGAAACGCGCTTCGGGACTAGTTTAGTGGGTGGAGGAGTGAGACAGGGACAATGCTGCAGCTGTGATTTCTTTGCATTTATATAGCCACCCTCTATTTGATCTTATCTACATTGTTTTTTGTACGTTTAGTGTTAGTAATCTAATTTCACGTCAGACTTATTAGTTTAGTTTTGAGGAGCTGGGGATATTCTGTCACTACGGTGTTACTGGATGATAGGAGTGGGGTGGGAACGCTGGGCTACGCTGCACAGACCATGCTTTAACCCCACTATCCTTGAATCACCTGTGCCACTATTTGACAAATGTGACACTTTCTGACCAATATCCCTATTAAGTTTTCTTTCTCCTCTTACTATTTGCTATTTTTTCTATATAGCGACTGTGCTTTTGTTTTTCGTTTTTCTTTTTAAACTATTGATTATTAAAAGTTAAATTTTATCGGGTTAGGGGTTGCTGCAATTACACTAGAATCCCGTAGGTGTACCACTTAGATTCATTGTACCCACCAGGTTTTCTTTTGAGATAGTTAAAAATATAGATTAGAAGCAAGCCCGGACTGGCCATCGGGCATACCGGGCAAATGCCCGGTGGGCCGCGATGGTCATGGGCCGAGGCCGTTAGATGAGATCACAGGATCTCCCCTGTCAGCACATGCAGAGCCGGCACTATCCAAGCGCCGGCCCTGCTGTGTGCCTTCATGAGCCGGTGGGCAGATCAAAGGTAATTACATGTGGCCGCCGGCTGGGGAGGGAGGGAGAGAGAGAGGACCCGGTAGAGCTCATACCTGCAGCTCCGCCAGGTTACTCTCGCGAGGTCGGAGTGTTGACGTGGTAGAACTCTAGCCCCGCATGCTAGAGTTCACTCATCACTAGGATTCCAGGAATGGCAGCACAACCCACCTCCCAGTCCAAAGGTAAAAAGGGAGAGGGGGATTAAAAGTTTTTTGTTTTTTTTATTAAAAAAAAAAATACATATTTAATTTAAATAAATCTGTCCCACCCACACACACAATCCCTCCAAACATATTTACAGACACACAACACACTTACACTAACAGCACCCTCACACACAGCACACTCATACACACAGCACCCTCACACACACACACACACAGCACACTCAGACACACACAGCACCCTCAGAAATACACACAGTACCCTCACAAACACAGCACCCTCAGACACATACACAGTATCCTCACACACAGCACCCTTACACACACAACACCCTCAGAAACACACAGTACCCTCAGATTCACAGCACCTCAGACACACAGCACCCTCAGACACACACAGCACCCTCACACACAGCGTACCCTCAGACACACAGCACCTTCAGACACACACAGCACCCTCACATACACACAGTACCTTCAGACACACACAGCCCCCTCACACACAGCACACACACAACACCATTACACACAGCACCCTCAGATACACACAGCACCCCCACCCACACAGCACCCTCTCACACACACACACACACACACACAGCACCCTCACACACACAGCACCCTCACACACACTGCACCGACTCACACACACAGCACCCTCACACACACACAGCACCCTCAAACACACAGCACCTTCACACACACAGCATCTTCAGACACACACAGCACCCCCAGACACACAAAGCACATACACAGCACCATTACACACACACACACACACACACACATATATATATATATATATTATATATTAAATAAAATAACCCTCAGTTAGTTAACAGACAAAGAAAATTAGAAACATAGAATGTGACAGCAGATAAAAACACCCTGACACACAGCACTCGTGTTACACACACACTGCACCCCTCACACACACACACAATCTGCACCCTTCACATATACACACAGCACACCCAACACACTGCGCCCCTCACACATTCAATACGTCCAAACATATATGTATATATAGTACAGCACCCCTCACACTGCACCACTACACACATTATGCACCAGATACACGCTAGATCCCAACTCTGGATCATGTAATTTACACACACAACTTGATCCCTATATACACTCTGAATCCTCTACACACACACACATAAGATCCACACACGATCCACACACAACCCACACTTTGGTTCCTTTACACAATAGATCCCTTACACACACACTCTGCACCACCTACACACACTATATTTCTGGCATACAAACCCTGGGTCCCCTATGCACACACTACATTCCTTGTATGCAAACATATACTACTTTTTTTAAACACACACTCTATACAACCCCTACACACACTATGTCACCTATATATATACACACACACACACACACACACACACTACAGCCTGTATGTATAAACACTATGCCCTTTATACATACACTCTCTACAGCCCCTAGCCACACATATTACACCACAAACACGAATGAAATCGACCTATTTACACAATACCACACCACAATCAGCTCACTCTGCACACCCACAAGCAGGCTCCAAACACATACCATACGCTTTCCTGGCCCTTTTGTCCTCTATTATCCCACTTATGAAGACACCAGAGACAAGTTAAAAGCAAACACAGCACAAGCATGTTATTAAGTTTGCTTGCGCTGCACAGAACTAATACACGGCCTTTTTCTCATGCTAGAGCTCTTCAGCGGGGCTCTGCACATTGAACCAACATGCTCACTTTGAGAGGGGGAATGCTTGTCATTAGTGATGACAAAACACACCCTCTCTGGCCCCGTCCCCTTCTCTGGCTATTGAAAAAAAAATTCCCAGTTCGGCCCTGCTTAGAAGAGCTATTTATTTCCTAGATAATGTAAAATTATCCCTAATCAATCCTATAATTAAAGGTTTTTTATAATTAAATTATTAGAAGTAATAATAAGGCCACTTGTAGAATTTGAAGTTGTATATTTTTTATCATATCAGAAACTGTAAAAATATGCTAAATACAAGGAATGTGTTTCTTTTTATTGGTTTGGGTTAACCACTCATTATCAGTTGATCTTTTGTATGTATCTGATCTAGTGATCTTACTTAAATACGTATGTACCATAAGTGCCATGTTAACAATAAATCTTTTCCATGTGATCACACAAAGTCTTGTTACAAAATATAAAGGGGAAAACTTCAGGGCTTTGTTTTTTTTATGATAACAGAAATTGATTAGGATGTTTCTGAATTCATAATCTGACCATACTAATCTGACTATATTTTAAAAAGGAGAATTAAGCTTCCATGAAACAGAACAGAAAATCTGCAGTACTGTATGTGCTATGCAGACCATCTGTGATACAGAGACTGTAGTCTAATATGCATAGTTTCTGAGTTACATAACATTCCAGATGTGAAGAGTGAAAACATCACCAGACATTATCTTTTGGTTTCAACTGAAAAATGTGACTGGTAGCCATGTTCACTTAGCTCATACCATCACATAGAATTGCATCAATATATATACAGTATTTAATAGAACACTATATTGCTGGAATAAATTACTAAGTACCCGGACTCCTCTAAATTGAGATTAAAGGTGATTTTACTCACCTTTTCTCCCAACCCCGCGGTGGTCTGGCGGTCGCTTAATGATCTCAGCCAATCCAAGCATAGGAAAGCATAGGGAGGTTATTATGCTTGCGCAAAACGCTGTGCTGCGTCAATCAACACATCCTCATAGAGATGCATTGAATCAATTCATCTCTAATAGGAACATTTAGCGCCTCCATGCAAGACGTGGAGATGCTGAACTCCAGTGTTACACACTCGGTAGCACTGGACTAGGAAGCACCTCTAGTGGCTGTCTGAGTGACTGTCATTCTGGTGTTACTTGCCAGCAATGTAAACACTGCCTTTTCTCTGAATAGTGTTGATGTCACATTTGGGGTCTTTGCAAAATAGCTTCACAACTTTGTCAGATGTCCTACACAGATATTTATTGGAAAGAGCTGCAAGAGGGAATTAGGGAAAAAAGAGAAAAAGGAAGTGTGTGTGTGATGATGATGATGATAAGACCCTGGTGTCTCTGTTACTGAAGGCGCAATAGTTCAGGCCTAATATCGTCCGTGGATATTAGGCCTGCACAGTTAATACTTATATGTGCTATGACCTGGGATTGGAGTCGCTTTATCCATCGGCAATACAGGATATACTGCCCCGATCTCTCCAGTCACTACACGGTGTGTAGGTCGTGAAGCAGGGAAGATCATAGAGAGTAGTTGTTGGTATTTGTCACATTCTCCGATGGTACTCACCTGTCCCAGGGCATCCACAACACCCTGGAAGTCAGTCTGCAGCAGTTATAGTACCTGAGGCTGCTGCACCCCAGTCTGCATACTCTGTACCTCGATTTACAGCCAGGAAACCTGCAGTGATTGTTCCAGCATTCCGAAACGGCAGCCACTAAATGAGGAGCCTGGTCTGCAGGTCAGAGGTTGGGGAGCTGTGGTTGAGGGGAGGAGTCAGGAAAATGATGCATCCAAGATGTGACTGAGTCCCACACTCAGTCACATTGACCTCAAGTAACCCCTCCTACAGGTGAGACCAGGTCATGCGATTGAGCCACTCCTTTATAAGCAGTGCACACCTTTCAGTCAGTGCTTGGTTGTATTGTTGCCTGCCTCAGAATTCCCAGCCTTTGCCTCACTGTGTTTCCTGTCCTTGCTGGTTTCCTGACTTTTCTTGATCTCTGGATCTTGCTGATTGCTGTCCGCCCTGACCTCTGGACCATCTGACTCTTATTTCTGCCTGACCCTTCCTTGGATACGTTTGCCTTGGATTTTTTCCATTATTTTATTAAAGCCCCCGTGCCATCACTGAACCAGAAGAATCCCGTTCTCAACCTCAGGATATCTGTGGATCGTGCTTGTAAGTGAGAGCTGTTCCTGCACCTGAGTTCCAGGACTGAACATGACCCAAGTGGTTTGTTACGGTATTTAGGAGGTATTCAGAGGAGGTGACATGTGAGAACCAAGTCTGACTAAGGCGCCTGTAGTGGCTGTCAGGAAGAGGCGCTAGAGATGTGTTTAGCCTTGCAATGGAAACATTGCTTTATATACTAATCTGCAATGTTTCACATTGCCATGTTAAAACTAAAGGGCCACTGCACCCAGACCACTTCATTGAGATGCAGACTACTTCATTGAGATATAAATATAATGCTAATAATAAGAGCAATAATAACTCTTAAAATTAAAATTAGAATTAATAGAATTAGAAACTGCCAGTCCGCCAGTTAAAGCATATTAATAGGTGTGCCTTGTAAATATGTGTGTGGCATTGAAGTGTGCCTTGGTCCAGAAAATGTTAGGTACCACCAGACCTAGACTGGCCATCAGGCAAACCAGCAAATATCCGGTGGTAAAAAAAAAGCCATTGGCCGAGGCTGACAGGGGAGTTTTTTTTATCTCTCCTGATGGCCTGTGCAGAGCAGAAACACTACTTCTCCTATACATACTCTGGATCCCTTTTGTACTCACTAGATCCATTGTTTGCAAAAAAACACACTACATTGCCTAAACACACACTATCTACAGCCCCTACAAACACTACGTCACCTATACACACATATAGGGTTATTCATCAAAGTCAGAATTCAAAGGGAATTTCAAATTTAAGATCAAAGTAGTTAAATTTGAAGAATAGCATACTTAGAGAATGTTTCCAGTTTGGCTATGTTTACCTTGATTTTGAAACTCACTTTGAATTCTTACATTATAACCCTGCACATACTCGCTGCATCCCCTATACACACACTATGCTCCTTATACACACACTATGCCCCTTATACACACACTATGATTACTGTACAGAAACACTACAGTCCCTTTACACACACACACTTTACAACCTCTAGCCACACATTAAACCACAATCACAACACAACTAAAACCGAAACAAAAAACACCACAATTAGGTTACTCTACAAACATGCAATCCCACAAGCAACCTCCAAATACATGCACAATACTCTTTCTTGACCCTTTTGTCCTCTGATATCCAACTTGCAACACAGGCGTGACATTACATTTGAATACCTCAAAAGAGAATTGAATGCTGGAGCAGTTCTGTATAGCAGCAACAGACCTGCCAAGGTTCTCTCTTCTTGGCTTAGGTGCCTATATAGGGTAGCAGTGGGTTGGTAGTTCTGCTTCGGATAAGTTAATATGTAAAACAAGAAAAGCAAAAAGTGTTCAGTGGTCGAGTATATTTCAGACAATTTTATTATCTGGACTGGAATAAAAGAAGAAAGGAACTCACATCTAACAGAGCTTCAAACTAGCTCTAGGATACAGAGCATTGGCCGAACAACCCCCATCTGGGATACACAGGTGTCTTCTTATATTTGGTATAATTCCTCAGTAAAACATGTAATGGGAACATTCAGCCAGGTATAATCAGCAGAATATGTAAATACAAAACAAAACAAGGAAAATTACCACACAAAAAAACAGTGGAGAGTTGAATAAAAGAGTTGCTGCTTACATTTGTCTGAGTAATTTCTGGTATTGCTCAATCATTAAAGCTTTAGTGGTTATAATTCCCACCAAGGATGTAGTCATTGTAGAGTAGTTACAGGTGAAAGGGCATCCAGTAACAGGATAAAAACTTAGCTTGTATTATTTTTTATACTCGTATAAAAAAAAAATGTAGTAAAATATGCAATACATTTTTTTTTCAAAGCTTTGATTAAGTTGTTATGGTGCATGCAATGCTCCTTTAAGTCTCAGAGGACTTGGTTTAATATTGTTGGATTGGCTCTGCAAATGATTGAATATTTTTGAATAAACTTTTAAAATGATTTAATATTATGAAAAATGTTTAATATTTTGAACAATAGTTTTTTTAATATTCTAATTTTCTGAAAAAATAATTTTAAAACTTTATCCAACAATGTTTAATCAAGTCTTAAGTCCGATACCGTGTGCTGCCACGTGACTTTGTTGATTTTATTATATAACTGCAATTCTCTCAGAAAAACAAATTCCATCTGTGATGGGCTAAACTGTTCGCGTACTTTTTGGAGGGATTATCCTCTCTGATCTTACCACTTAAAAATATTCAACAAACTGCTGCCAATATGAGAACACAGGCACGTGAACTACTTCCTGTGATCATTACAGAACAGTCTGTGTGTTTCTCTAAGTAAGACCTTTCCCTGCAGCTTTAACTAAAGATTTCATCTTACTGTATTTCAGCTGGTGAGCCAATACTACTGGAGAAAGTCTATTGTTCCAGGATGTGTAAGAGAGATTTGATTTTTCTGTGGGGTCGTATCATTCCATTTTACTTATAGCTTTGCGGAATTAGTTTTAACCTCTTCACCGACAAAGTAATTATTTTTTTTTTTAAAGTCCACATTTATAAGAAACTTAGGCCATCAACTGAAATTTGGCCAAATAGCAATTTTAAGTTGAAAGAACATTCAATGAAAAGTAAAAACTAAAATATGTACATATCGAGAACTGAAATTTTCTATATTTTTTTTTTGTTAATCTGTTTTTTTTATTTGAGGCATACAAAAAACTTTACAGAATTGAAATACATCAGTGATAGCAGGCGTGTACTTGACAGTAGTATAGTAAATATGCATGTAGAGCTTTTGTTGTAGAGCTTTTTTTTTTGTAAAGCAAGATTCAAACATGTTAAGTAATACACATCTAAGCATACAACAATCTATACTGTCTCAAGCTAATCAAGTGATATGAATAGGAGGTGCAATAGGTGCTGTTATGATAGATAGGAGATTACTGCACCTATTTTAAGATGGTACATTGCTTAAAGGAAAATTGTTGCTTATAAAACATAAAAACGTATAGCATGGTATAAGTGTGCAGTAGAATTAGAACGTAAGTAAGATCTGGACACATGCAGAGAGGAAACTTAATAAGCAAGTGCAAGCGAGTGCGTGAGTGCCTACAGTGACAATGACCCGTGAGGGGATCTATGCAGAAACAAAACCCCAGGGATGCCCGCCTATTGTCCCATTAACCTATGCCCTCTGGGTATACATCACAGTCCAGCAAGTTGGCGGCTCGCCAGTGGCTCAGAGGTGGTTTTAATGGCTTCCTCTGCAAGTGTGGTGTTGGCACCTGGTGCGGATAGGTCCCAAGCACTCCATGGCAAAGACGGACAAAGAGTTGGTCCCTGACTTGCTTCTGCAGGCGGTATCGCTGTTGCCTCGATTTCAATCTCTTAGCTGCTCTCCGTTTAGGAGCTTCCTTGTGGGTACCACTGCATTGCGTAGGAGGTGTGTTTCGTTGACCACCACTGAAGCTCCCAGGCGGTAGGTAAGTTTAGACCAATAGTCTGCAAACAATCTGTCCAACCTGTCAAGGATACAGGGCTTCTGGACTTGAGGTGTGGATTCACTCGTGGCAGTTGCCATCTTGTGGAAAGCAAGGTGGCTGTGACCCGTGGAGTTCTGCTTGAAGGCTCCTTTGAAATTTTCTATTTATTTGTTCATTCTTTTCAGAGCTGTTTTAAAAGAATAAAATCATCAAGATAATATTATACATAGCACAAATATTGTGGGAATATACATGTAGGCATGGCATGTAGGCATGGCAAAATATAAATAAAATTAGTCAGATACCTTGCTCTCTGAAATTAAATATGCTAGCATTTTTGAGAATACAGCCGTTATTTTGAGAACGCAGATTTACAAAATATCAATGAATGACTACAACTAGGTATATTTCTTTCAAAGGGCGCCAAATGCGTCTATTGTAGTTTATCCACATGCCCAAATCTAATTTCAGTTGCCTCCTACCCCATCTAGATATTCCCTTTATGTTAAATAGATTTGGTTAGACCTAAAGTTAAATGGGGTTTAGTATTATATATTTATTTTTGCATTGTAATCCAATGCAACATTAAATTAATGACGTGTATTCACATTGCTAGGAAAGACGTCAATTAGCAATTATTAAAAGTAGATTTTTAAAAACTGTACTTAAATACCAGCACAGTAAGACTAAGGGATAGGACACGGGACATTAGAGAACTAAAATATGTGCTAAGATTGTGCATAAAGTAAAATGTAAACTGACTATAGCTCAATGGGAAGCAGCATGAAAAAGTCCTGTTAATAAAGAGGTTATATATATATATGTAGCTGTGGTAAATTCAATGTGTATAAAACCTATATTTAAATAATGCCACCTGAGGCATTGTGAGAGAAAATGACAAGTGTGGTAAAGGATACCCATAGACTGAAAAGGAAGGAGAGGCATGTCTGCTGTCCATGGTAAAGGATGGGCTATATATGGATACAATGTTGCAAAAAGAGGACCGAATAAAAAAAGGGGTACAGCTGGGAGTATTCTTGTCATTTTAAAGAAGGAGTTTAAGGATTAGGACGTTTTCCCCGCCCTCTTTAACGTGGTTTTGGTGGTTGTTTTGGGCGGTTTTTTTAGCACAGCATGCGGCTTTCCATGCCAGCGCAAGTGAAGGAAGTCCCGATTCCACTTGGAAACTCGCTAGGGCTGATGGTAAAAGGTAGGCTCTAGAGAACACATGTATTATCTGTCTGTTTGGAAATCACCCCAACAGCTGACAGGTGGACGGAATGTTGGCGCATTATTTGATTTAAATAAAGCTGTGGTTGTTTCCCTTATCCAGTACCCATGCGTCTTATCAATTTTAGGGCAACGGTGAATGTTAGGGGCCAGCAGTCATGTGGTAATGTGATAATAGCTAATAACAAACAGGTCAATAAAATGGAATGTTTACATTTGTTAACAATTTGGTGATTACAGTGTATGTAGTAGACAGTCATTTTATTCTCAATAGTGTAATACCAGTGTATGCTTGCATGCAAGGCAAACTATACATTTCCTTTGCTGCTAAACTGCATCATTTTAAAATAATTAAAAATCAAAATGCATTAATGATAAGTTAAGTTAGGTAATAACCAGCAAAATCTGATGTAATTTTTTTTATTGTGATCATTATATTATTTTACATGAAAAATAAAATATTACAATACCCCTTTGTTCCTATTTGTTGTTACAAATTAAATTGGACTGAAATTGTTTCAATTTCCTTTTTTTCCTCAAGGGCCTTAGGTGACATACAAGGCCAGAGAAAAAAACAATAGGTTTAATGAACATTCAAATGCAATCATGCTGAGGATGCTGATGGCAAGTTCAGTGATTTATCTTTGGTATAATAAGATCAGGGATATAGACGTTCACGAACGGGTGAAAAAAAAAAATCTCAGATGGTCTCACGTTGGTCAGCATGAGCAAAAGAACCATGTCAAAACATCTGTTTAACACATGTGCCCAGCTTCGAAACCGTTCTTTAATACAAACAAAAAAATCAAAGGAACAAGTCTTGGATGACTGCGGATGCTGTGTTGTAGGGTTTGCACTAATCCAAAGTTGGACGTAGCTCAGTTGAGATTGCACAAATGTGCTGCTGGACATTGTACTGTAGGTTCATTTTCCAACTGTAGAATCCATGACAATAAAAGAAACAAACAAACAAAAAAAGACATTGTACCTTAACTGGTGAATGACAGTACTAGTTTTGGACACATTTTGTAACTTGAGCTGCTGTGGACTATATTGTCAGATGTGGACTACATTGTTAGGTGGTCAAAAAAGATTTAGGTCACTAGAGTAAAAGCTCTACACAAACACTTTCAATACTCCACTAACTAGATTTGGGTACAATTACCATTCCAATTATTTATTTAGTGCCATCCCATTCCACAGTGCTCAACAATAGGTGGATTAGACAAACAGTTCCAAGAAAACATGTATGACATACAGGAACAGTAATTAAAAGGTCCTGCCCAAACGAGCTTACAAAGATGATAAGGCTGCTATTCTGGGTGTAAGATGTCTAAATCAGAAGAGGTTTCAGTCCAGAATGTAGTTTGGTGGTGAGATTAAAAAAAAAATTTAAAAAAAATATAGAAGTGGCTATTGTGTAAAATGGGACTAGTGTGTAGTTTTTGGAAATGTTAATTGAGCAGAATGCAATTCTCCAGCTTTTTATCTCTCAAAAGATTTCCAAATCTCAAGACTTGTACTGTCCTATGAATAATATACATGATTTTTATACACTACATTTTTTTTAATTCATTTTTTCCATTCTGCATAATAGTAGTTCATATATCAGCAATACATTAGTACAACACATAGATAGTGCACAGTAGGGTGACACAGTTATCAAGCATAATGTATATGCAGAATGTTTTTTAACAATAAATAAAACAGAAATGTCTAAATGTAAGATCAAATAATATCATAGGAACATGAATATTGCAAAGTTAATATTAGTAAGTAAGGAAGTATAGCAAGATAAACTGCAATTCTATTCCACTGGAACCAGAGGCACGAAAACATGGAACACAAGAGCCATTTGACTGCTGCATCAGTAATAGTGGATCTGCGGTTGGCCCTAATTAAGCTGTAAAAAGACAGTCAACAAACTCCCTGACCTGGTAGCATTTAGTAATTTAGAGAAAGAACGCTCATGGTAGTGACAGACCAGCAACAGGTAGATTCTTCCCACCAGCCCCAGGCCTGATCAGGAGCCCCCACCAGGTGTTCACCAATTAGAAAACCTGCTGTGTCAAAGTCCTTCCCAGGTGGGCAGCTGCTTAGTTTTTTATTGTGCTTTTAGACTCATCCTGTGAACTTCCGCTGATGTGGGTGGCCTGTTGGGGCCAAACACTGGATAGTCCTCAGCAGAGGTAGGGAGGTGATGATAGTAGTTGAAGCCTCAAATCCACACAAAAATGTTGCTTCAACCACTCACCATTTTCCTGCTTTTCGCCAACTGGTGCCAGGGTGCCCAGGACAGCCACCGTAACAGGTTCCTCCTGTTTTGCCCAGAAATGCTCCAGGACAGCATCCAAGTAAGTCATGGTTCAGGATTACCAATCCTGTGTGTATTCTTGTTTCGGCGCCAGGCCTCGCGGACCAGGAGCAAGTCGGGCGGCCATCATGTGAAGTGCAGTCTGCAGGGTGAGTCAAAAAAAAAAACACATTCAGACATGAATAGTATAAAAAAATACAATGAAAAGAAAAATTTAAGAAAAAAGATTGACGATGAAGTTATTTTGCCATAAAATATGTTAAGCAAATATATGTTCTATATTATTAAAAAAGTATGCGCAGCTCAAATCAAGAATATTATAGCATACTTTAGCATACTTAAGGATGTCACTAACATATGTATAATGATCTCATAAAATGGGGGTTAATAAAAGGCATTTCTGGAAATATTTATTTTGTCAACTTCTTTAATCAATTCTCCAATTCTCTGCCAGTTTATCCTGATAAATGAGCAGTTTTATACACGGAATCTTTAAGAAACATGCTATTGTATTGATGAGCTTCAGTTAAACATTAGACACACATATTGTAAAACATATTATCATTAAGGGGATTTGGCAAGTGATTAAATGTAATATTACAATACTGTGGATTTATATACTCATTTTGGCAAAGGATTGTTAATGATACTGAACATAGTTATTATGATGAAGTTGAACTCTAAATGTCCCTGCATCATATGAAGAGTTAACAAAATCTTGAGTTGCAACTACAGCAAAATATTTAGCATGGATAATATTAACATAATGTGTAACTAAAATGTAAAGGTAACCTGTCATGCCATTGTTAACCTTAAAGAGACACTATAGTCACCAGAACAACTACAGCTTAAAGGACCACTCTAGGCACCCAGACCACTTCAGCTTAATGAAGTGGTCTGGGTGCCAGATCCAGCTAGGGTTAACCCATTTTTTAATAAACATAGCAGTTTCAAAGAAACTGCTATGTTTATTAATGGGTTAAGCCTTCCCCCTAATCCTCTAGTGGCTGTCTCATTGACAGCCACTAGAGGCGCTTGCGTGCTTCTCACTGTGATTTTCACAGTGAGAGCACGCCAGCGTCCATAGGAAAGCATTATGAATGCTTTCCTATGTGACCAGCTGAATGCGCGCGCAGCTCTTGCCGCGCGTGCGCATTCAGCCGACGGGGCGGAACGGAGGAGGAGAGAAGGAGGAGAGCTCTCCGCCCAGCGCTGGAAAAAGGTAAGTTTAAACCCCTTTCCAGAGCTGGGCGGGAGGGGTACCCTGAGGGTGGGGGCACCCTCAGGGCACTATAGTGCCAGGAAAACGAGTATGTTTTCCTGGCACTATAGTGGTCCTTTAACAGCTTCTCTAAAATGACATTGTCCCCACTTGTGGACACTTATCCAAGCAGGACAATCATCCCTAATGATTTTGACTTGCTTGCTTGACAGCCAGCCTCTCACCATCAGAACATCTTATACTTTAATTTTGTGCATGAAAAATGCTTTTTGGGTGAATGTGACCTAGAGTATGAGATTGATTAATCATTGGTATCTTCTGTATTGGGATCTTCTGTATTGAGAACAGGTATGTGAGGTATCTAAGATTTATAGAGCATTAAAATAAAGCAATTCTTCTAGCACAATGTGTAGATGAGAAGAAATGCTGCTCTTTCATTTAAGGAAATCTTGTGTTCATATGTCCTTGTGAAAATTCTCTAGGTTTCTCCAGTTGACCCATTTTTGCCACTTATGTTTAAATGTGTTTTAGGGTTTTTTTAAATGTAAAAAGGTAAACAATAACTGTGGGATGTGGTACAAAAGAGAAAATTGGTGAAAAAACATGGTATTTGTATTTTCCATCCATCAATAATTAAACATATGCAAGAAAACAGGGCTTTACTGGCAAACATAAAGTATATCATTAGACGTTAAACACAATGTATTTAAGAAAATGTTATGTATTGCATTGTAAATCACATGAGGAACCATATGCCCAATCGCTGACCCAAAACCATGTCTCATAGCATAAAAAATATTCAGATAGAAGCTCTATGTTATAAAATGACCGATGTCTCTCTCACACATAATTAAAAATAAGAAGAAACTAAAATTATATTAGTGGAAGAGAAAAAGGTTAGAAAAGTCAACAAAAGTGTAAACAATGACACTAGGCCTCGAAGGGTATAGGTAAGAATTCCATCCCCTCAAAAATTTACAAGGATTTTTTCCACTTTTCATCATATCTACGTCTCGGTAACTATTAATGAACAGCTGCATACTTCTGTTCCATCTACTCTAAGCTTTCCATTCCTTCTCCATTGCTCCTACCATATTGTAAATAAAAAATGCATGTTATTTATTAGCTGTATCAAATATTATTACCCTTTCTTCATTCCTCACCCATGTGTACCTCCATCACATCTGCTGTTTGAGCATCAGCACCCCCCAGTGACAAACCCCCAGCCTCCTACAACTCCTACGCATCTCATCCTTCCTTTAGTTTATTTTGTAGAGTTCAGTTGATTTCAGCTGTAATTCTGCAGATGTGGCTGTATTTCTGTCCAGAAAATATGAATTTATACATAGATTGCAATGTATGACATAAAAAATAGACAATTACCTGCACAGCATGCGATTTACAAAATATTGGGAGAACTATTTTACCACTGGAAGGCGGTATGAGGAAACCATACCACAAAGAAAAGGTTAACATATAAATCACGAGATAGAAAGTTGTTTTGTAACTCTAAATGTACAACACATTCTACATTAAGGGAATCAAGTTTGGAAATCTAAAATAGTTAAGATAAAACGTGATTATTAATTAAGAATGCACAATATGTGTTAGTTTTATAAGATGATTATTAATATAATTTTTATAAGACAATTAATTTGATTAATTACCATTTTCTGCTAAGCTGTTGCTAGTTCCCAGCTCAAAGCTAATGAAACGCAAGAGCAAAGCATTAACTCCTCAGGAAAAACTTCCTATAAATGCAGGTTTTGCAAATATATATAATTGTATTATCTGCTCTATTTAGCAGTCCCATCCTTCAATGACTGGCTAAAACATCAAGTTTGCACTAAATTATTAATTCCATATTCCAGACAGAAAAAAATGTACTTTATTTATGATGTCTCAGACTATTCCCATTTTCTTCATCCTTCACCCAGATGAAGCTCCATCATATCAACTTCCATAAATCACCCTGAGAGTGTTAAAAACCCCTGTGACTGACCCCAAGCCAGTAACTTAGAAAACAAGGGGCAGGAGGGTCTTCGAGCCAACTGGCCAATACCTTAAGTCAACCAGGACTAGGGGATACCCAACCTGCCTTGTACATATGAGTCCTAAAACCACTTAAATTAAAACTAGATCCCAGAACCCAAGAATGCAGTAGCAGGGGATTCCCAAAAGTCTATGTTCTAGGTTTCATCTCATGATAAAATCCACATCCCCCAAATATCCTGGAATGTAGGAATTCCATAGAAGCTGGAGAGAGTTACAATCTTCTGTGCCTTCAGAAGTAGATGTTGAAGATGTTTGGCAACATATTATCCTTCTCTATGACTTTATGTCAGTGGTTCCAAAATATGCTTACAGCACACCAACAGTTCAGGATCTAGGCATTTCCTAGTGCTTTTGTGCTGGAGATATTGACAAGACCTGGATGACTGGTATGCCTTGAGGACTGGGTTAAGAATCACTGCCCAATTTATACAGCAAACTGCCATAATCATAGCATGTAACTCCATTCCTATGGAATAGCCTGCCTAATACCATCAGACTCTCCTCTAGTCTTCAATCATTGAAGAAGTGCATTCAAACCTATCTCTTTAGGAAAGCGTATGGCCTACCAGAGTAACCACTACCTTACATACCTGTCTCTTGCTCTCTCCTAAAGGGCAGCACTCTACTCTCTCCTCCAGCTCTGCTTCACTCCCACCTTGTTTGAGTGCAACCTCCTGTCCTGTTGTGTTTTACACCCCACCTCCTATAGACTGTAAGCTTGTTTGAGCACTATCCTCTTCAACCCATTGTTCCTATACATTTTCTTGTAATTTTCCTATATATAGTTAAATCCCCCCTCTGATAATATTGTAAAGCGTTATGGAATCTGTTGGCACTATATAAATGGCAATAATAATAAATAATAATAATAGGAATGCGTCTTGTCTCCTCGTGTCATTGGTTCTTGAATCTGCAGTGAGAACTGTCCAGTCTTCTTCTGGTACATAGCAACGTTTTGAAGTAAGTCAACAATTTAAGGCCCTGTTTGCATCCCTTAACTGGAATATAATCTGATAACATTTGGTGGAACCTCCTGAAGAAAGTTCAGAAAAATACACTGAAGAAGACAAATATGAGATTCAACTTATTTAATCAGTTCTGTGTTTAGAGTGTCTGGCACTTGGTTGGAGCTTTTGCTAGAAGTCTGAAGTACTGAAATGTACAATGAATTGTACAGACATGTGCAATTCGTTTCGGTCCGAATTAAAATTTGTCCGAGTTTCGGGTAATTCGGACATTCGGGTGCTTCTGAATGTCCGAATAGCTGAATTGCCGAAGTGCCGAATTGCCAAAGTCCTGAAGTGCCAAAATAACCGAATTTCTAAAGTGTAGTAGTGCCGAAGTGCCGAAGTGCCGAATTTGCCGAAGTTCTGAGGTGTCAAAGTGCCGAAGTTCCGAAGTTCCGAATCACAGTATACTAATATACTTACCCAATGAAAAAAGAAGAATGTTACATTGTATACAATTTTAAATAAAAAGTATACAAACATAGCCAGGATTCAGCTGTAAGCGTTTGCAACACTTACAACAATCAAGTAACACACATTCATATAAAATGTAAGATACTTAGCCAGTCATGTAATGACAGGAATTAATAAGTAGATAACTCCCTAATTCCCACAGTATTAGGGAGCTATCTACTAAAAGGCTGAAAGACCTGAATTGGTCTTTCAGCCAAATTTACTAATACTAAGTAAAGATTACTTAGTATAAGTAAATTATGGCTCTACTCGCTATATCGCGAGTAGGGGCATGTCTAATAAACAGTGAGCAGCCTGTGGCCCCTGAGCGGCGGGTGGGGGCACTAAAGTAAAAAAAGGGGGGAGGACCTATTGTCCTCCCCACCGGCACTCACCCCTTAGCGGTGGGTGGGGGCCCTAAATAAAAATTGGGGGGGACCTAATGTCCTCCCCCCTGACCCCCACCCCTGAGTGGTGGGTGGGGGCCCTAAACTAGAATAAGGGGGGCCTAATGTCCTCCCCCCTGGCCCCCACCCCTGAGCGGTGGGTGGGGGCCCTAAACTAGAATAAGGGGGGGACCTAATGTCCTCCCTATTGACCCCCACCCCTGAGAGGTGGGTGGGGGCCCTAAATACAAATGGGGGGACCTAATGTCCTCCCCCTGGCCCCCACCCCTGAGTGGTGGGTGGGGGCCCTAAACTAGAATAAGGGGGGGACCTAATGTCCTCCCTCCTGACCCCCACCCCTGAGAGGTGGGTGGGGGCCCTAAATACAAATGGGGGGACCTAATGTCCTCCCCGCTTGCCCCCACCCCTGAGCGGTGGGTGGGGGCCCTAAACTAGAATATGGAAGGGGACCTAATGTCCTCCCCCCGGCCCCCACCCCTGAGCGGTGGGTGGGGGCCCTAAACTAGAATAAGGGGGGGAACCTAATGTCCTCTGCCCTGGCCCCCACCCCTAAACGGTGGGTGGGGGCACTAAACAAGAATGAGGGGGGGACCTAATGTCCTCCCCCCTGGCCCCCACCCCTGAGTATGGTTTAACCTGGTGTAAGTGTTGTTTGTCCAATCCTTCAGGTCCTATTTACAAAATACCCCCAAGGTCAATATAAGACATGGGGATGTTACATTATGTATACATTATGTCCCAATGTTAACCTCCCTCCATTAGTAGCTTATAATCACCATAACCATAGCTACCTACCCCACAAAAGCACCTACCTCTCACCCCTTCAAAATATTATATTCACTACTTAATCAATTTTTCTCATAAGTGATTGGGAAGCTGACAATTAAAAAAAAAAAAAAAAGAACTTATTGCACAATGCAATTACTCAACAAATCTCACTACATAGAGGCTTGCCTGGTGGTGGGGGTAGGGACTATTTGTTGGTCACCTATTTAGAATTCCTTTACCTTAATCTGACTTTACAGGGCGTGAAGGAAGTTTAGGCAATTTATTGTCCCCCTTATAAAACTGGGGTACCAGGAAACCCCATTCTGTAGGTCTGACTGGCCAATATTTTTTTTATTTTTTATTTTTAAAAATTATATTTTCAGCAATATATTGTGCTGCTCCCCTGTTTTGGAAAATCATTGAAAAGGTGAATTTTATTTCTGGCATGTATGCCTTACGCCACTTACATTAGTTTACATTATTGGTAGAATTTACACCAGAAAATTGTCTGTTTTTCTGTAATAAACTGATAATATTGATGGCGTTTCTATAGTTCCCTATGGTTTTACTTTGGCTTTAGTCTATTTTTTTCTGGTAGTATTGCTTCCTGAAGCTAGCTAGTACATTTCATTTTGGCAGGGCTCAAAAACATCCACACGCTACTGTGAAAATGTAACCCTGGCAGGAGAAATTCACTCTTGGTGAATGTGACATGGAGTCTCCAAGCTAGTAGTGGCAAGTAACTTTTAATGCCTGGCTTGTAATGTTGGACGTTTGATTTTAAACCCAGAGTTTGCATTAAAAGAATTTGTTGGCTTCACTATGTCAGTGAACCTCCTAATTAGTGATGTCGCGAACCCGAAATTTTCGGTTCGCGAACGGCGAACGCGAACTTCCGCAAATGTTCGCGAACCGGCGAACCGCCCGAAACGCCATTGACTTCAATGGGGAGGCGAATTTTAAAACACACAGGGACTCTTTCTGGCCACAATAGGGATGGAAAAGTTGTTTCAAGGGGACTAACACCTGGACTGTGGCATGCCGGAGGGGGATCCATGGCAAAACTCCCATGGAAAATTACACAGTTGATACAGAGTCTGGTTTTAATCCATAAAGGGCAGAAATCACCTAACATTCCTAAATCACAATCAATATGGATTGACACCTGACATATGACATATTGACACCTTGACATATGGATTGACACCTGTCCTCAGAGCCCCTGATGCACACGGACACAGAGCAGAATAGGGACTGGTCCCCCTACATAGGGTCACTTGGCAGATATGGATTGACACCTGTCCTAAGGTTCCCTGGTACACACTGACAGAGCAGAATAGGGACTGGTCCCCCTACATCGGGTCACTTGGCAGATATGGATTGACACCTTGTTACAAACTGCTATTTGTAACGGGCCCTTTAAATGGCAAATTGCCCTGTTTCCCTGGGTTGTGGAGAAGCCTCTTTGCCAGCCTCCTCCCGCATGACTATGGCCCCTGGGAGATTGTGAAAATGTATGCACTTTTATTTGGTGTGTATGGCCCTTTAAGACTGTCGGTGGGCATATTGGGGCTTATGGACTCTTTATGTGACTGGTGCTGGCCCTTTAAACACCTTTTTTGGGACATCAGGAAGATTGGGACACTGCCCCTTTAAGGCCGTGTCCCCAGACTTGTTGGGGACACGGCCCCTTTAAGACGGTGTCCCCTGTGTCCCCAGACCTGGTGCAAACCCTTTGTGCCTGCCTTGCTATTTCCCACTTGGTTCAGTAAATGGGAAATTATTTCAGCTGCAGAGACTAAGTCCCATTCGGCGATGGGACTTAGTCTTTTTTTCAGCCGTTTTTTTCAGCCTTATTTCAGCTGCAGAGACTAAGTCCCATTCGGCGATGGGACTTAGTCTTTTTCAGCCTTTTTTCGCCTTATTTCAGCTGCAGAGACTAAGTCCCATCGCCGAATGGGACTTAGTCTCTGCAGCTGAAATAAGGCTGAAAAAAACGGCTGAAGAAAAGACTAAGTCCCATCGCCGAATGGGACTTAGTCTCTGCAGCTGAAATAAGGCTGAAAA
>OW240912.1:30165913-30242712 GCA_933207985.1 Pelobates cultripes | reverse complement strand
ATCCACTGTTAGCGTAACACACCCGCTTTAAGGACACTGACTGCTATTCAATCTATAACAGTAAAAAAAGTTTTTTGTTTTTAAATCCAAGCTATTGTGACACAGGACCTAATTAGTGGCACTCGTCAGCGTATCCACTGTTAGCGTAACACACCCGCTTTAAGGACACTGACTGCTATTCAATCTATAACAGTGAAAAAAGATTATTATTTTTTTTAAATCCAAACTATTGTGACACAGGATCTATTAGTGGCACTTGTCAGCGTATCCACTGTTAGCGTAACACACCCGCTTTAAGGACACTGACTGCTATTCAATCTATAACAGTGAAAGAAGGTTACTAGAAATCAAACTATTGTGACACCAGATCTAATTAATTGGCACTTGTCTGAAGCGTATCTGTTAAGCGTAACACGACAACTGACTGCTATTCAATCTATAACAGTGAAAAAAGTTTTTTGTTTTTAAATCCAAGCTATTGTGACACCAGATGTAATTGGTGGCACTGACTGGGAAATGGGGCACAGTATGCACTGTGAGCCTGACACAGAAGCTGGCAGCAGTGGCAGACAACTGACTGCTATTCAATCTATAACAGTGAAAAAAGTTTTTTGTTTTTAAATCCAAGCTATTGTGACACCAGATGTAAGTTGGTGGCACTGACTGGGGAAATGGGCACAGTATGCACTGTGAGCCTGACACAGAAGCTGGCAGCAGTGGCAGACAACTGACTGCTATTCAATCTATAACAGTGAAAAAAGTTTTTTGTTTTTAAATCCAAGCTATTGTGACACCAGATGTAATTGGTGGCACTGACTGGGGAAATGGGCACTGTGAGCCTGACACAGAAGCTGGCAGCAGTGGCAGACAACTAAGTGCATTTACATTACATAGAAAAAAAAATCACATACCCTTATCCTAACCTAGCTATGCTTTTCCCTATCTTATGAACAGCAGCTACACTGAGCAATGAATCTAAAATGGATGCTGTCCAGTAGGTGGGAGGGTCTGCTAGGGAGGCTGTGCTGCTAATTGGCTGGAATGTGTCTGCTGACTGTGAGGTACAGGGTCAAAGTTTACTCAATGATGACGAATAGGGGGCGGGTCGAACCGCGCATATGTTCGCCCGCCGTGGCGAACGCGAACATGCTATGTTCGCCAGGAACCGTTCGCCGGCGAACCGTTCGGTACATCACTACTCCTAATAGTTGCAATGCAATAATATAAGTGGATGTTATATTTATATGTCAGAAGGTTGGGGTAGACAAAACATAACCAGTACAGCCGGCTGTGGTTAAAGGACCACTCTAGGCACCCAGACCACTTCAGCTTAATCCTTCTAGGGTTAACCCATTTTTTCATAAACATAGCAGTTTCAGAGAAACTGCTATGCTTATGAATGGGTTAAGCCTTCCCCTATTTCCTCTAGTGGCTGTCTCATTGACAGCCACTAGAGGCGCTTGCGTGCTTCTCACTGTGATTTTCACAGTGAGAGCACGCCAGCGTCCATAGGAAAGCATTATGAATGCTTTCCTATGTGACTGGCTGAATGCGCGCGCAGCTCTTGCCACGCGTGCGCATTCAGCCAACGGGGAGGAGAAGAGGAGGATCGGAGGAGGAGAGCTCTCCGCCCAGCGCTGGAAAAAGGTAAGTTTTAACCCCTTTCACCCTTCCAGAGCCGGGCGGGAGGGGGACACTGAGGGTGGGGGCACCATCAGGGCACTATAGTGCCAGGAAAACGAGTATGTTTTCCTGGCACTATAGTGGTCCTTTAATATAATGCCATGAGACCCATGACACTGTTGCACTGATAAAACTCTAATCATTTTTTAATAGTTTGAGACTTACGTAGGTCTTTTGGGCACCCGTTGTGCAGCCCCTCTCCACACATATTGCCAAAGCAGAAGTTCCCCTTTAACAATATCAGTTGTGTCCAACATTAGAAATAATTGATAAAAAGTGTCAACTGATGCTGAATTTCTGCACTAGTGATATCTTTAAAAAGGGGACAAACTGTAGGTGCCAAGGAGGCCCAGATATGTATAAAAACATTTGAAAATTGTTTGACTTAAAAGAAAAAGGTGTCAGACGACTCCATTACAGTGGGTTGTATTGTTTATAGTTTAGGATGACCTCTTAATTGTAGCCCATGGATCAGCGCAGCTAAGAGGAATAGGCCTTGACAGAGCCAGGAGGTAGGCATAGCAGCCACAGGAATTTAGTGACAGCTAGCATGCTGGGTAGGGCGGAGCCATAAGGGGAGTATTTATACCAGCCATTATATGAAGTGGCCATTTTAACTGAACCTAAGCTTACCTGTCAGTTGTCCCTCCCACCCTCCCTGTATTTGGTTAGGTTAGTTGATTTCCCGTTTTTTCACAGCGGCGGGGAATGGCCTGGTTAAATCGGAGGGTAGATGGAGGAGAAAGTGGGCATCCTGAGGTTTAGTGTGGATTGGGCAGTGTTGCACGTGGTTGGTAGGTTCGAGCCCGTCGGTGGCTCCGAACCTGGGGGTGTGGTGGTGTCTTGGTACACCCTACACTGGAACTGGTGGGTAGCGGTGTCTTGGTACACCCCTACAATGGATATGGTGGGTAGCGGTGTCTTGGTACACCCCTACAATGGATATGGTGGGTAGCGGTGTCTTGGTACACCCCTACAATGGATATGGTGGGTAGCGGTGTCTCGGTACACCCCTACAATTTAACCTGGTGGAAATGTGGTTAAATTGGACGGCCAGTTTCTGTGTTAACATGTTATTTATATTGTTATCTATTGTTATTATTGTGGGGTCATTGCTAGGGGTATGTTATGTATATGGGGGAGGTTAACATTATTAAGATTTGTTGGCAATGACCCCATTTGTTATTCCTTAATTATTTATTAATAATTTAATAAAGCTGTGGACAAATTATTTCCAACAGTATAACCTGTGTCCGTGTTTTAATGGGGGTTGGGGTAAGGTTAGCGCATATGCCGGCAAATCCGACTGTGCGCCTGTCATGATTTTTACACGCTGAATGTAGGTGCTGTACACAATGCAGCACTGAAGTAGGAAGTACCTCTAGTGGCCGTCTGAGTGACTGAACCTAGAGGTGTTGCTAGGCAGCAATGTAAACACTGCAGCATTTTTATTGCTCAGCCTGCAGGGACAAGCTATAGACACCAGAACCACTACATTAAGCTATAGTGGTTCTGGTTACTATAATGTCCCTTAAGAAAAAAATATTTCTTTGGTCAAAAGTTGAACATCATATTCTGTGTTTTAGATTAGCATTATGAATTTGAATTTTATTCTTGGATGCAACTGATTACACATCGTTCATTTTATCTATTATTTGTTTGGTAATGTATACTTTTTAACAACATTTTATTTTTTATATTTTGGCTGTTGAAAGCCAAAAAATAACAACACAACTTTTATTGACCTTGGAAGGATAAAAGGATTAGTTGGCAACTTGATTTAATCTCCGTGATGCATGTAGAAAAAAATGAAGCCGCTTCTTAGATAGGATAGTTCTACGTGTTATTTTTAATTGTCAGGAAGGTTTAATCACCAAGAACATGGATCACAGACTGGATCTCACAAGCTTTAAACTTTATAGTGCTTTGATTGCATAAGAATTATTACGGGATGTTCTTTAGAACCATCTTGTGAGATATCAAGAGGTATTATAATTAAATAGAGCCAGCATTGAAAAATGGGGACTTAGGTCACTGTAACACCGTGTTTGTGGTCTCAGCAGACTTTGCAAAAGGCTTTGATATGTTTCCAATGTGGAGATAAGTATATCAATTAGAAATCATGGTAATGGAACACTATTTGTTCTTATATATAAAACCCATTGAAGGACAGGCAGCAAAGGAATGTTGCAGAAGCAAAATGTTCAATTAAACGAAAAGCTGTAATCGGAGTAGTTCAAGGAGGTGTAATTAGAGTTCTTTTGAGGAGCTGTCATCGATTCATGTTTGTTTCGTTTGTAATGTCCTTGAAGTGGTCATGAGAAATAACGTCAGCTAATAAACCAAGAATACAATGTTTCATCTCGGCAAAGTAATTTGCAGAAAATGGTAGCTAGCAGGAAATGTAAATTGCCAATGCCAATTTGATCAAACGCCCTGTGGGTGCTGTATTTGATACTCCATCCCCCAAGATAAGCTTCTCCCTAAGTTGGCAAGCTCTCTAATATCCTTTATGAATTCTGGTATCTTTTTATAACTGTCCAGAAACAGAGTTGCACAATGGCAGTAGACCAGTTTTGGTCAATTTTCTGCGCTTATGTTAGTACATCAATAACGGAAAGCCACAAAACACTAATAAGGTTATTGGAATTGACATTATTCAAATGTTATCAAATAGTTGTTTTCAAATGTATCATTTGAATTTTTGACTTACAAGATATTTATTGTGATTCATTTTTTAACCAGACATAATATAGTGAGAAGGTTTAGCAACAAAATAAAGGTATAAAAAGATATATATTATAAAAGAAATTAAAATGCCTCTTCCCAAGCGTAGAGCATGAAAATAAAACTAGTGAACTAATAGACCAGGTGAAAGGAATTAATGTAAGGGATGAAGAATTGGGGGAGAATATGCGATTCATTTATACTTGAATAGGAATGAGAACATTGGAATGTATGAACTGTGATTCTTCAGATAAGACTATATGGACATATACTTTTCAAGAATAATGTTAAAAGTTGCAGTGAAGACACCTTAAAAAAGGAAAATCTATTAAATGCAAACAATTCAATTTGGGCAAGTTTTTAAATTATTTTAAATGGTTACTTCATGCCTTTTTATTTATTTATTTTTAATTTAGAATGTGCATTGGGCATTAGTGACTTGATCCTTTCTCCCTCGTTTTAAGTAAAAAAAAATCACAAAAAATAAGCATTACCTACCTGGAATACGGAGCTGGGCGAAGCATCCTTGAGTGGTCTCCATTAGAGATGTCGCGAACCGTCCGCGAACTTCAACATGGATGCTGTCCAGGAGGTGGGAGGGTCTGGGAGGGAGGGTCTGCCGGAGATTGGCAGGGATGTGTCAGCTGACCGGAGTTCGCAGCGAACCCGCGGTGAACCGTTCGCGGGAAGTTCGCGGACGGTTCGCGACATCTCTAGTCTCCATGCCTTGTCCAACGTCCCTGCTTTTCTGTCCATGGTCCAATCAAATACATTTGATTGGACTGATGTCACCAGCTCAGAGAGCATGCACATGCTTTGAGCTGGGACAGGTAGGGACAGGGAGGGAGTGGGATTAGACAATGATATTGGACATAGGGAGGGGGAAAAAAATTAATCTGAATGTAGGCACACAAGAAGGAATAAAGAAACAGAGCACCAAATTTTGCACAGATTTAACATAAGGCAGGCACATTTTAATGGTGTAACTAACCCCTGGCAGAAAAAGTATATATTTCTTTGTATAGGCAGGAGTTCATGCAGATACACTGTGCGTGACCACTTTAAAAGTAAAACTGGTCAGAAAGTTGGAATAACCTTGTAAACCAAGCAACAGTGTTTTGTAGAATCGTAGTTGATTATAATCCCACCACTCTATCTACATCAGTACACGTTGAACCCTGAACATATCATCTATGGATTTTGCAGATGGCCCCCCTCCCACCGGGCTCAAGGGGGAGGAAGGGGTTAAGCACTTACCTTTCTCCAGCGCCAGGCTCCCTCGGCGCTGTGGAACTCTCCTCCCTCTGTTAACGTCAGCGCTGAATGCGCATGCACAGCAGGAGCCGCACGCACATTCAAACAGTCCATAGGAAAGCATTCTATGGACGTCAGTGTCTTCTCACTGTGATTTTTACAGTGAGAAGCGCGGAAGCGCCTCTAACAGCTGTCAATGAGACAGCTGCTAGAAGCTGGATTAACCCTAATGCAAACATAGCAGTTTCTCTCAAACACCTGCATGGTTAACTCTCGATGGACTTGGCACCCAGACCACTTCATTGAGCTGAAGTGGTCTGGGTGCCTATAGTGGTCCTTTAAAAGAAAAATCACTATCTTGTAATATAAAGGATATATAATGGATATATAATGCTGAGGCATATGTTAGAAGAAAAGTGCTCTCTCTGGGTTCTAAATGAAAACATGCTTCTCTTCCCCACTCGTTCTTGCTGCTGTATGTTTTATACAGTTTTCTTGGGCGCAGCTGAAAGAACTGATACTGGAAGTATAACTCCTACTATTCTCAGGCAGCCCTGGGTTATGTATGTCCCTCTAGCTCTTACACTTACAAGCATCTTGGCCTATCCCAAATATAAGTAATAACTCTAACAACTCATTCTGGGCTGCCTGAGAATAGTAGGAGTTATACTTCCAGTATCCAGTATACCCTTGACCTAATCTTCACTTATGCATGTACAGTATCTAATATCTGCAACACTCCTTATCCTCTCTCTGATCACCACCTCTTATCGTTTGCTCTCACGTACCCCCTCACCCAACAACCTCCGCCTAACCAGCCTCAACTCAGGAGGGACCTTAATTCTCTTGATCTCCAACAGTTGTCAGCTGACATTGATTCACAACTGCTGTCCATCCCTTCCCTATCCTGTCCTTCACTGGCCATCTCCATATATAACTCTACTCTTACATCTGCCTTGAACACTGCACCGCCACTCCAAACAAGCACCTCAAGGAGGACCCGCCCCCAACCGTGGCATACTAAATCAACACGCTACAAGCAAAGATGCTCCCGGTGTGCTGAACGCTCCTGGAGGAAGTCTCGCACCCAGTCAGACTTTCTCCATTATAGATTCATACTGTGTTCATACAGTGCAGCCCTTGCCCTTGCCAAACAGTCCTATTTTTCCTCTCTCATTAGTTCATGTTCCCACAACCCCAGGCATCTCTTTGACACCTTTAATTCTCTTCTTCGCCCCGCTGTGGCCACCCCCCAAACCAACCTTACTGCTGATAACTTTGCATGTTACTTCACTGACAAAATTGAACAGCTAAGGAAAGAATTCTCCCCTCCTTGCCTTTCTGTTTCTCAATCACACATTGATCATGCCTTTCCTACCCTTCAGACATTCTCCCCAGCCACTGACCAAGAGGTGGCTGCTCTTCTTTGCTCCTCTCGCCCCACCACATGCCCGCTCGATCCTGTCCCGTCTCACCTTATCAGATCTCTCTCCACTTGTCTCGTGCCTTCTCTAACACACATCTTCAACTGCTCGCTCTCTTCTGGCATCGTCCCTGCTGACCTTAAACATGCCACTGTAGTACCTATACTAAAAAAAACATCCCTTGACCCATCCACCCCCTCTAACTACCGTCCCATATCCCTGCTCCCTTTTTCCTCAAAGCTTCTGGAAAGACTCGTCTTTACCCGTGTGTCTCATTTCCTCAATTCCAACTCTCTCCTTGACCCCCTTCAATCTGGCTTCCGCCCTCTCCACTCTACAGAGACTGCCCTTATCAAAGTTACTAACGACCTAATCGCAGCTAAATCCAAAGGCCACTACTCCATACTAATTCTTCTTGACCTCTCGGCGGCCTTTGACACCGTTGATCATGCTCTCCTTCTTCAAACTCTGCAATCGCTTGGTCTCTGTGACTCTGTCCTCTCGTGGTTTTCCTCTTATCTCTCCCAACGCTCATTCAGTGTCTCTTTTTCTAATGATACCTCCTCCCCTCGCCCTGTCTCGGTTGGAGTCCCCCAAGGCTCCGTCCTTGGTCCCCTTCTATTTTCTCTTTATACTGCCTCTCTTGGCAAACTTATTACCTCATTTGGTTTCCACTACCACCTGTACGCTGATGACACCCAGCTATATCTCTCCTCCCCGGACCTCTCCCCTGCTGTCCTGCAACGTGTCACTGCTTGCCTTTCTTCCATCTCTGACTGGATGTCCTCCCGCTTTCTGAAACTCAATCTCTCAAAAACTGAGCTCCTTATCTTTCCTCCTCCTAATACTGATCCTCCTCTTTCACTCTCCCTTCAAGTTTGTGGTACCAACATCAGCCCATCCTTGCAAGCGCTCTGTCTTGGCGTCATACTTGACTCTGGTCTCACCTTTGAGCCTCACATCCAGCATGTTGCCAAATCCTGTAGATTCCATCTTTAAAAACATAGCCCGCATCCGCCCCTTTCTTGCACCAGATACTCCTAAGGAGCTTGTCCATGCTCTAATGATTTCACACATGGATTATTGTAACCCTCTCCTGCTTGGTCTTCCCAAAAGCCGTACTGCACCCCTACAGTCTGTAATGAATGCTGCTGCTAGACTGATTTTCCTCTCTAGTCGGTTCTCTCACACCTCACCCCTCTGCCAGTCCTTACATTGGCTTCCTGTGTGCTATAGGAGTCAATTCAAGGCACTAACTCACACCTATAAAGCACTGAACAACTCTAGCCCCTCTTATATCTCCTCACAGATCCACAGGTATGTCCCTTCTCGGTCTCTCCGCTCTGCCCGTGACCACCTCCTGTCCGTTGTCCGCACCCGTACGGCCAACTCGCGCTTGCAGGACTTCTCGCGGGCGGCTCCCTTCCTATGGAATAGCCTGCCTACCGCCATCCGACTCTCCCCTAGTCTTGCATCTTTTAAGAAGTGCCTTAAAACCCATCTCTTTAGGAAAGCTTATGGCCTCCAAGACTAACCCCTACCTCACATACCCGTCTCTTGCCCTCTCCTAAAGGGCAGCCCACCTTATTTGATTGCACATTCCTGTCCTAATGTGTCTTACACCCCACCTCCTATAGAATGTAAGCTCAATTGAACAGGGTCCTCTTCAACCTATTGTTTCTGTAAGTTTATTTGTAATTGTCCCATTTATAGTTAAATCCCCTTTCATAATATTGTAAAGCGCTACGGAATCTGTTGGCGCTATATAAATGGCAATAATAATAATAATAATAATAATTCTAAACTCACAATATCATGTGATATAAAAGATACATTATGCTGAATCGTGTATTAAGGGGAAAATAACAGCGTCTCAGAGTCCTTTAGACTTGTGGTTTATTATGAGGTTTCCAGAACTAAGAGATGGCATTATATGATAAACTGTTCTAAATTCTTGGCATGTACCAGATGACCCAGCTTAATACGATTAAAAAGAAAAAACAAAACACCCATCAGGTAAATGGTGTACACAGAGTACTGAGTTTCCAAAAATGCTGTGTCTATGAATAGGAGAACAGGATAACTGATTGTCAGATTTAATGCATTTGTGTAAACAGTGTTTAGATATGTAAATAACGAAAATCATTTAAAAATACTTTTTAATGGACTATAGCTTCGCTTGAGAGAAAGGAACACCTTAAACTAGTTAAAACGAAGCAATTGCTATTTTCCTTTTTTTGCCATTTCATTGGTATATGATCTTTTTTTTTATATATATATATATATATATGTGACTAGGGAAGCAATAAAGTAATGAGCCTTGATCTGACTCAGATTCAATTGCTCTGCAGTAACTATGGATGTGATACAAATGATGTTAACAGAAGCCAAATCAATTATAGATGAAGACGTGTATTACTGAGCAAATTACAGCCACGGCGGCTGGTGATCTGCTCGTGATTTAGTGCTATTTTGAAAGAGGTCAACATTTCTCTTGGTTTAAGTGAGACGTTAATATTAAAATTATTATCAAACAGTGTTTCTCCCATTTTTTTTTATTAGTCACGTTAGAAGCATGGATGGCCCATTCGTTCTGTTAACTGCTGAGGATTCCATGCTTAGCAACAATCCAAAAGTAACTCTTCTATGTATTAGTGGAACCCGAAAAGTACTAATGAAACCGGTTAGACCTACAGAAATAAGAACACATACATAAATGCATATGTAGCAAGGTATCACTATCATGATCAATTCAAACGGTTTTGGGCATGCTACAAGGTATACTTGTTGGAGTTTGTTGCGTCCCAGCAAAGCTGAATCCTTTCATGTAGTGCTCCGTACAATTACTTTTGTGTGGGTTCTTTTAAAGGACAACTGCCGATACTTGTCCACTTCTATTTTTTATTTTTATTACAATTAATCAAAAATATATTTTATTTAATGATGTATATTGATTTTTTTTTGGAAAACTTCCCTTTTCTATTGGGCTGAGCAGCCATGTTGCAGGCCTCTCAAATATCCTGGAACTGGAGGGAGGGGTGCGGCTCAAGAGACAGTGGCAGCCCACCAGGAAACATCCCGATGTGCGCCTCCAGCAGGCCAGCACCCTAGGTGAATGCCTAGTTTGCCTTACGATTGCCTTACGATTGCACCGGCCATAATTGTGAGAAACTGCTGCAACAGACAAGCAGCAGTTGGTCAGATAACAGCAGATTCTGACTCAACATGGCTGCAGGCTCTTTTCCTTTAAAATGGAAAGCAACGGATGGATTTTAATCAGAATTGTGATAGAGCTATGTACTGTTTAAGTACTACACAATTGCCCTTCTTATGGATACAATAAGACCTAGGGTGTTACTTTCTCGTCTTCTAACGTAATCAAAATGCACATTGGTGTGGTACTCAATCCTAATGTTAGATACTGCTTCATGACTGTGCTGCTCCTTCTGCATGGTGACATGAAAGGGCAGACCAAATCTCTCCTAGACCTACTGTATGTCTAGGTAAGACACCTTTTTACATTAGACATGCAGTGTTTACTAGAAGCAACAGTAGATGTTTTAAGCTGTGTTTTCACTTTAACTATTTTGTTGCAAAATACGAAATTAACTTGGCATTTTTGGCAATTGACACTTTAGTAAATAACTCTGATAGTCTATTTATTCCTTATTTGTTCTGCGACCTCTCTGAATTTTTTTTCCACTGTTCCCATATAAATTTAAAGCCATAAATATAAATGATAATTATAACAAAAGAACATGGACTGGATGCTGGATGGGAAAATGTAAATGTATCCTGATTATAAAAATCTGTGCCTCGTTAATTTAATTTATTTATGTGTTTTGTGAATTGACCCATCTATACATTAGGGACGACAACAACAACAAAATGATGCATTTTCTAAAATTGCAATGTCAAAAGAAAACTAATAAATTGCATTGGTTAAAAAGTGTATGTGTATAATGAAAACATTTTTCCCTCAAATCGAGTTTTCTGTATGGCTTTGCTGACATCTAAAGGTTGTTTATAGCTCTCTAAAGGTTACTAGAATGCTTTATTTTGTTTATAATTTTAAAAAAAAATCTCATTACTTATTCTGAATGTGTCATTAATTATCTCTTTATTATGAAGTCCTTTCTTAGCCAATATTGGACTACAGAACATCAGAGGCAGTAAAAAAATGTATTTTTCAATTTTTATTGCTTATGTTACAAAGACATAAGGTGACATCCCAGCTCAGCATGTGGCAATATTTTAGTATTATTACTTTTAATTAACTTAATGTAAGTATTATAATACTTACCTATCTTTTGTCCATACCACAGTTTAGTAGTGTGCTACTGAAAATAGGTACCCCCATAGACTGCTTTTGTCTGTATTATTAAATGAAAATTTTATTCTCTAACTTTGAAGTTCTTAGAACCACCTCTCACCATGGTCATAACTACCAATGGTGCAACTGGTGTCAGGGCTAACAAGGCAGAGGGGACTACTGTAGTTTAAGGTTATCACATGTTTGGCAAAATTGGACTTCATTGCTACCGAGTATCTCACCAACCTATCTCCCTATCCCGAGAGGACTTCCCATTTTAAACAGTGCCAATGATACAAGTATCATCACTAGGATGCCCACATAGGCCAGCTCACTCCATTACAAATGTTATGCCTCCTAATGGTGAGGTATAAGAATTAGCAAGTGTGTATATTTGCCCAAATGTGAGTACATTCATAAAATAGATTATCAATTATAAGGTGCATTTATACTGTCTGTGTGTGTTTACACATACACTGATCAGACACAACATTAAAACCAATAAACAGGTGAAGTGAATAACATTTATCATATTGTTACAATGGTACCTGTCAAGAGGTGGGATATATTAGGCAGCAAGTTTATAGTCATTTCTTAAATTTCATGTGTTGGAAGCTTTGAGTGTTCCTTTAAGCAGTTACACTACTTACACTGTGGGGGTCATGCCAAGGCACTTTTTGAACTGTAGGGCTTATATTGCAGGGGGTGTTCCTTTAATGTGTAGTTTTGTAATAAATAGAGGTTTTTACAGAAACAACACCAATAAGAGGTAAATGTCCTGGGTGTGCCACGCAAAAATATTTTTTTTAAGTTATAGGTTATCAAGATGTCACAAAAAAACTATGTTACTTTGTAACGTGGAGAAAATACACTATGATATATCATATTATTGCAGGCATGTATAATACCATACTAAGCAAATGACATTAATAATAAATTGGTAAGAAAATATTCGTAAACATTTTTTTTAACTCTAAAAAAATAATGTAATGTTAACTGAAAAATGACTTGTGGTCGTGTAATGGAGTTATTAAATTACAGTGGAATGAAAACTGAAGTGGTGGAAATTTTCCAAACGTCTGATTTTGCAATTCAGTTGTCAATAACTCGGTGGACAAAACTTCAGCTTCAGGGGGGAGCTATTTATCAACATTTTCTGTTCTAAAAAGTGTAGCAAAAATGTAAAAGGGGAGGAGTCACCATTAGAATGTGCCTGCCGGTTCCACATGTTTCCATGGTGATTGTCCCACTTTTAGTACTACAGCCATTTTGTAGAACAGAGAATTTTGAATCTAAGTCAAAATCTAGGCAAAGATAAAAGATCCTTCCAAGGTTGATAAAAGTTTTACTAATTTGCATAGTTGCAGCCCGATCATCATCCCCAGCATCCCCATCCATCCAGCGGATTTCGCGGGCAGCGCAGTTGACTGCTGCAGCCCGACCACCATCCCCAGCAGCCATCTCCACCCAGCGCTCATCTCGGCAATCCAGGAGACAGAGCGCTAGCCAGGCCTCTGGGAGGGTGAGTGGGTTGCAGGTTAGCAGCAAGGGGGCTCCTGCTCTGTGTAGGGGGTACGGGTGGGTGGCGCATTCATCCACTATTGCAGGGCTCACCTTCCCTGGTGGGTAGTGAGTCTGACAGCCCCCCCCCCTTCACCACCTGGGCCTGTTTGTAGGCTACTAACCTCTAACACCCTTCAAATTCTGGGGTGCATGGGACGGTATCTTACATTTGCTGTCTTCACAGATCCCTCCTGCGCAGCCTCTTCTCCTGCCTTCCATTGCTGTGAGTGGTGCTGTCAATCCTGTGTTTCCAGTTGAAATGGATACAGCCCAGCCTGTTGGTCCTGGCTTGGCTTCACTGCTGCCCACTACTCCTGCAACCATCAGTGAGTATTCTACTGTGGGGGGCATGGTGGGGGAGGGTAGTGGGGGTGCAGGTGATTTGGGGTACAGGAATGGGGTAACTTGGTTAAGAGCATGAGGGGGTTCTTAGACTCCTGGGAGCATAGCGATCAGGCGGCGTCTCAGTTGCCCGCTTCCGTGGATAGCCAGATAGGGGCCATTAACAGCTTGTCGGCTTCCTTCCCCCTTGTGGCTCGGCTTTTGAGACGTTTGGTGTTGCGCTGCTTGTCTTTAAATGTTACTTGTAGAGCTGTGCACCTCCTGGGCATTAAGAACATAACAGCGGCGGTTCTTGATGCGGTTCTTAACGCGGTTCTCGTTCACAGTAGCAGGCGTTCCGGGCATCCACGCCAGAAGCAGGCACCGAAGGTTGCCCCTGCCCAACGGAACTGTGGTACCTTGTACTGAACAAGTGAAGATCTGGCCATCGGTGTCGGATGCCACTAGGGCTTGATATGGTAAGGCCTGGGGGGAATACTTAGCCTTTGAATGGGAACATAGTGGTTTCTGCTCGGTTGACGACCGGATTCAGGGTCTCCTGCGCCTTCTGTGGTTTTAGGGAGCTCTGGGGTGTTCACCGGCAATGGTCTCCGACAAATTATCGCAACTCAGTTTTTGGTTTAAGTTAACCAGGGTGCCCAACGTCACCAAGGACTACATGGTCGCCTTGCTGATGAGGGGTTGGCAGAGGGGGCCTAGAGGACCTGACTCCCATAGGCATGTCTCCAGTGCATTACTGTTGGGTATCGGTCCTGCCTCGGGTTTGCTTTTCGGACTTCGAGGTGCGGTTGTTCCAGGTTGCATTCACGTTTGCCTTATTTGGGGCTTTACGGGTTGGGGAGCTGGTTAGTCCCAATAAACTGGTGCAGGGTGGCATTCTCTTTATGGATGTTTTGTGTGCAGACGGGGTAATTTGATTCCTGTTGCGGTGCTCCAAAACAGATGTTCTCGGTCATGGGATTTCAGGCGATTCCGGGGTCCTGTATCTTGCTTCCAGAAGTATTGTGCCATTCGCCCGTAGTCTATGGGCCCCTTATTGATCCACGGAGATGTTTTTTTTTTAATCCAGGTTTCAATTTACTAGGGTCTTCCGAGTGGCGCTAGAGTTGCTTGGCATTCCAAGAAAGGAATTTGGGGTCACTCCTTCTGGATTTGGGAGGCGATGGAGGCTTCTCGTTTGGGTTTCTCTAAGCAGGCTATCCAGAGGATTGGTAGATGGGGGTCTAGGAGGTTTCGGTCCTACCTCCGGGCTAATTGCGTTTCCCCCTGTTTTTTCTACGCATGGTCCAGCCGTCGTGTCTGGCTCGTTGGACATTCCTACGTATACTGGGCCCATATCCTACGGAGTTGGCCGACGTCCAGCAAGTTTGGGACTTGGGGCATGCAAAAGTTACAGCTGCTTCCGGAGTTGGTCCAGCTTGCTGGTCTACTGGGTGTCCCGGATGTAATGGTAATATACCTTGGAAGTAATGATTTGGGAGCGCTGCCAGCGTGGGGCCTGGGGGACATGATTAAGCGAGACCTGGCGCACTTAATGGTGTTGTTTCCAAAAGTTTGTTGAGTATGGTCTGAGGTGGTGGTCCACAATTATTGGAGGTGCGCACACGATCAGAAGGATATGGAGCACTACAGGATTAAATTAAATAAGAGGGTTTCCAAGTTTGTACTGCTTTCTGGGGTTCTCACGGTTCGGCAATGCATTTCTGAAGGGAATGCGGCGGTCTATTTTCGCTCTGATGGGGTCCACCTTACCGATGTAGGCCTCGATATTTTTAATTTAACTTTGAAGGAAGTTTTCGAGCAGGCTATGGCTTTAGTGGGGGGTCACTACAGCTGATTTAGGGGTAAAATCAGTGGGGCTAGTGGCGGGTAAGGTCCTTGCCAATCCTGGTTGGAGCAAGAGTACATGGGGAAAGAATGAAGGTCGGGGCTGATCCCTCCCCTAACCTCTGGTAAATGGTTTGGACAAGCAGACGTGCCCACTGAGCCAAAAGGCTGGCTAGTGGTTGGCATGGTGGTATGGTAAGGACAAGTTAGAGGCCAGTTGGTGGTTAGGACGAGGGGGGAGTGCAGGCGCCCAGGATTATTCGTGATTGGAACTGGGATGGGTTGGAAAGGACAAGTCTGCGGTTAAATTGTATATCATGTTGATATTTTGATTAATTTGTTGTTGATTGGTTAATTTTTAAATTATAAATAAAACTGTGGCCTGTTTATACCACAAATATGTCTCAGGTTTTATTTGAGGAGGATGGATAGAAAAGAAGGTTGGTCGCACTACACGGTACCTACTACCTGCACACATGTCATATACTCAATAAAAGTCAATCTATCACAAAGGTAGTAATTTCAAGCGTACACAATGGACTTGGCATGTAATATCAGGAAAAAAAAAGTATTTTAATCTTTGTGTATCATGTTACCAGAGTGCCATCTAGTGGTTCTTTAAAATAATATAGACCAAAAACATATTGGTATCATTATGTGTTACATAATCTATGTTTACAACAAACAGCTAGTAAGTCTCTAAATTATTACTGAACTGTCAGTTTAAAATGTGTTCAACGAAACATATGGCATGAATAATTTAATTATAATTTCAGCACATGATCTGTGTCGTGGTCCAAGGACAAAGTGGTCAAGCTGTTTTAAAGTATAAAACTAATTATATAAACAACTTTACATAATAATGTAAATTAGATGTACAGTAGCTAGGACATTATATGGTTATGTAGCCAACGCAGAATTATTCCTTAGTTCACTTCCGGGATTTACTATCAAGGTTATTTATAAATAGCTGATTTGGAAAAATCTGCATGGCAGTGGTAGACAAATAGCATTATCACAGACTGCGTATTTTACACGTAACATAAAACCATAAAACAAACTGTTGCAAAAATGAGAACCATGCAGGTGGCTTACAGGCCCAAAGTATTGAATGATGGGGGAGGAGGCAATGGACAGACCACTGTAACCTTCCAAGAGTATAAATGTAGAAAGGTTAAAGGGCCGAGACGATTGATATAACAAAAAAAAAAGGATAATATGATTTAGAAGACACAGAGTGTGAAGATGCTTTCCTATGGGGATTTAGAAGATGCAGAGCGATAGGATGTCCAGCGTCATTCCACGGAGTAAAACTCCGAAACATTGGAAAGCGCCCTCAGAGGCTGACACTAGAGGCAGTTTTTACACTTAGCTTCTCTAAAACAGGGTTAATGAGACAGGGACGATGCACCCACACCACTTCAATGAGATAAACTGGTCTGGGTGAATGTAGTGTTTTATTAACACTATATGACTAAGTAGAGAACATGTTGAGGGGTCAAGTAAATATTTGGATTGTTGGATTCTATAAACAGAGATACTTTATCTGTATGGTGATTGAACAGTAACTTTCCCATAGACTGCACGATTAACTCAGTTTCCTTAGTTAATCTCTGGCACCCAAAGGCTGCCATTGAGTCAAACTGTAATAGTTTCTGTAATGACTCCTTTATGGTGAGTTAACACTGAATGTACTGTATGTAGCCTATAACATGTTGGAAACTTGAGATGGTGTTTATTCACTATACTCTCAATTTTAGCAAATTAAAATTCAACTGGCAACATTTAGGCTCAAATAATATTTGACTAATTAAACCTATTATGACTGATGGCAATCAAGAAATTGTATAATATAGAGGTAGTTTCCTAATCCATGGTCCATTAGGGGGTTAATATGTACAATGCATTAAAAAATGACGTTGAGGCTTAGTGACCAAACAGCAAATTGTAGCGAGTTGATTCTCTATAGAAAATATAGCCCAACTTTGCCATAAAACTCTCTTTCTGGTTATTCACTAAACTATGAATTACAATGCGATAAATATAGGCTAGACCAGCGGTTCCCAAACTGTTGTGACATGCACACAGGGGAGCCGCGGAATGTTTCCCTGGGGCTATAATTATAGCACCGGGGAAACATTACTGCTGACCAGGGGCCCAGTCAGGTGCCACGGTCCTTTAAGACCGCAACCGGACCCCTGTAATGGCAGCCTGTCACTTCCTCCCAGCAGCCGCAGCGGGAGGAGAGGAGCATGAAGAGCTCCAGACCCCTCACTCCCACCAGCAGCAGGACTCCAAACCACCCTCTTGACACATAAGGTAAGCTGACAGGAGGGTGGCTGAAGATAAAAAATAAACCACTTGTATGTGTGTGTTTGAGTATGAGTGTGTGTATGTGTGTATGAGTGTGAGAAGGTGTATGAGTGTGTGTGTGTGTGTATGTGTGTGTATGAGTGTGTGTGTGTGTGTGTGTATGTGTGTATGAGTGTGTGTTTGTATGAGTTTGAGTGTGTGAGTATGAGTGTAAGTGAGTTATCACGTGTCTCACCACCTTGTAGAGTCCACATATGTCATCTTTCATTTCCCCCGAGTGCAGCAACATTCCCAGTGTTTGCCTTTGTGGGATGTTTGCGAAGTGACAGGTTCAAATTGGTGACCTGCTCGCTACTGATTTACTGTACTCATGTCAATTTTTTAGCTCAGTAACTGCCCCTAGCTGACATTTACCCCAATCATGGCATACTGTTTGAAAATTTACACACTTGGGCTATATGCTACAGGCTATTTTAAGCTTGTTATGTCCCATTACAATGAGGGCACCAGATGTAATTTCTTCTTCCCACAAGTACAAAAGTACTTTAAGTATACATTTACCCAGGTTTTTGTGATGTTATAATGTCAAATTAAAGATACAGTCCAGTTTTGACAGCGGGAATTGCAGAGACCATGCTTACTTTGAGGCACTTTTAGAAGATCCAAATTCACATTAACTCTGTTATATATCTGTGGCTATTTCACTTATTTTAGGCTTTTCATATTTTCATTTTATTAGCAATATCTGCTGAAGGTAAACCCAATGTATGTTTCTGTGCTTTCATAGGATTTGAAAAAACAGGCAACCACATTTTTTTTATTTATTTTTTTTATTGGGGGGCTCTGTGCTTTTCATTTGCAATCTGTGGTGAAGCAGGCTGTCATGGTTCTGATCAGGTCAGACAAGAGACTTATGCCGGAGGTGATTTCAGGTAGTTTATTTGAGTTATTAGACATGGTTAGACAAAGGTAACAATAAGAGTAACAGGAGAAAGAGGGAAAAGGTATAATAAAGACAAAGGGAGAAAGCAGTTTAGGCAATATGCCCTGAAACAGGTTTACAGGAGGCGGGGAAATAATTAGATCAAACTAAAACAGGAATATAAAGGATAAAGTAAAAACAGGTTAAAGCAGCAATTGAGGTGATCAGCCTCTTTGGTTTGTAATCAGAACTGCAGTTTCAGGGTGTTGGAGGATACTTGCAAATAATAAGAATGTCGATAATATCCAGGTGGGTTGGGATGAAAACAAAGTACAGTATAGAAATAAAGGAGGCTCGTATTGGAGATCAGTTTGGAATAAATCAGGATGGTTGAAGGTAAGTAAGTGTGGAGCAGGTTTCCTTTAGAAAGAGCCAGGAGCAGAAGACATGTCAGGTTTCAGAACACAACTCCTCTCAATTTAAAGGCCTTGTGATGAGTTGGGTGTAGCCTTTTATAGCAGACTTGGATTATCATGCTAGGCAGGTGAGAGCGACTGAGGTGACTAGTGGCTAGGGAGGCCACTAGAGGCGAGAAACAAGTATTGCAGAAATAAAAATTAAAGGACCACTATATGCACCCAGACCACTTCAGCTTAATGAAGTGGTCTTGGTGCCAGGTCCAGCTAGGATTAACCCTTTCTTCTATAAACATAGCAGTTTCAAAGAAACTGCTGTGTATAATAGGGTTAATCCAGCCTCTAGTGGCTGTCTCATTGACAGCCGCTAGAGGAGCTTCCGCGCTTCTCACTGTGATTTTCACAGTGAGAAGACGCCTAGCATCCATAGGAAAGCATTGAGAATGCTTTCCTATGGACTGGCTGAATGTGCACGTGGCTCGTGCCGCGCATGCGCATTCAGCCGATGACGACAAGAAGGAGGAGGAGAGGAGGAGGAGAGGAGGAGGAGAGGAGGAGGAGAGTCCCCCGCCCGGCACTGGAAAAAGAGGTAAATTTAACCCCTTCCACCCCCTAGAGCCCGGTGGGAGTGGGGCCCTGAAGTATGTTTTCCTGGCACTATAGTGGTCCTTTAATAATATCTTGGTTGTCAGGATAGGATCTGGACACAGGCCTCCCAAAAGTGTTTATTTTTGGCAGCTCAGTCACTATTTTAGGGACCTTTCCCACTGTATCAACTTTGGCCTCAATTTAATAAGCTCTCCTAATCAGTTAATACTAGTATGTGTTAAAACGAATTTTCCACGTGTATTATCTACAGAAGTGACCATTAAAGTCTATGGGAATTATTTGAAACGTTTTATAATAAAACTGAAACATTTTGAAAACTTATTAAATTAAGGTATTTGTTCCCAGATGTCCTACTTTTGGGGACACTAGGGAACTGTCCCTAAAAAGTGTAGCACAAACCATCATTACACTGTAGTGATTATGATGCATGGAGTAACCTTTTAAAATGATGGATCAGGTTTTGGAAAAACTATGACCCTGATTTAATATTGTTGGATAAGATTTTCAAATGATTAAATATACTTGGATACACTTTTAAAATAATTTAATATAATGGAAAAATATTTGGATTTTGTAAAAAATATATATTTTGTATACACCAATATACATATACACTGAACAAAATTATAAACGCAACACTTTTGTTTTTGTCCCTGCATGTGCTGAACTCAAAGATCTAATACTTTTTTCATGTACACAAAAGGCCTATTTCTCTCAAGCATTGTTCACAAATCTGTCTAAAGCACTTCTCCTTTGCCGAGATAATCCATCCACCGCACAGGTGTGGCATATCAAGGTGCTGATTAGACAGCATGATTATTGCACAGGTGTGTCTTAAACTGGCCACAATAAAAGGCCACTCTAAAATGTGCAGTTTTACTGTATTGAGGGAGTCCAGGGGGGTCCGAAAACCAGTCAGTATCTGGTGTGACCACCATTTGCCTCACGCAGTGCAACACATCTTCGCATAGTGTTGATCAGGTTGTTAATTGTGGCCTGTGGAATGTTGGTCCACTCCTCTTCAATGGGTGAAAAGTTGCTGGATATTGGCAGGACCTGGAACATGCTGTCATATACGCCGATCCAGAGCATCCCAAACATGCTCAATGAGTGACATGTCCAGTGAGTATGCTGGCCATGCAAGAACTGGGATGTTTTCTGCTTCCAGGAATTGTGTACAGATCCTTGCAACATGGGGCCGTGCACTATCGTGCTGCAAGATAAGGTGATGGTAGTGGATGAATGGCATAGCAATGGGCCTCAGGATCTCGTCACAGTATCTCTGTTCATTCAAAATGTCATCAATAAAATGAACCTGTGTTCGTTGTCAATAACATGTGCCTGCCCATACCATAACCCCACCGTCACCATGGGCCACTCGATCCACCACGTTGACATCAGCAAACCACTCACCCACACGATGCCATACACGTCAGCCATCTGCCCTGTACAGTGAAAACTGGGATTCATCCGGGATTCTTCCCCTCTTTCAGCCCCTTTGCGTGTCTTTCTCTCGTTCCCCATCCCCTCTGTGTGCTTCTTCTCCCCAGCCCCTTTTGTGTATCTCTTTCGACCCTTCCTCACCCTTTCTTTGTCTCTTTCTACCCTCAGCCCCTCTGTATGAGTCTCTTTCTCCCCTACCCATCCCCTCTGTAGTTCTTTTCCCCCCAGCACCTTGTCTCTCTTCCACCCCTCCCCCCCCAGACCCTCTGTGTCTCTTTGTCTGCCTCCCAGCCCCTCTGTGTGTCACATCCCCCTAGCATATTGTCTCTTTCTCCCCTCAGCACCTCTGTGTCTCTTTGTGTCCCCCCAGATCATCTGGGTGCTTTCCCCTCCTTAGCCCATATGTTCTCTTTTGTCCCTTTTCCCAGTCCTGGTCTGTCAATTTTGCCGTTCCCCAGCCCCTGTGTGTCTCTTTGTCCCATCAGCACTTTGTCTCTTTCTCCCCACAGCCTCTCTGGCCACACTTATTTTAATTCTCTTTAAAACAGCCTAGAACATTTTTTTGCATTTATTGTGAGTGCCTCCACTGCTATTTAGAATACATTTGGGGCACCAACCCAATATCTGCTTTTTTAAAATAGAATTTGGCCTAAATATTTAACAATGCTTTTGCATGCCCTTTCTTATTGGTTTTTTGTTTAATGCGAAAACACACTCTTTGTAGAATTTTGCCACTCAACTCTATATCCTCTTTCTCACTTGTCCCATTCCAAAATACTTATTTCCTTTCCCACATCACAGCATTAGCATGCCTGATAATGTATCTGAATTGCTGTTGGTGAGGACAATATCTCGGTTCCCTGATGTGGAGAACCACCACAGAGAATCTAGGATGGTAAAACACTACCCTGAAGTAGGGACTGTTGCACTGGATCCGGGGCTGTTGGGAGATATGTTTCTGATTTCTGGAAGTTTTAGTTCAATTAACAACATTGATAAACAGAAAGCTGTAAACTGAACTGAAAGTCCCAGAAACATTTGCCCTGGGCAGAACTGAAGCTGTGCAGTGATTGGTTTAATTCCTGCTAATCACCCTCTATATAGACCAGGGGTCCTCAAACTCCGGCCCCCCAGATGTTGCTGAACTACAACTCCCATGATTCTCTAGCTATCTATGTAATTCAAAGAATCATGGGAGTTGTAGTTCAGCAACATCTGGGGGGGCCGGAGTTTGAGGACCTATGATATAGACATACATACACAAACACACACTTACTATATTTTTAAGCTTAAATCTTTTAAGCACAACAGTTCAGACTGAAAGGGTCAAACTCCTTCCTGGAGTAGGCAAACCTGAGGGCTAACAATATAATATGTGGAGATTTGCACCAAAAATACTTTAAACTTAGAATGCATTAATGCATTAATCATGACTAACTTAACCCCTTAAGGACGCAGCTTCAGAAGCTGGACATACCCTTAAGGACTCAAGCTATTTTTGCATTTTTTGCTGTTTGTGTTCAACTGCAATTTGCATCGCTCTCATTTATTGAATCAACACATATTATATATAGTTTTTTAAAGGACAAGATGGGCTTTACTTTGATGTGACTTATACATATATAAAATCTAATTTATTATTTAAAAAAAATGAAAAACTGAAAAAAAATATTTTTTTTCACAGTTTTGGCAATAATAGTGTGTGCATAATATGTCCAGCTTAGGAAAAGTAATTCAAAATAAATTCATTTAGGTGTCTTGTTTTTCAAAGTGCATAATATGTAAAGGATTTCAGCTTATTTGAAAGGTTACAGGTCACAAAATACAAGGAGTAATATAAAATTTTAATGTGAAAATATTTTAGAAGTACGTATGTTTGACTTGTAAGTTTAACAGAAAACAAAATTGCTACACAAAAGTATATATTTATATAAAGAAGACATCACAGGCTATTTATTTAAGGCTATTTTGACACTTTTTACATAGCCATTTTCCCACCAATCTCTGCTACATATTGTAGTAAAATTGTGTTTTTTCTGTTTTTTGAAATACACACATATAACAAGGTTTTTTAAATGTGTATTTTGTAAAGCTGCTGTGTGCTATTCCTGGTCAAAATCCCATTTTGTGTTCAGCTACATCTGCTGAGTACAACAATACCCCCATTGTATGTCTTTGCCACTATTTTGAGAAGCTACAATGACATATAAGAGGCCAGACTATTTCAGTTTCTACAGTTAGAAAATTCAAAGATGGATTTAATGGACCTATGTCTTATTTTGGGGCATTATAGTAGTTTGGTTGTTCAAATGACCACACAAAGGCCTTCCATTTGTGAAAGAAGACACTACATGGTATCTCATATGGCATACATTTAGCCTTAACGGGTCACCATTTTTTCACTATTATATGTCAAAATTTGTGTTAAAAAAATATTTTTCGCATTTTTTACTTAAGCATTATATTTGTGCTGGGCATTTTGTATATTTGATATGTTCCACTATGATCGAACACCCCTAATTATGCTCAGCTAAGTCTTCTGAGGAAAACAATACCCCCAATGTATGTCTTTGACACTATTTCTTGACGCTACAGTGCCATAAAGGAGACCTGACCATTTCAGTCTTTAGAGTAGAATTTTGAGAGATGGATTTGCAGGGCTTATGTTTCAATTTGGGCCATTATAGCAGTTTGACTGTTTCAATAACCGCAAAAAGGCCTACCATTTGTGAAAGTAGACACTCCAGGGTATCTCATATGGCATATATTGTGCCTTAACATGTCGCCATTTTTTCACCATTATATGTCAAAGTTTGTGGTAAAAAAATATTAGTATTTCGAAAGGCCCATTATGAACCTTTTTTTCGCTAGTGAGTACCAAGTCTAGTAGTAGTAAGCATTTTCTCGGCCTTTTTGACACACACTTTGAGATTTGACTGCATAGTTTACAATCCTTAGGTGTGCTAAGGCAGTATAACGCTTCATATGTCACTCAGCTATGCCGTCTGAGTACAGCAATACCCCCGTATGTACCTTTCCCAGGTATATGTGGATGTTGAAGGGGCAAATTTGACACTCGGTTTGTTTCAAGCTTTGAATTTTCATGCTGGGTCCATGTCCCATTTTTGGGTCGAGCTCTGAGGCACTGTCTGTCACCTCTGAATCCGCTGTCATAATTCTCTAACTGTGCTTCCTAAGCATTTTGAACTTTTTACACAAGAACTTTAACAAAACAATGTTATAATAATGTTATTTTATTTTTTTGTGGATTTTTTTATTTGTATTTTTACCCCTAGCATATGCACTAAACTCCCCAATTTCCCAGGAACTATCATCCACCCCAATTAACTAAATAAAAGTTAAAAAAAATATAAATATATAGTCAGTGGTCAAATAACAGAAGAACTACAACAAGAATATTAATTGTATTGAGAATTTATTGGCCCTGAGTATGTAATAATTTAAAACAGTTCCCAGTACAAAGGCCAGGCTGAGAGGGACAATCAGGGTAGTAGAAACTGGTCTCCGTTCGAATGCCTCTCTGGTAACACAGCCTGCACCTTTTCTGGGGGGTCTTTTTTGGGGGGTTGGTGGTATCCGAAAGCAGAAGTGACCTGTCCGAATATCTCTGCTGCTAGGCCCTGCTGATGGCTCCCCACTGTGGCACTCAGTGAGCAGCACAGAAATTAGCTGAAACTGAAATGTAAGAAAAGTACATTTCAGCTGAGGATTTGTCTTTTTGAAAAGGATGAATGCATTATGAGTAGCCATTTGCATTAAATAAATGCCCACTTTCTTATCCCAGGCCCTGGTCTTTCTCATTATCAGATATGGCTGCAGCAGTTGATCAGATAGGTCCACTCCCCCCATGTGTTTATTGTATTGCTTAATGCAGACAGGCAGCCATCTTGTTTCTTGTCTGCCACGAACTGCGAGCCTGTGTGTGTGTTCACTGTACATGGTAGTCAGTATGAACACCTCCTTTTTGTCTCTGTATTTCAGAGCCAGCAGTTCGTCCTGGCAGAGAGCAGCCATTTCCCCCTTTTAAAGCCAGTGCGTGTCTTGCGGATAGTGCCGCAGACCCCAGTCTCAAAACAATATAGCATTTTTTTGGGGGGGGGGTATGCTATTGTAATAATTATCAAGGTAGAGGTGGTACCCCTTGTTCAGTAGCGGATTCATTAGATCCCAAACTATTTTTCCCAACTACATCAGGGCAACCTGGGGGATCCTGGTGGCTATCTTTACCTTCATATACTCTGAAAGTATATGCCACTGCTACTTTCACATAACTTGGATAGCATGATGCCATACCGGGTTCTTTTGGCTGGGATGTATTGCTTGAACCCCAGTCTACCCTTGTATTTCATTAGGGACTCGTCAATACATATATTCTTTTGGGGAGTATAAATTATGCCAAATTCTTTATTAAAATGGTTAATTAGGGGTCGGATTTTATAAAGTTTGTCATACTGCGGATGATCTTTGGGGTGGCACTTCGAATTATTATTGAAGTGCAGAAAGCGCAGTACTGATTCGTATCTGGGCCTACTCATGGTCTGAGAGAAAATGGGAGTATTGCATACTGGGTTTTTGGACCAGTACATTCGGATGCTGGGCATTTTTATAATTCCCATTAGCATGGTTAGTGCCCAGAACTGTTTTAACTCTGGCACATTGGTGGGGTACGAGCTCCCTTTTGTGGCAAAGGGACTTGCTGCATTTTGTGCCAGATACTGCGCTGCATAAATATTTGTCTGTGTAACTATCTGCCCTAAAAAATCATCTCCAAGGAACAGCTCCATAAAATCCTGGGAGTTATAGCTGGTCACGTCTCCCTGAATACCAGGAGTCGCAGTGAAGAGAGGGATGTCGGGGACAAAATTGTTAGGGGGCACCCAGATATCAGTGCCAGGAGCAGTGCCATGGGTATCGTCACTTTCTTCATCTGTGTCTGGCACATAGTCACCCTCTGCACTCTCTGAGGCAGTGTCGGTTGCCTCTGATTCGGCTGCTAATATATGCCTCCTCGGCACTAAACCTCCTAAGCATGGTGAAAGCTTAAAATTAACTTTAACTAAATAACGTTTTTTTTTGGGGGGGGTTAACTTTTTTATACTTTTTTTGTTTTCTGAACTTCTTTTAATATTTTTTTTCACTTTTTTAAAACTCTTAAAAACTTTCTAAAACTTCTAAAAACTTTTTTTTAAAAATGAACCCCTGTGGATAAAAACAGAAATCAGATCACCGCTAAACACAGTGCCCACACCTCACTTATTTTTTAACTTTTATAATCTTTTACTAACTTTTTAAAACGTTTAATAACTTTCTAAAACTTTTAATAACTTTCTAAAACTTTTCAGCTTCCTAGCTACACTAATGCTAGACTCCCCAATTCCCCCTAGCTTCAATCCACCCCAGCTAACTAATTAACTGAAAAAAAATTAAAAAAAAATAAATAAAATAAATATATTTAACCCCTGAGGGTTAAAAAAAAAAACTCTGATCACAGTAAAGTACTGTGATCAGTATTGTGATCACTGCTGTCAGTGATCAAATGGTTAAACCCTTGTTAATTTTAAAAGGAATAGAAGTAAGGTTTTTTTTTAACTTTTAAACACTTTGTGTCTGTCAGGGACACAAAGTTTCAAACGTTCCGTCTCTCTCCACTTCTAATCACACACAGAGGTGGAGCGTGGAGGATCACAAGTCCCAGCTGCACTGTGATCGCTGTGACTGGTTGTCACAGCGATCACATGTGCTGGGACAGCGCTATTGGCTGTTGCTGGGCTTCCTCAAACGCCGAGGCACCCATTAACAACGTTAACCCCACGATCGCAGCAATTGCGACGATCTGGCGTTAACTTTAGTAATTGATGGAAGTTTTCCGTCAAGCGTCCTTAAGGGTAGGTCTGCCTTGACGGAAAATTTCCGTTAAGCGTCGTTAAGGAGTTAATTACAACCTATATTGCCTTTTTAAATAACATAGTTAAAATGTAGTTACATGGGATCAAGTATTCGCTTCCCAATATCTTTGCTAAATTAGTTCAGATAAAAGTTTTAGATTCATATATATGTAAGTATGTTTTTTGGGGGGCGGGTGGTTTAGGACCTTTCACACTTAGCGCTATCATTTTTAAATTTTAATATTAAATGTAATTTATAGTTTATCTGGCTGAGCGTCATATTTTATCTGCTTGAGCATAAAAGAAACATTGATGTATGTCCACAGAATGCAGTTTACGTTTGAAATGTATACAGAATAAATCATCATGTTCTGAGATATCACACACAGCATTTTATGGTAAAAAGATCTAAAGTCTTATCACAGAAATAGTGAAAACACAATAAGTCAATATCTGCACAAGACCCAGTGACTAGTAGCAGGAGAGGGTTGGCATTGGTAATGTTTTTGTCTGTGGGGTGGGAGGCAAGCACAAGTGAAAGGCATTTTTGGCATCCAGAATTTACAGATCTCTGCGTATACAGTCCTATTCACAAGGCCCAGGTGATAGGTTTGATAGATGAAGATTGCTGAAGCTCCGAGCTGTGCCATCATATATTCCAGCAACTTCTATCAGTATGACCTGACGCGAGGAAGCATTCAGTATGGTTAGTCCCATATACTGTAGCATCCTGGGAAATAACTCTAGAGAGCATTAAGTTTAAAGGCCACCAAAGAAGCCACAAACCCACAGAATGCTGAACAAGCAAAGGTCAAAGAGTAATCCCTCCAAGATCCACCTATGTGTTTAATCCTAAATAATCCCTCATGCAATTACACAGATGTGTATCCTGAAAATGTTACAGCCAAGAAAAATGAAAAAGATTTGGAACTCAAAGAGTTGTTGTTGAAACCGTTTTTGATTCCTTCATAATTTTAAGGTACAGTTTAATTCAGATTCTACAGTTTTGTCTATTTCAACAATTTGTTTCAATTATTGTTATATATTGTATGTTTATGGATTGTTATGGCAGTGACAATTCTATTATTTCCCTTGTATTCATTTAAACCAATTGATATGCATTAGGTTTTCATTTTATTTCGATTTTCTTGAAAATTAGTCGTTATTTTACATTTATACTAGAGCTCTCTCCTAGGATATACCCTATTTACTAGAATCTAATGCACCTTTTTTGGAGAAAAAAAAAGTTTAAAAAATTTGAATGCATATTAGATTCGATGGCTCATTACATTCGATGCAAAATTCAAAATTTTCCATTGAATTTCATTCCGGCAAATTCACACAGGCAAATTAATGTCTAAACCATTGGCAACAAAAGTGAAAACCCCTAAGTGGAAATGTCCAAATTGGGCCCAATTAGTAATTTTCCTTCTCTGGGGTCATGTCACTTGTTAGTGTTACAAGGTAAATGGGGAGTAGGTGGGTTAAATTTGGTGTTATCGCTCTCACACTCTCTCATACTGGTCACTGGAAGTTCAGCATGGCACATCATGGCAAAGAACTCTCTGAGGATCTGAAAAAAAGAATTGTTGCTCTACATGAAGATGGCCAAGACCCTGAAACTGAACTGCAGCACAGTGGGCAAAACCATACAGCGGTTTCAAAGGACAGATTCCACTCAGAACAGGTCTCGCCATGGTTGATCAAAGAAGTGGAGTGCACGTGCTCAGCGTCGTATCCAGAGGTTGTCTTTGGTAAATAGATGAATGAGTGCTGCCAGCATTGCTGCAGAGATTGAAGGGGTGGGGAGTCAGCCTGTCAGTGCTCAGACCATACGCTGAACACTGCATCAAATTGGTCTGCATTGGTCCCAGAAGGAAGCCTCTTCTAAAAATGATGCACAAGAAAGCCGCAAACAGTTTGCTGAAGACAAGCAGACTAATGACATGGATTACTGGAACCATGTCCTGTGGTCCAATGAGACCAAGATAAACTTATTTGGTTCAGATGGTGTCAAGCGTGTGTGGCAGCAACCAGGTGAGGAGTACAAAGACAAGTGTATCTTGCCTACAGTCAAGCATGGTGGTGGTAGTGTCATGGTCTGGGCCTGCATGATTGCTGTCGGCACTGGGGAGCTACAGTGTGCTGGGGAATGCCAATGTGTGCTGACATACTTCGGAGACTGGGCTGCAAGGCAGTATTCCAACATGATAACAACCTCAATCACACCTCCAAGCTGACCACTGCCTTGCTAAAAATGCTGAAGGTAAAGGTGATGGACTGGCCAAGCATGTCTCCATACCTAAACCTTATTGAGCATCTGTGGGCATCCTCAAACGGAAGGACGGGAACACAAGGTCTCTAACATAAACCAGCTCTGTGTTGTCGTCATGGAGGAACAGGACTTCAGTGGCAACCTGTGAAGCTCTGGTGAACTCCATGCCCATGAGGGTTAAGGCAGTGCTGGAAAATAATGGTGGCCACATAAAATATTGACACTTTGGGCCCAATTTGGACATTTCCACTTAGGGGTGTACTCACTTTTGTTGCCACCTTTTTTGTGTTGCGTTATTTTGAGGGGTCAGCAAATTTACACTGTTATACAGGCTGTACACTTACTACTTTACATTGTAGCAGAGTGTCATTTCTCAGTGTTGTCACATGAAAAGATACAATAAAATATTTACAAAAATGTGAGGGGTGTACTCACTTTTGTGAGATACTGTATGTGTCTGCTTTTTCAATATTACTTACTTTTAGAGATCTACAAGAAGGTATTATCATTGATATGCCGTCTATGCCCAAATTAATAAAACAATGCATAATTAATTGGGGGTATATTTACTATTTAGTGACTTAGTATTTTTTTTTTTTTTTATTTGGGCAGTGGGTTGACCCATTAATGGAGTAATTTAATTGGTATTGAATGATTTTGAGTGTCGATAAAAAATTTAATTTCTTCATAGACTCCCTTGAGTGCTGCTTATTTTATACTGTATTTATCTTTTTATGCAAACATATGTGCATAAGTACAAATGTGTGTCAGGTATGTACAACATAATAAAAATTCCTTCTTTAATCAGGAAGGATTATACATTTTGTCAGAGTTAAGTGACAAACATTTGTAAGTGCATGCTATAAATGTAAAAAAGCTAGGTTACTTGAAGTATTTTGTGGGGGGTGAGGGGGTTGTTTCTTTTGTTTGTTTTGTTTTTCCTAATAATTAGTATAATACAGTACATTTTTTTTTAGTTTTGCAACTTTAGTTACCAAGGAAGGTGTGGTAGCTGAGAGTTTGAAAATATATGGTAATGGTAACTCTGCCAAACCTTTGTCCACACACTGAAAACCCAAAGCTAATAAATAAGGTCAAAACAAATTTAGTCACACAGCTTAAGTGGTATACTAAAAATGGATGCTTTGTTACATTTTTTTATTTAATCTTTAGAGAGCTTTTCTGGCACAGTGCCAAAAGGTAATGTTGAGCACAGGATGTCTATAGTCAAAAAAGGGATAAAAAAAGATCTCAGGCCGAATTCTGGAGAAAATGTAATATCTATAGAGTAGGAAAACATGCATAATTCAATGGTAATATTATGTAATACATTTAGGACAAAACATGTTATGGTGTTCTATTAGATCTGATGTGTTTAGTTTTCGCAAAACTATTTCAATGTCAAATAAAGAGAATAAGGGAAGACACAAAAAACATGATCAAATTAGTTTTTAAAAAGGTTATAATTAGAGGAGGGCTAACAATGTTTTAAATGGGGGCAAGTACAAATGAATGAACCGTTTTGATTCTCAAAGTTAAAACAAAGATAACATTACCTGCCCTTTTAAAGTTGCCTGGACAATATGATCAAGAGCATTCAAGATTTGCACAGACACATTTTTTTTAGAGACAACTGATGTGTTTATGAACTTCATGAGTGCTGTCTCGTCTTAATCTTATTCATTTTAAACACCTCCAGGTGCATCATGTATAGTCATTAATAAGGTTGCACAGCTGGGTAATGTATCAATCACTGGATATTTTAATTATCCAGACATTGATTGGGCCAGAGGGACTAGTAGTATAGTTAAGGGTAACAGGTTCTTCAACCTGATAGATGACACTTTCATGACTCAACTCGTAGAAGGACCAAGTAGAATAGATGCTTGTCTGGATCGTGTCATAAATTATAATGTTGACCTAATTTCAAACATTCAACTTAGGGAGCACTTGGAAAATAGTGACTATAAAATGGTATCACTTAAGTGTAACTAAAACACAAAAGTTAATTTATATGGGCTGTACAAAAACTCTTTATTTTAAAAAGGCTAACGGATGCAGAAAAGGTGCAGACGGAGCCAGAGTCGAGGGACCTCGGTGCTTGAATTTGGTAAGTGGTTAAAGGGTTTTCAACATTTTCATTGTGGTGGAGTGGGATGCCAGGGGGAAGGGGAACACTCTAGGGCTAGGAATACAGCTTTGTATTCCTAACAATAAAGTGCTCCTTTAATTGCGTTCTATAAAGAAGTTTGTAGAAATATAGATTGAGGTGTTCCAATTGATGTAATCTACTTGGATTTTGCTAAGGCATTGGATACAGTTCTACACAAATTACTACTAAAACTGAAATCAGTTGGTTTAGATTGAAAATTGTGTTCTTGGATGGAAACACTGGCGTAAAGACAGAGTGCAGAGAGTAGTTGTAAGAGGAAAAGTTTCAAATTAGACTAGAGTGGTAAGTGGAATGCCTCACTGTTCTGTCCTGGGTCCACTTCTCTTTAGACTGTTTATAAATGATCTTTGTGATGGATGGCCTGATTTGTTTGCGGCACCATTTTTTTTACTGTTTTCCATGTACCAAGGTATCTCTGTATTACAGGCATCTGTGTATTGTGTACCTGTATTATACTGAGTTCAGTGTGTATCTGTGTATGCACTGTGGGTCAACAAAAGAGGGGGGAGGGCAGCAGCTCTATAAACTATAAAGTATAGTTAGGTGTGGAATGTATTCTGTGGGCAAATCAAGTTAAATGAGTGACCACCTGCTGTGGGAGCCAGCAAGTCTATCTACTACAGCAAAGGGCTGTGTTGATGTAACCAGAGGTGGGAAGAAAAACATTAGTTAGGAAATAATGGTAGACAAACTGCTTTTGTTTTCTTTAGAAAAAAAGCATCTCAGATTGGATATGATAGCACAATACAAATATATACAGGGTCAGATCAAATCACTATGTGGTATTAGTATAAAATAATACAAAATAGATAAATAGGTGCAAGAAATATATATATAGACACTTAATATGCAGCACCTGTAATAAGCCCTGGTAATAAGGTACCCAAATTGTTCAAAGACAAAAAAGTGCTGGTGCGCAGAAATATATGGAGACACCACAAGTGTGTCAAAATGTTTCTAGACTGTATTAGTAGTACAAATAGTGTTATCCCATACAAAACATGTGTATATACCAGCACACATACAGTTGCAAGAAAAAGTATGTGAACCCTTTGGAATGATATGGATTTCTAAACAAATTGGTCATAAAATGTGATCTGATCATCATCTAAGTCACAACAATAGACAATCACAGTCTGCTTAAACTAATAACACACAAAGTATGAAATGTTGCCATGTTTTTATTGAACACACCATGTAAACATTCACAGTGCAGGTGGAAAAAGTATGTGAACCCCTAGACTAATGACATCTCCAAGAGCTAATTGGAGTGAGATGTCAGCCAACTGGAGTCCAATCAATGAGATGAGATTGGAGGTGTTGGTTACAGCTGCCCTGCCCTATAAAAAACACACACCAGTTCTGGGTTTGCTTTTCACAAGAAGCATTGCCTGATGTAAATGATGCCTCGCACAAAAGAGCTCTCAGAAGACTTACGATTAAGAATTGTTGACTTGCATAAAGCTGGAAAGGGTTATAAAAGTATCTCCAAAAACCTTGCTGTTCATCAGTCCACAGTAAGACAAATTGTCTATAAATGCAGAAAGTTCAGCACTGCTGCTACTCTCCCCAGGAGTGGCCGTCCTGTAAAGATGACTGCAAGAGCACAGCGCAGACTGCTCATTGAGGTGAAGAAGAATCCTAGAGTGTCAGCTAAAGACTTACAAAAGTCACTGGCATATCTGTTAGCGAATCTACAATACGTAAAACACTAAACAAGAATGGATTTCATGGGAGGATACCACAGAGGAAGCCACTGCTGTCCAAACAAAACATTGCTGCACGTTTACAGTTTGCACAAGAGCACCTGGATGTTCCACAGCAGTACTGACAAAATATTCTGTGGACAGATGAAACCAAAGTTGAGGTGTTTGGAAGAAACACACAACACTATGTGTGGCGAAAAAAAGGCACAGCACACCAACATCAAAACCTCATCCCAACTGTGAAGTATGGTGGTGGGGGCATCATGGTTTGGGGCTGCTTTGCTGCGTCAGGGCCTGGACGGATTGCTATCATCGAAGGAAAAATGAATTCCCAAGTTTATCAAGAAATTTTGCAGGAGAACTTAAGGCCATCTGTCTACCAGCTGAAGCTCAACAGAAGATGGATGTTGCAACAGGACAATGACCCAAAGCATAGAATAAATCAACAACAGAATGGCTTAAACAGAAGAAAATGCACTTTCTGAAGTGGCCCAGTCAGAGTCCTGACCTCAACCCGATTGAGATGCTGTGGCATGACCTCAAGAAAGCGATTCACACCAGACAACCCAAGAATATTGCTGAACTGAAACAGTTCTGTAAAGAGGAATGGTCAAGAATCACTCCTGACCGTTGTGCACGTCTGATCTGCAACTACAGGAAACGTTTGGTTGAAGTTATTGCTGCCAAAGGAGGTTCAACCAGTTATTAAATCCAAGGGTTCACATACTTTTTCCACCTGCACTGTGAATGTTTACATGGTGTGTTCAATAAAAACATAGCAACATTTCATTCTTTGTGTGTTATTAGTTTAAGCAGACTGTGATTGTCTATTGTGGTGACTTAGATGATGATCAGATCCCATTTTATGACCAATTTGTGCAGAAATCCATATCATTCCAAAGGGTTCACATACTTTTTCTTGCAACTGTATGTGAAGATACTTTTACCCTGCCGGCAATATACACAGGATATCTGCAAGATGGGAGACAAAAAAAAAATCGCACTCCTAGTGCAATAAAATAACTTAAATCAAATAAAATCAATTGCTTTCAGTAAGAATGCAACTCACAAATAGGGAGTGGTAAAAGCCCCACTCCTAGATCTCTCACCCAGGGAGGATCATGCTCTTGTAAGCCAGGTGTCAGGTAGGTAAGTATTTATTGATTCAAACAGCATCTATAAACAGCAATAAAATATGAAGTCCACCGAGCTCACCACACCAATGGGAGTCAGATGCAGTAGGATGTCAAAATCCGCAGCCCTTCTCCTTCTGGATGTGGTCTGTCCGCCCGGTGTATGTATAAAAGTCACTTCCACGTTACCCGATCACGTGGTCACGTGACGCGTTTTGCCCCTCCTCTTGGGGCTTTCTCAAACAAGCTATTAGTATAGAATATATAACAGACAAGATGACACCCATTGATAATGGAAGTAGGGGATTTTCCTTTACAGCAGAGGGAAGCATTCTTTACAGTAAGAACAATAAAGATGTGGAATTATCTACCTAAAGAGGTTGTTTTCTCTGAAACTGCTATGTTTATTAAAAAATGGGTTAACCCTAGCTGGACTTCATTAAGCTGAAGTGGTCTGGGTGCCTAGAGTGGTCCTTTAATAGGATCAATTTTTTTCGCTTTTAGTTACTATGTTATTAATAGAACAATATAAGCGTAACTGCACAATATGGAAGTCAGTTTTTGATCTGTATACCAACATGGGAAAGGACCAAATACATTTAGTAATTGGACAGTGAAATGGGGCATTTAATATCGGTAGGTGACACAGAAAAGGTATGAATAGGGACTATAAAAAAAGCACACAGGATAAAGGGGAGAGGTAGATGAAATTAAGAATAGAAAGAAAAAAAAGGGAAAAAGATTTCTAAAAAACACAAAAAAAGACTGAGAAAACCACATATGAGAGATAAAAAGTGACAAAAACCACAAAAGAAAATAGAGATCGACAAAAATGCATATAAAGACAAAGGGAACGATAGAAACCACAAATTGAGTGGTGGGTGGAAAAGCTACAAACAGCCCATGTAAAAACAAAAAAAAACGAACAAGACATTTCATGTAGGGTCAGAAAAGGCCAAATAGGGTACAGTGGTAATGGTATGCTGAGAACTTTATTTTGTTCTTGTCCCAAAAGACACTGAGGATTGTCATCACAGATTTAGAAAAACATGTAGCACCTGCGTTGGTTCTTAAAATGGTTCGGTATAATTAAGCTTGCAAAAACTTTGGCAAATCTTAAAGCAAATGGAAATTTTCTTTTATTAAGAACCCAAAGCTTTTTTGTCTTCTTTTAACTTCAATGGGACAAACTTGAAATATTTATTGTGCAATGTAAACCTACATTTTTACTGGCAGAAATCCATGTAAATATCCATTTTTTTTTCTTTTCTATTATGAATCTTGTCAACAAAAGAATGAAAACAGAATGAATGGTAGCCTGAGGTTTTTCATTTTCTTGAAGTTATTGGTTTTCTTTTTATTTCTGCCCACAATCTAGCTTGGCAGCAGGTATTCCAAAAATGTTTATAATGCCAACACAAGCATTTTCTCATAAGTCAAGAACCATGTGCCGTACGAGCATTGAAACCCCCAGAGCATATTTCACATTCCAGATACTTTGTAGTTGACAACCAGAGTTGGTTCCAGGGTAGTGGATACAACTCCTACTTAGGACAGTGGATACCTTGATAACAAAACTATTAATTCTCACTTAGTGGTTACGATTTATCAACTGCAGAATTGATTTCACACTTACTTTAATCTTTACAGATGACAAACATTTTTTAAATGTTTCAGATTCCTTCCTCGTTGAAATAACATGCAATTTGTCGAAGTATATTTTCTCTTCTTGCACTTGTTTACCACTGACTCCAGTCTTGGCGTTCCATTCTGTGATTGAAGTTTTAATTTCTATATCATTGATGGATTACGTGCGGTGATCCAGCTACTCTGGACTATCACTCCCAAGCTTCTTACCCAGATAGCAATGTTTCCTGCAGAAAGTGTAGATCCAACCTCTCCAGTTTCTACATCAAGGGTTGCTACACCCATCATATATGGTCAATAGTCCAGTGTTCTTTGAGTTTCACCATCAGTCTGACATTTCCATTTCTAAACTTCTGGTGAAGTCCTGACTATTCTGTTGACCAGGAAACCTTTACTGACACATGGCAGATTTATAAGGTTAAACGCTACCAAACTGAATCGTATTCATGTACCTTCTATCATACTAGATTAGTGTAAATTATAGCCCATATCAGAAATTGCAAGCAAAAAGATTCTAATAGGAAAGTTCTGAGCCATGATAAACAGCTATATGTAGTGGCAATTACTATCAGGATATATCCACCTCCACCCTCACCATCTTGGGTTCTCCAACATAATTCTTAGTTTTGTTTTGTTGTGTAAGTGTTTCCTGTGGTTGTGCACATCTCAGGGTGGTGGACATGCCTCGATCCTCCAGGAACTTACTGATGGGAGTTTGTGCATCTATATGTAGAAATTTATAACTCTTTCTCAACATATTGAGCTGTGAAGTACTGCATTTCCCCAAAAATAAGACTGGGTCTTATATTAATTTTTCCCCCTAAAAACGCACTAGGGCTTCTTTTCAGGGGATGTCTTATTTCGGAGAAAAACGGCAGCAAGCATGTGCTAGAAAGTAGGTCTACATTAGGGGGAATTCCTCCGAACATAGACCTGTTTACTAGTCCACGGAATCTTTGTTCGGGGACACTTTCCGAACACTTGATAACATTTAAGAATGTTCCTTGGAGAAGAAAAAAACAATGACTATTTTATCTGTAAATATTAGTGAATTTGATGAGTTTCCACTTAGTAAATATTTATAAAACAAATTAAAAAGTGGGTTTCTTGGTTGGCTGTTGGGAAAAACTATTTACAAATATCTGTGGTACAGTTAATGATGATTGTTGGTTCAAAGAGTTTCTATCTCCAAAAACTTACTGTGTTCTTCCTATAGCCATTTTATATGTAATCTATTGAAAATATCATGTCTGTGATGTGCAATATATGATAATAAGATATTATATATCAAAAGCCAGTATATTCTGCAGTGCTGTATTATGGGTATGATAAAAAAAAAACTGTTGTTTTGTAGATGGTAATTTACAAAACTATCTGTCCCATGCTCATATGCTGATCAGGTTGCTATTTACCGAGGCCCCTACAGCAACATTGACATCTTACAAATCTTATTTTCATTACATTAATCCTACATGTATACCTACCACAATATTAAGTATGAATAAAGTTAAAAATGTTAAAAAAAAATAGGAAAAAAAATCACAGTTTTGCTTATGATAATGCTCATGCATCAAGTGCAAGTGCTTTGTTAAATGTCTCATATGTCTAGGTCTAGGATATAAATACATTTTCTTTCGGTAGTTATCACTATCCCTATACTATCCTTATGCTTATACCAACTCATACCATAACGCTCACTTTATCCCTACACTATCCCTATGCCATCCTTATGCTATTACCAACTCTAACCAAACACCTACCCTTACCATAACTCTCACTTTATCCCTACACTATCCCTATACCATCCTTATGCTTATACCAACTCTAACCATACACCTACCCTTACCATAACTCTTACTTTATCCCTACACTATCCCAATACCATCCTTATGCTTATACCAACTCTAACCAAACACCTACCCTTACCATACCTCTCACTTTATCCCTACACTATCCCTATACCATCGTTATGCTTATACCAACTCTAACCATACACCTACCCTTACCATAACTCTCACTTTATCCCTACACTATCCCTATACAATCCTTATGCTTATACCAACTCTAACCAAACACCTACCCTTACCATAACTCTTACTTTATCCCTACACTATCCCTATACCATCCTTATGCTTATACCAACTCTAACCATACACCTACCCTTACCATAACTCTCACTTTATCCCTACACTATCCCAATACCATCCTTATGCTTATACCAACTCTAACCATACACCTACCCTTACCATAACTCTGACTTTATCCCTACACTATCCCTATACCATCCTTATGCTTATACCAACTCTAACCAAACACCTACCCTTACCATAACTCTGACTTTATACCTACACTATCCCTATACCATCCTTATGCTTATACCAACTCTAACCAAACACCTACCCTTACCATAACTCTTACTTTATCCCTACACTATCCCTATACAATCCTTATGCTTATACCAACTCTAACCAAACACCTACCCTTACCATAACTCTCACTTTATCCCTACACTATCCCTATACCATCGTTATGCTTATACCAACTCTAACCATACACCTACCCTTACCATAACTCTCACTTTATCCCTACACTATCCCTATACCATCGTTATGCTATTACCAACTCTAACCAAACACCTACCCTTACCATAACTCTCACTTTATCCCTACACTATCCCTATGCCACCCTTATGCTTATACCAACTCTAACCATACACCGACCCTTACCATAACTCTCACTTTATCCCTACACTATCCCTATACAATCCTTATGCTTATACCAACTCTAACCAAACACCTACCCTTACCATAACTCTTACTTTATCCCTACACTATCCCTATACCATCCTTATGCTTATACCAACTCTAACCAAACACCTACCCTTACCATAACTCTTACTTTATCCCTACACTATCCCTATACCATCCTTATGCTTATACCAACTCTAACCATACACCGACCCTTACCATAACTCTCACTTTATCCCTACACTATCCCTATACCATCCTTATGCTTATACCAACTCTAACCAAACACCTACCCTTACCATAACTCTCACTTTATCCCTACACTATCCCTATACCATCCTTATGCTTATACCAACTCTAACCAAACACCTACCCTTACCATAACTCTCACTTTATCCCTACACTATCCTTAACTTCCTCTGTATGTCAAAACACCACTGCTGAACGTGATTGCTCAGCCACAATGATGTAAATAGATTTAAAGTGTTGTATGCAGCACTCACTTTGAAAAATAGGAGAGAAGTCCAAGTTATTGATTGATACCTGGGTGTTCCCAGTGCAAGCACCTTGCTGGTACCAGAGCTGCAGGCAGTTCCATGCCATCCTACTATTTTTAGGATGGCATGGAAGGTCCTAGTGTCCTTCACGGTTTCATCTTTCTTTTTTGTTGATGTAAACATGGAAGCAGAACAAAGCAGACTGCTTGAGAAAATGTTTTTGTTTTAATAGAAGTCCAAGTACATTTTATTTACAGGAAGCATGTCACTGAGCAAATAATTTATGAAACAAATATTTAAGCCTCACATTTCACAATCTGCAGGCCAAGAACACTTGTATTTTTAATATTTCGTTCTTTGCCTTGAGAATTGCTTTATGTGACATCTGCTTAAATGGAAATTGCCTTACCTGCCCCTCCTCTGCCCCACCACAGTCTTATTAAAGAGGTGGATGTTACACTGTTGTAACACCCACCTCTGGTCTGCCAGAGCTCCTCTTTAGATCTTTGTTGATTTGCCCTGTTTGAGGACACTTTATCAAGCAGGGCAAACCTCCCCCGTGATGTCGACACACGGGCTTCATTGCCAGCATGTCCTCAACTGAACAGAGTGACATCAAGTCACTTCATTCCTATACTCCGTAGCTGGCATTATCAGTGCTGGCTAGAGAGTTGTAGTGCATGCGTTAAGAGCAGAGGGGAGATGTCTTCTGCTCTACCTGGCTCTCAATACCTCTGCATTGAGTGTCTGCCGAGGAATTGAAAGTCAGATGGGAGGAAATCCTGTTTTAAATTTTTTTGGCTTTTCTCTATGCATCTGCTAGCAAAACTTGTCATGATAATTTTGCTTTAATCATGCTTTTACAAAATAACGGAAAATTCGTTGAGCTTTTGTTTTGGTTTCCAAAAGTGCTGAGCAATATGTACATCGTTAAAACTTTGCAATGTTTAATGAAGCTTTTCTGGACAGTCATGTAAACTCTTTAATCTGCAATGTAATGTGATACCGACACAAGCCTTTCTGTGTTTATTATAAAGAATTAATCCTCTTTCCCATTTTACGTTTTAACATTTCTGTTTATAATTTTCATGGTTTGTTTTTGTTTATTCTAGAATTTTATGCTGTAAACACTCTCAGTCATGTTTGACAATCACCAATTTCTATGTGTTTTTATGATTTAACAAAACCTGTGATTATCCTGTATGTAGTGACTTCCTGATAAAGAAACGAAGATTTGTGATTAATTAAGAATTACTGTTCATCTTTAAATACTGCAATTAAAGGGAGACTGTAACATTTCTGACAATTAAACAATTGAATAAAAACGTTAAAATTCACCTATAATTTGTGTTAATATTTTTTTTCATGAGATGTGCTGTTTGCTTTTAAATTTCAATTTATCAAAAAATCAGATGACATCATAATCCAGTTCAGACAAGCCAGGGCAAACATTGCTAACAAAGAGGAGAAATAGAAATATTGTTTCAGCTTTAGTCTTCTCCTTGTGATTTTCTCTATGCTGCCTGCCAGGACTGACCTTATGATAATGATTGATGGGGAACAAAGATGGCGGCACACAGTAACGCAGTTGCAGGATAAAGAGGTGTGGATTTCTACAATGAATTATATATTTCACACCTTACATATATACATTTTGTTAAATAGGAGGATAAAGAAAAAAATTATATAAAAAAAATCATGGAAAATTAAAGTTCCTCTTAAAAGAGAAATAGAAGGATTTTTTTATGTTAAAGACATGGAACTATCACAAGCATTCCGCAGCATTAAAATTATCTGTGTAATGTGTTTAAATGAATACGCAAACCTTTAAAAATAAATATATTCTTTTCAAAGTCAGAAGTGCTAATTTCCCTTTTTAGATTCAGGTCTAATTAAAAAAAACAAACAAAAAAAACATTAAACAGATTTATTTCAGCTCTGGGATCTGTCTCTGTGAGATCATCAATACTGAAAATTCAATGTTTGTAAACATACATTTAGCAAGACAAAATTATAGAAGGTCCTATATTCAAGAAAACAGAATTCACCCATAATATCAATTGTTAGGTATTAGAAGTGGAAATTATATAAACTGTGATTTTACCAGCAAAGTTCTAAAATGGGGGCAGTAACAATGGAAACTAGCATATTATTCCTGCTGAATGCTTTATAATGATAACTGAATTAAATAGTGACATCAATTATACTTTAGGACATGCTTCAAAACAAAAGACAATATCTTTAACTTTACTTTTTTGTATTGGTCTGTGTATATGGTACATTCTCCGCTAATTGTACAGCGCTGCGGAATATGTTAGTGCTTTATAAATTCCAATAATAATAAATAATTATAGCCTTGTCGATTAAAGGAACACCACAACAACAGTACACCACCTTACGAGCTTCTGGCAGCTCATCTGAGCTAAGGCCTCCAAGACTAGCTCAATGGTTTAGGATGTCAACTGATAGCTCTCAGCCAGTGAGCTACACCCATACACAAAGCTTCTGGTTCTGGCTAGAGAGGAGGCAGTAGAGGATGCATGTAGCATTGCCCAGAAGACCCCAGAGGAAGAAGTCAAACCACTTAAAATTTTTGACTACTCACATTGGAAGAACCCAGGGCACTCCTGCTACCATAACCATTATAGCTTGCTGTAGTGGTTATGGTGCTTATAATGTTCCTTTACACATTTTAAAATTATTATTATTATTATTTCCCCATGAATGCTTTTTACTAATGCTCTTTAATTCCACTGATTATTATTTGCCCCCATGAATGCTTTTTTACGCAGAGTTTCAGAGATCATCGTAATTGTTTTCCTCTCCCTAAGACTGCCCCTGAACTTCTGTTTTTAATATTGGATGGAGAAATATTAATTTCTGTGTTTGCAGTTCCAGTCACAATGTACAAGCACAAACCGAATGTAAGATATAATATTTCTACTCAACATACAGAAGTCATGCCACCCACATTCTAACTTAATTCTACTCCCTCTAGACTGTTTAGTATATGTTACAGTGGATTGGACAATGTTCATATAATTGGCTCAGTGATTGCGAAAATATTTGATTTCTAATTAAATTAGAAATATTGCCAAATTTGTAAGTCAGAGGGATTTCTCTGTTGCGAAATTATCTGTAACCATTAAATACTAAACGTCTGTTTTTTATTTGCAGACAAATTGATTATACATTTTGTAGATGATATGCCAAGTTCTACCCTAAGTAGCATTCACCGTGACCATAAAAGAGACAAACAGTTGTCATTTCATATGCCCAGAATTCAGCGCAGTAAAACACGTTATTACGCAATGTGGAGTTTCATCTCAAGCCCTACTATAGACTTCATAATTCTTGTTGACTGAAGCAGTGAAGATTATTAAATACAGGGTGGTATATTGCAAGAAAGCTTTGGGTTCAAGATTAATTATACTGATCACAGGAATGCATTATGTTGCCGTTTTCTTTATTTGTTTACATGGGGTTCTTTAATTTAACCCCTTAAGGACACATGACATGTGTGACATGTCATGATTCCCTTTTATTCCAGAAGTTTGGTCCTTAAGGGGTTAAATTGAATTTCATTATAATGAAGCCAGTTAAACACTTGCAGTATTAAACACAGGCACTGTCTTTCATTACGATTGACGTACTGATGCAGAATGACTAGACAGTGTATTTCCTGATACATCAGTGTTTGCATAAATTGCAAGACAATTAGTTTTGATTTGAAAACTTCACAAGAACATAGGAAAAAAATTCATAATTTGAGAATTATGGTGAGGCCCAATGTGGGGCATCTGAACACTACAGCTTGCAAGGACAATCTAGTTGATGGAAGATTAGTTGATTTTGACTGCTGTTCCTCATTTTACAACGTCAGGACAACAGGTGATACTCGAAAAATTAGAATATCGTGCAAAAAGTTCATTTATTTCAGTAATGCAACATAAAAGGGGAAACTAATATATGAGATGGACGCATTACATGCAAAGCAAGATAGTTCAAGCCGTGATTTGTCATAAGTGTGATGATTATGGCTTACAGCTCATGAAAAAGTTAGTAAGGTGCTTTAATATATAACAAGGGTTATTGATACATGTGATTAAAATATAATTTTGCCTCTATATAAATAGAACTATCTTGCTTTGTAATTTTGCCTCTATATAAATAGAACTATCTTGCTTTGCATGTAATGCTTCTATCTCATATATTAGTTTCCACTTTTACGTTGCATTACTGAAATAAATTAAGTTTTGCACAATATTCTAATTTTTCGAGTATCACCTGTATATAGAATGCTGACTGCAAGCTAAGCCTAGATGTACAGCATCGGTGCCCATTCTCACCACAGCCAGAGGCAGGGTGCGAGATCAAGGCCCCCTCCTGGAGCCCTGGGATCTGTTTTTTTTGTAAGTGGTGTGTGTTGCCTGAGAGTTGTGTATATGACAGAGCATGTGTTTGGAGGAGGCCGAGAGCTGTGTGGTATGACATCAGACTGGCTCCCGGCATCACTAAGCGCCGCCTACTCAGCCTGTGCGCCCCCTGCCTGCCCGCCCAGCAGCCACACTGGACTCCAGGTAAGCAGTTCACTCCAGCTCTCCCAGGGAGGCTGGTGGATTTAAAATAAAATTTAAAAAATATTAGTTTGTGAGTGTTGGTGGAAATGTCTGTGTGTGTGTGTGTGTGTCTGTGAGTGTGTATGTCTAAGTGAATGTGTGTGTGTGTGTCTGTGAGTGAATGTGTGTGTCTGTAAGTGTGTGTATGTGTCTGTAAGTGTGTGTGTGTGTGTGTGTGTGTCTGTAAGTGTATATGTGTGTGTGTCTGTAAGTGAATGTGTGTGTGTGTCTGTGAGTGAATGTGTGTGTATGTGTCAGTCAGTGAGTGTGTATGTGTCGGTGAGTGGGGGCATGCGTCTGTCAGTGAGTGCGTGCGTCTGTCAGTGAAAGTGTGCGTCTGTCAGTGTTTGTCCAAGTAATAGTGTGTGTGTGTGTATATGTCATTGTTTGTCAGAGTACATGAGAGTGTGTGTCTGTCAGTGAGTGTGTGTCTGTCAGTGAGTGTGCGTCTGTCAGTGAGTGAGCGTCTGTCAGTCAAAGTGCGGCCTTGACCGGAAAGGGTGGGGGAAATTTAAATTAGGGGGAGGGAGGGGGATGGGGGGGGTTTCTTGTGTACCCAGAATACAGGACAGTTTGATGTTATTCTACTGTTACCACTATCATCTTAAAGTGGATAACTTAAAAAGAGCATACCTCCCAACAGCTCCGGACAGCAGAACACTCCTAAATTTGAGCTTCTGTCCCACCATCCCTGGGTTTGTTTTTTAGCATCCCATGTCAGGTTTTTACATCATTACTGTTACATATATTACTGTCTCCTTAAGTATAAGCATCATTGTTTTAAATTTGGATCCTATCTTTAATTGTCTGAGGCCCAGGCCCCGACACTCCCTTCTAGGGATACCAGAGTCTAAGTCCCCAGAAAGCAGATCATAAGTGCATCATTTGATGTCCTTGCACTGTGCAAACAACATCTCATGCAAGTAGGTTCAAATAGTGCTCTATGTATGGTCAGCCCTGTCCATCAGCCTGTTGTACATGTATGGCAGACTGACATGCCCCTGTTTCGGAAAGGATCTGTCTATTTCCATCTTTTTTGAGATTGGTTCCTCCACCACTATTTCAGGTGGGCTCAACTCCACGGATTTTCCATGAAAAAAAGCCTCATTAGCAACTCCTGAACTGTCCCACTCCTGTCCCAAATTCATACTTCCCAATAAGTTATGACTAGAATGGAAATGTAAATCCCATTAATCATATTGGCATTAAAATTTGCACGGTAGAAGACAGTCTATTGCCTACATTGTAGAAGACAGTCTATTGCCTACCTTTTATTAGAATAGTGGAATAGTGGACAACAAAACAAATTGCACCCTCATTGTCGTTACTTGGTAAAACAATAATGACAAAACAAGTAATGGAAATGTTAAGGGGTCACTGTACATATGTTCACAAGTCATCTCCTCTGTTGAGTGCAAAATTCTATCCAAATCACATTAAGATATCATTGTAATTATGTTTATCTAAATGCTTTAGTGTTGACATACACAAATGTACTATTCAGTTAAATTAGATAAAGATTTATTTATTTATATAATATTTTATTGAGATTTCTCTCGTTTTCAAGTATGACCTGGGTCCATAAAACATTGCATTGCTACAATAGGGTACAATAAAATACAAAAACAATATTAATACACAATATATACAAAATTTAACATAGAACAGGTAGGAAATATATAATCAACCATGACAGGTGCATTCTGTTTTGAGATATGTAGAGTGGGATCTCTTAAAGGAAGATTTGAAAGTGTGCAGGAGGTTGTTCCATAATTGCGGTGCTCTGTAGGAAATGGAGGATCGGCCGCTTTCTTTTTGTATTGAGGTAGACTAAGTAAAGTGCTGGTACTGGATCGGAGGTTATAGGAGGTGGGTACAGCCAGGGAGAGCATTTTGCTCAGGTAGGGTGGGAGCTGCCCAGAAAAGCTCTTAAACACAAGGCTGGAAAGATGAAGGGTGCGTCTGGGTTCCAGCAACAACCAGTTTTGTTACTTTAGCATGTCACAATGGTGTGTCCTGCAATTACATTGTAGCACAAATTGGCAGAACGAGTTATACAATGTATTGAGTTTATTAAGGTGGGTTTGCGGTGCAGGTGCATATAGTACATCCCCATAATCTATGATTGGCATCAGCATTTGCTGTACAATCTTTTCCTTTACTGTAGGGCTTAGGCAGGATTTGTTTCTATACAGGGCACCTAGTTTTGGATAAGGTTTAGATGCAAGTTTTTCTATGTGCAGGCCAAAAGATAGATTGGGGTCTAACAACATACCCAAGTATTTAAAAGAGTGGACTGGAGGGGGCGTGGACAGCTGGAAGACGCGTTCCCGTGCAGCTCCGATATAGAGACTCAAAATAGAGACCAGAAACCCGCAAACGGGACCCTCCAAATGCAACAAATACAGCCCCCACACAGTAACGTAAAATACAAATTATATAAAAAGCAAAAAAATTTTTAAAAAATAAAAAAAAATAAAGAGTGGACTGCGGTCAGTGTGCTATTTGATTTTTTTTTTTTTATGAATAGATGGGAATTGTGTAATTTGTGTAATTTAGGTACTGTTCCAAAGATCATTGTGACAGTTTTGTCAGTGTTTAGAAAGAGTTTGTATTTTGCGATCCACTTTTCTACCTCTGTAAACTGGTCTTGGAGCACAGCCTCAAGCTGCGGTAGATTGGATTTGCTCGCACAGATTACCGTGTCATCTGAGTACATGTGTAAATTTGAGGATTTGCAGACATTAGGCAGATCATTTATAAATAATGTAAATAGTATCTATGAAGCAATGCTAGCCTGCCAAGTAAATATGAAATAATAGATTCAAATATATTTGTCAAAATTTTATTTTTATACTCCGTAATAATTTTGTTGTGATGGGAATAGTCAGACACTTGTGGGCATACTTAAACATAGAAACATTTTTTTAAAATAAATTTAAAAACAAAAAAACATTTTGGGCAGTTAGCTAAATTTAAGAAACTCTCCAGGCACCACATTCAGTTAAAGGGCTCTTCAGGTACTACATTAGTTTAAAGAGATATTTCATGTCATAATGGAGAGAATCTTGGAATAAGATTAAGATTGCAAATACTCTGCAAATACTATTGTTTAGAATTATAGATTCTATTTCTTTCAAGTATGTTATTGTGAGTTAGGAAAGATAAAATAAAATGAATAAATCGAAAACCACAAGTCGGTAAGTTGGCACTATATAATTACAAATAATAATAATAATATACAACTATCCAACCCCTCTGATATAACACCAGTGGAAATAAGTGAAGAGAGAAAAACAATTTTACTCTCTTATACACCTGTATACTGTAGAAATCCCAAGATTCCTCCCAATCTTCTATAACCATAAATACAAAATTAGGGAATCTACAATAGAGAAATAAAAAAATATACACGTAGTGTAGTACTGGGTAGTTGTGCATTTAAATTGCACTCACCATCTCACAGAACTAAAGGGCATATCTCCTATTTTGGGGTATCTTAGGGTGGGAATTATACCGCATTAAGTCATTTGGGGGCTCACTTACATGTGAGTGCACATCTATATATATAGTTGTTTGCAGCTATTAACTACACATATTCTAAGTTATATTGCTCTTTTCTGATTTGTTTCATATCATGTTGAGAATTTTACATCAAGTAAGAAGTGCATACTATTCATAAGTGTGGCTCATACCACTCAAAAGTAAATGTTGGAATTAGACCCTAGCTCCTGAAAGTGTAAGTGCACTTCTTTGATTTTTGCTTTTTATTCATAGCAACATATTACAACATTGGTGTTCTCCTTCTCCGGGTTTTTGTTGCTTCATATACTCACCTCGAAGGAAGTTCAAGGTACAACTCTTATATTTCTCTCCACATCGCTCTACCACTAGTGGGAGAAGAGAGACCCCTGGCTGGTGTTGTCCTACCGCCTGCTTCATTCTGCAAGTGTGGATTTCAGCACTTGACCATTTTTGTTGTATAACTGGATAGCAAACCTTGCTTTCCAGACAGGGAAGGCAGGGCTGTCGACTCTGTATGAAGGACCAGGCAGAATGATCTGTGCATGCCGAAGAGACACAGACTCTGTTTCCCACTGACACCATTACCACCAATGACAACCAGCATGTTTTATGAATGCCACAATCACTGTTTCATCTCATGGCCCAGGTGGCAATTGCTACACTCGTCCCTCTTGCTTGCCCTCCCATGGTTTGAAACGGAATGGTCTGAAGAAACCCCACCGAGGTGAAGATCACAGGTGATCACATCAAGCACACAATGTTATATGCATCTTAAAATAAGATAATGCTGTTTTTTTTTCCTTTGAATCTATTCTCGAAGATTTGTTTTCCTGAACCTGAAATAACAGACTGGTACAAAATATCTTGCGTAACCATCCCTGCAGCTGGTGTTGCTTAAAAACTATGAATTTTGAACAGCCCAAATTCTTATTGCTAATTAGCATATGTCAGATTTAACTGTGATTTTCGTAGAAGTTAACATTTTCAAAAATCATGAACCCACGACAAAGAATAAAAATGAAGCCCTCCTTGTGTTGTGTTAAGGTTCATTGTGTTCTTGCATAGAACATTGAATATCACCAAACGTTTTAAGGCTATAGGACTCAAAACAAACCTGTATTCCGTGAATTTTGATAAAGCAATGTACTGCATACTTCAATTAAATGCCTGCAGGAGAATTCCACCTCTTTCCATCTGCGTTGAAGTGAAACGTAAGTTCCAGAAAAATAAAAAAATATATAGTGTTCGTTACCAAAAAGAATTATGCAGCAAACAGAGCCAAGTAGTGTTCCAAAGTATTGTGCACCCTCCCTAAGCTATCAGTACAAATAGTTATGTTTTATGGCAACAAGTACTGGCTGAATGGTGTGTGTAATAACTGTATAGTTTTCTCCTACCAGCTGCAAGTTCCCTCTAAAAATATTTTCCTTATGTAAAAACATGTTTTCCTTGGATTACAAACATCTACAAGTCAGGTTATTTTTTTGTATTTTTTTTTTTTCTTAATTTAAGTTGTAGAAAAAAAACCAGAAGCTTTATACTAAGCAAACTATTCAGATTCACTTTTTTACAATGAACACGCATGCATTACTTTATCTGAATATACGTAAAAACAAGTAAAAATTGTATAACCTAAACCTTTCTTTGTTTTAGATTACTTTATCTTAGCCTTCCATTTAATTGATTGCATTTCATATGTTGTGATTATTTAATAATATGTATTGTTAAATGCATTTTTTGGCCTTAATTGCTAATATTGTTTGTCTGTCTGTTCGTTCCACTGATGTTTGGTTTATTTGTCTGTCTGATCCTCACTCTGCATCTCTATCTATATCTATCTTATTCAACGCATAATTAAAGAAAGCACTTACATCGTTAGGTTTGAATGCAAATTATTAGATAAACTGCACATTATCAGGATTTCCATTTACCGTACATATATTTTTGACTGCTTGGCTTCCAAATGCCCCACAATATAAATTGTTTTTAAGCTTGTAACTCAGTTTGAAACATGTTCTCATTTAAGTTTACAATGCCAAAACGTTGAGCCATCTTTCCCAAATCACTCATCTACTTTTCAAATAAGTAATTAACTACGTAAAAATGTAATCAATCAAAATCATTTTTAAATTCCTTTTAAAAAGTGTGCTGCAAATAAGTCACAAAAGTCTGACTTGTCAACTGACTTACGAAGGAAAGTCTGCTGATATGAACTGGTTGTAGTTCACGGTTTGAAATTGACCATTTCTCAAACTATTTACTAAAACTAGTATGACAAAATATTTGACATGATTGGCATGATTTGGAATGATATAACAATTAGCCTTGGTTAACCTCTTAACGCCGTTACGGCATTATATGCCGTCCCCGTTTAAATGGGCTTTAAAGCCGCTGCGGTGGCATAGAGCGCCATAACGGCTTGCAGCCCCAGGAGGTGAGATTTACTTACCTCCGCCGCGATCCTCTTCGGGAGGACTGCCTGACAGCCAGGCAGCCTTCCCCCGGCAAATCAGGCCCCCTGTGGATCTGCCAGCAGGGGGACTGTCTGAAATGTCAGACAGTCCCCCTGCTGGTGGGTGGTGTAAAAAAAAATTATTAGACAAGTTTAAAATAAAATAAATGTATTTAAAATCTATATATATGTATTAAATATATATACATATATATATGTAACGTCATACATAGTGTATTTTAATGTTAATATAAGTACATATATAAGTATTAAAATATACTTAGAATGACGTTACATATATATAAGATATATATATTATATATATAATACATCTATATATATTTTATATTTATATATACACGTATAATTACAATAATAAATAAATAATAAAATAAATAAATAAAATATTTTACATTTTTTTTAATAAATGATATATACATATATAATTTCATTCTAACTGTATTTTGTTATTAATATATATATATATTGGTAACACAATACACTTAGAATGACATTCTATATATATATATATATATATATATATATATCTATATATAAAATACAAATAACCACAAATATATATATACAGATAAATATATATAATTACATAAATAACTACATAAGTGTACACGTAGACTTTAAATACATATATATGTATATATATTAAAATTCTACGTGTATATTTAAGTCATATTTTAACATTGTGTGATTTAATTAATTACAATTTGATTGACATGTCTGACAACCCAGGCAGAAAGTGCAGAGAATTTGAATGGCAAGCACTATATTTAACCCTGTAACTTTCCAAGACACCATAAAACCTGTACATGGGGGGTACTGTTTTACTCGGGAGACTTAGCTGAACACAAATATTAGTGTTTCAAAATGGTAACTTGTATTACAACAATTATATTTTTAGTAAAAGTGTTGTTTTTTTTGCATTTTTCACACACGAACGCAACTTTTACTGACTATTATTGTTGTAATATGTTTTACTGTTTTAAAACACTTGTTTTTGTGTTCAGTGAAGTCTCCCAAGTATAACAGTACCCCCCATGTACAGTTTCTATGGTGTTTTGGAAAGTTAGAGAGTCAAATATAAGGCTTGCCAGATTTGTTATGTTGCCTTTTGAGACCGTATGGTAGCCCAGGAATAAGAGTTACCCCCATGATGGCATACCATTTGCAAAAGTAGACAACCCAAGGTATTGCAAATGGGATATGTCCAGTCAATTTTAGTAGCCACTTAGTCACAAACACTAGCCAAATATTTGTTTTTTGCTTTTTTTTTCTCACACAAAAACAAATATGAACGCTAACTCTGGCCAGTGTTCGTGTGTAAGTGGCTACTACAAAAGACTGGACATACCCCACTTGCAATACCTTGGGTAGTGTACTTTTGCAATTGGTATGCCATCATGGGGGTAAATCTCATTCCTGGGCTACCATACGGTCTCAAAGGTAACATTACTAATCTGGCAAATTTCAATGTGAAAAAATGAAAAATGGAATGTGCTATATTTGACCCTTTATCTTTCCAAAACACCATAAAAACTGTTAATGGGGGCTACTGTTGTACTCATGAGACTTTGCTGAATCCAAATATGTGGTTTGTTTTTATTCATAATAAATTATGTTTCATATATAAATATTTGATATGAAATGAAAGCCCTGTTTCCCCTGAATAAAATTATATATAATAAGCGAGGGTGCACTTTAAATGAAAGAGGTGAACTACGAGGGAACAGACATATAATGCAAATTCCAGTTTTTGTTTACATTTTGTTTTGATCAGAACGTGTACTATTGACTCCGTCCTGAAGGGGTTAAAGTTATCATAATAAGTGGTTGGCTGTTGAGCTAGCACTCAGTATTAAGAGCGTCTATTAGAACACAGATTCACAGGGATATTCACTAACGTGAGAATTCAAGGTGAATTTCAAATTTAAGATCAAAATAGCCAAACTGGATTCACTAAGTCAGCGATACTTGACAGCTTCTCTGGCCTTAAATTTCAAGTTCACTTTTAATTCTCCTTGAATTTTTACTTTAGCAAACCTTGTAAGTGTAATTAAACAGTTTGGGCAACATGTCATTGGTGAAGAGTCTTCTGTTTTATTGTTCTATAATTTTACATAAGTTGAAAGATTGTTTGTTTTTATTATTACTATTATTATTATTATTATTAATATTTATCAAGTGCCCACAAATCCCACAGTGCTGTACAATGGATGGACTAACAAACAAGTATATTAATACCAGACAAGTTGGACACACAGGGACAGAGGGGGTTGAGGGCCCAGCTCAAATGAGCTTACATTCTATGTATGAAACCAAACTAGTTATTAATCATAAACATGTTCACATAATGGAATGTACAATTAAGGAAAGAAGAAAGAAATACCACAAAAGAACATTCTAAACTCATTTTATTAGCATTCTGTCACATCATTGTAGATAAGGCTATTTAAACCATATTTATTTTCATAAAGCTTTGAACTTTGTGTGGCTGAATTTCATTAATGTTCAAAAAATTTAGATAGATTTACATCTTGCTGCATTTAGAAAAAAAATACACTTTAATAACAGTCATAGAAAATTATTAACAAGCTGCTAATCAATATGCTTTGGACATGGAACCTAAAAGTATGCAGAAATTATGAATTAAAACTATGTATATATTGGATGCCAGTTGGTTAAGTTTCATGTCTTCAAATATTTTATGGGGTGGCTAGGGGTTGCTGGGGAGTAAGGCACCTTTATGGGTCAAGATGACTGGGTATCTCCTAGGTCCTCATTTTGGGGTATATTAAAGGTCCAAGGAGACTGGGCATCTTCTGGGTCCCAATGTTGGGTCACATTCATGGGCCAAGAAACCAGCATCTCCTGAGCCATGTTTTGTGTTGCCATAGAAAGAGCACTGGACACTTGGTATTTCCAATATGTTGTGTTTAACCATTAACCCCATAAGAGGGCTAATAATTTGGAACCAGGAGACTGGTTGTTTCCTGGGAAAAATTGTTACTAGCCTTCACCCTAGTTCAGCATGGGGTAGAGGCCATGCATTGGACCCCTACCTAATAACATTAGTGTTATTTGATAGAAATATTTTTTTACCTACTGTGTTTGCTCGATTATAAGACTTTTTTTCAGAAACCTCGAACCTCGTCTTATAATCAGAGCTCATAAGGGAACTATAAGTTTTTCGTAAGTTTCGGCCAAAATGTTTATAGCCGGAAAGATTTCTCTACATCAACACTTTCTGCTGCTGAGTCCCATTCTCACATATTGGCTGTTGCTGATTGGTCTCACTCACACACTGCTTGCAGATGATTGATGTAAATTCACAGAGCGACTCTGATCCAAGGTCCCAGTCACACATTCTCTAACGCTGATTGGTTCAACCCTGTTATCTTCTCTTCCTTGATTGGTTGTGACTTCTGATTTGAGGGTGTTCAGTTTATGGCAATCCCACCAAATATGTTTTATTGAACCAACTTTTATTTGTTAAGTTGTTCGAGTTTACAAGTTGTATGTAGAGATCTGCTAAATTAGCTCCTCTTGCCTTCCTGGTTTTAACTTCCAGTTAAATAAAATACCACCTCATAACACATTTAAATGATGCCCAAAGAGTCTCATTAGAGACCTGATCATTATCGTTTGACTTAAGAAAGTCCTTAGCTACATCTTCTAGGTGAGCTCTATTTTGTTCTGTCAGAAGGATAGCGTCGTCCAGTTTCCATTGTGGTCTGAATCTAATTTTAGAATTATTATCTATGGAAACATTAATAGCAGCATGGTCTGACCAAACAATAGATCCAATTTCGGAGCTTACAAACCTATTAAGATATTCTGAGTCCGTAATGAGTAGATCAATTCTTGAGTAGCTTAAATGAACTTTGTAAAAAAAAAAGTAAAATCCCTATCTTTCGGTAACAGGTTGGCTTCCATTTATATGGTGGAACTACCGCCAGTGCTGCCGGTGCGGCTGCACCGAAACTCGCACACTTAGGGGGGCGATCAGGAGGCCCAAGCAAGGTCACCCATGGCAAATGTGTTACCAAGGGCCCGGCCAGTGCTATGACCCTTTAATGTCTGTATGTCTGCATGTGTGTGTATCTGTGTGACTGTGTATCTGCATGTGTGTGTCTGTGTATCTGCATGTGTGACTGTGTATCTGCATGTGTGTCATTATGTGACTTTGAATCTGCATGTGTGTTAATGTGTGTGGGTGTGTGTGTGTGTGTATCTGTATGTGTTAGTGTGTAATTGATATTTTTTTCCATAAGGTAGTCTTATAGTAAGGCCTTTTGGGAGGGGGGAGGGGGCGTCTTAGAGTTAAATAGATATTTGTCCTGTACTTGGCATGGTAATTTATTGTTACACTATTTTTAACATTTTCACAATTGTAAATGCTATGTGGTATTGGTAGTAGATCGGTAGTAGATCTTACTAGAAAGCAAATATTAAAGGGATTAAGGTTGGATATTTAAAACCTATAGTAAAATATGTAGATTTGAATGATGGGTATTTGCCCACAACACTGGAAACAATCCCATGTCTTCTGTGATAGTGCTTCACTTCATGAAGTTGTCCATTCATTTACTTATCACATAACGCTCAACAATTAGTGGTATGGAAGCAAAGGCAAATGGGTTCAGCCAGAAGGGAACGGGCCTCATGGACTATAAGCCAGCAGTGACAGGTATCTGGCCATCCCAACTCAGGGCAGACTATCTGCATGGAGTTCAATAAGCATTCTGTATTGGAACTTAGTGCCTTGAGGTTACTTAGAGTGGCTCAAGCAAGACTAATGAGCTGATTGGGGGCATTGTTCTGGTGTCCCCAGATGCAAGAACCCAGAGAACAATCCAGGACAATAGAATAGAACCCTTAATTTGGGATGGTTACGCAAACCAGAGGCACTTGAGAGGCATATTGAGGTGCCTGTGGTCAAGTTCAGTTGTGTACTGATCTACATAGCGTTTTGTTTATATGACTGATTTGGTTTTAGACAGATGAGAAATTCCATGTCACTAAACAAGACAGCACACAATTTATTTTCTGTCACTCTTTATATCCACGATTACTGATGTCCCTTTCTAATACAAGGACACTAGAAAATGTTCTACTACCTTACACTTTGGTTAGTAAATCTCTCTTCTTTTTTTAGCTATTTTTCATGATATATGTGTGCCTTGGGAGTACAGTTTATTCTGGAAACAATATGAATCTCCCAATTTTTTCCTAAATAATTCCAATCATTGTTTTGCCAAGATATCCATCATAGCTCATCAAACTGGAGAACTTCGACAGGTTTTAAGTCACAAAACCCAGACAAATTGTGTTTTCATTTCCATCCCTGAAGGCAAATTACTATGTGAAATCAAAGCCAATACATATTTCAAGTCTTATATACAAGACATAGAGTATAATGACCAATAATGAACAAAATGTTCTAAGAAATATTTTTCTCATCCTGGAAAATGTGTCAGAATAATTTAAATTTAGTTAGTAGTGTTGTATATACCTTTCAAATGTTTCCTTAAATTTGCTAATAATGGCGAGTATTACACAGTTTTTAAGATGATCCGTGACCTGATGCACAATGTTTCATTGAGTTTTTTAATTCACAAAATCTTAGTTAGGCAGTTAGGAACCAAGAGATCATATCGAGACCAGCCGTCTCATCTACTCGATACACGGGGCTATTCGATAAGGTTGAAATGTATCAGATTCTTTTCAAATTATTTTTATTGAACAATTTTTTAAATTGTATCACGTTCTTTTTTTAAAGTTTTAGACAAAAACAAGTGAAGCAACAAGATAGCTAACCTAGATATATTTTTTTATCTTTTTGATTTTTTTTAGATTTCAAAAATTTAAATTCACCATAAAAATCACGCTTTAGTGGAATAACCTTGTTAGCATTCTAGATGACAGATCTTTCATTTATTGAGATCTGAACTCTGCTTCGACTTCTGGTTTAATAAACATTATACATCCAGAGATAATGTTACAGTATGTCAGGACGGACCACTGCTCACTGTAAAATACTGTTTAAAAGATAGATCTTCTATGTATAAGAAGAACATATTTATGGTTGGACTGGTGCACCAAGGAGTAAACAATCAAAGGAGTCTGCTAATTCAAGGTACTAGAAAAAGTGAATGTATAAACTGTATATGTACATCACTCATGTACTGTAACACATTTCTATATAATTTGACACAAATAATTCACTTTTATTATTTTTTGCAATTAGCTATTGTGCTGTTGATTGCTACTAAAAGAGATCTAATATAAAATGTCATACTTTTAAGATGTAACTTTGCCATTTAAGTACCAGAGTTGCCTTACTCATTTATAAAAACTTGGGTGAGAAAAGTTACTAGACTTGCCCAAGTCTAGAAACTTTTCTCACCCAATAAATGAGTTAGGCAAGTCTAGTACTTAACTTGGGCGAGTTAGGTACTAGAGTTGCCTAACTCATTTATTAAAACTTGGGTGAGAAAAACAAACAAACATATTGTGAGCTTAATAAATCAGTCCCTAGATGTCCTTATTCTTTTAGTGATGGTTTTGCATTCTGTTATTAATTACTAGAATCAGCTTTGGGGAAAATAACTGAACTCTTGCACAATTCTTTGCTATTAAATTTATTTTTCCTTCTACTTGCCAATACGGAAAATCTTAAATTATTTACAGATTATCATATTAACCACTACATTAACCATAATTCATATAACTGCTCAACAAAAATATAATTCTTAATATTTGTTGGTGCAACTAGATTTAGATAGATTGCCTTTGAGTGGAATATTTTTTTTTCTCTACTTACCAAAGATAAATTATTTGAAGACAAAATACAGAAACCCACAGTTACAGTGATATATGATACCTGTGTGTGCGAGACATGCTACTTAAATAACTGTAAATGCCTGTCACTGGATGTTACAATATTTTATATACATTACCAACAGGTGATATCTAAGCACTGCAGTCACACTAACAAAGTTATTCAATAAAGTGAAAAATGGCAGGAATTTAAAGGGAATTCTATGTTAATTTCATAATTTAGGCTGAATTAGCTGGATTACAAATACTTTTCACTTTTCATGACTTTGATTCAAATTTTTGAAAAAAACAAAACACAGTAGGCAATTAAAAATCTAAGTAATGAATGGATCATGTTTACTAAGAAGAGTTTAAAGCGGAACTTACCTTTCCTCAATCTCTTCCTCTTCTCCCCCTCTCTCAGGATCTGTTCTTCTTTTCTTCCTGTCTTCTTAAGTTTTCTTTAAAATCATAAGACAAAGTAGGGACTCTTTGCCTTATGGAGGTTTCCTCCGCTTGACCAGCTTTGACCAGCGGAGGAGCAAAGTGTGCTTCATTTTTCGGTGGTCAGAGCAATGATCCTTAGCTTTCCTCCCTGTTCCCACGATGCTTCCTGTCTGTATTGCTGAACGTCCTGTCACAACGCCGACAAAACTGCCGAATTGCATCCTAACAGAATGAGAACAGTTTCTCCATTTATGTTAGGATGCAATTCGGGACTTTGTTCGGATCGCAATTTCATTCGAATGAATGAAACTCCGATCCTATTCGTGCTGTGGCTGCATCTTGCAGCCGCTTAGTAGATAACTCCCTAATTCCCACGGTATCAGGGAGCTATCTACTAAAATGCTGAAAGACCTAAATTGGTCTTTCAGCCAAATTTACTAATACTAAGGGGCATGTCTATTAAACAGTGAGCAGCTTGTGGCTGCTCACTGTTATAAAAAAAACCTACTAACTGCCCCCCCCTGCACGGCGGATGAGGGCCACCTAAATAACAATTAGGGGGGGACCTATTGTCCTCCCCCCGGCCCCCACCCATGGGCGACGGGTGGGGGCCCTAAATGACAATGGGGGGCCTACTGTCTTCCCACCTGGCCCCCACCCCTGAGCGGTGGGTGGGGGCCCTAAAAAAGAATAAGTAAATTATAAGTAAACCTACGGTCCTCCCCCTGGCCCCCACCCCTGAGCGGTGGGTGGGGACCCTAAAAAACAATAAGAGGGAACCTACTGTCCCCCCACCTGGCCCCCACCCCTGAGCGGTGGGTAGGGGCCCTAAAAAACAATAAGGGGGGGACCTACTGTCCTCCCCCCCGGCCCCCACCCCTGAGCGGTGGGTGGGGGCCCTAAAAAAACAATAAGGGGGGACCTACTGTCCTCCCCCCATGCCCCCACCCATGAGCGGAGGGTGGGGCCCTAAAAACAATAAGGGGGGACTTACTGTCCTCCCCCCGGCCCCCACCCCTAAACGGTGGGTGGGTGGGGGCCCTAAAAAAACAATAAGGGGGGACCTACTGTCCTCCCCCTGGCCCCCACCCCTGAGCAGTGGGTGGGGACCCTAAAAAACAATAAGAGGGAACCTACTGGCCCCCACCCCTGAGCGGTGGGTGGGGGCCCTAAAAAACAATAAGGGGGGGACCTACTGTCCTCCCCCCCAGCCCCCACCCCTGAGCGGGGGGTGGGGGCCCTAAAAAACAATAAGGGGGAACCTACTGTCTGACCCCACCCCTGAGTGGTGGGTGGGGCCCTAAAAACAATAAGGGGGGACCTAATGTCCTCCCCCTGGCCCCCACCCCTAAACAGTGGGTGGGTGGGGGCCCTAAAAAAACAATAAGGGGGGACCTACTGTCTCCCCCGGCCCACACCCCTGAGCGGCGGGTGGGGGCCCTAAATAAAAATTCACCCCCCCCAATCAAGGTGACTAGGGGTCCCAAGCCCCTAGTCACCCCCTCAGCCGGTAGCTCCCTCCTTGTAATAAACTGAACGAACAAACGAACACTGATACACAGTGTTTGTTTGTTCGTCTGACATTTCTATTCATTCATTCGTCTTTCTGATGAATGAATGAATGAATGAATAGATGAAATTCCCGTTCGCATGTCCAGGTATTTCACTGGGCATGTGCGGGAATCTCACAGTCTATCTAGTGTGGGCAGATGACTTCATCTACCCACACAAAGATGGCGGCCAGTGGCTTTCTGGTAGATAGCTACTGGAGGCAGACTTGGTGCTGCAATGTAAACATTGCAGTTTCTCTGGAACTGCAATGTTTAACATTGCAACACTAAGTGCAATAAGGACATAGCACCCAAACCACTTCAATTAGCTTAAGTGGTCTGGGTGCCTATAGTGTCCGGTTAAAACAATTTTTCCCCATTTATATTTTTTAATGTTGTCCTTATTTAATAAGTATAAGTGATTAAAGTGCATGGGTGCAGTGAGTGGTCTTAAAGGACCTGGTATGATGGGCAACTGTTTGTTATATCAGTTTGAGCTTTTTGTTTGATTATGGCTACTTTGAGAGCAATAGTTCCTAGCTGGGGTAGTGACAATAATCATTGATCATAATGTGGATTTAGATCAGACATCATGACTAGCTTAGTATCGTGGCAACTGGTACAAAACTGATACTGGTACTTTTTGGTTGCAAAAGTTACCCGTCACCGATCTGTGTAATATCAAAATGATTTTATTCAACATCAATATCTCATAGCGTTGTGACCTGGGTACAGGACTGTGTTGGAAGGACCAGTGGTGGAAATGTATATCTAGCAAAACAGAGTGCTAAACTGAGCAACGTGCTTTATCTAATGTTCTGATTACTGTGTATTAGAAAGCAAAATCACAATGGAAAACAAACCTGTAGGGGATGTGATCTACATGATCTACACAAGAAACTGAAAGACCTATTGCAAATTGAACAATTTCATGTAGAATAAGATTTTAAGCAAAATCTCACACTATCTTAGTAGAATGTATTTAGACTAGAAGAGAGGTTAAAGAACAAGTGCATTTCTACATAGAAAAAAAATGTGTGTATTTTAGGGGGGGAAACAAGCATCATTCATTAATATATACTAAATAACATAGGGAGAATTCTCTATGGAGGCAGATATGAGAGATTATATTCAATATGAGATATTGCTATAATGTACAAAAAAGGGGATAAATCTGATTCTTTAAAGCCCTACTTAGCAGAGGAATTCCCTCTCTCAAGATTTTGGGTGCCAGTTCATAAGATATAATGGAACTGGGAAAAGTTCACAGATATGGAACAAAATGAATTTAAGGAATGTAAGGTTTCAGCAATGAGGAAAGAATTCCCAAACTGGGTTTGTAAGTTCTGGGCCAACACGAAAATCTGTCTGAAAATATAATTTTATAAATAAATAAAAGTTATATTTTAATGATCTGTCCCACACAACTTCCTTTCTTTACGTGTGTCTAGAAATATACTTATTTAAAGAGCATTTACAAACTACAAAATGTATATTTTCAAGTTGTAAGAATAGAATTTAAAGGAATATTATTGATTTTTTTTTATTGTTTTTATGGATTTTTTTAAATGGTTGAATGCATATGTGTATACATTTGGACCTTGTAATACAATTTCACACATTTGGGGAGATTTATTAAGGCAAAAACTTGCAATCCATTGCAAGAACTGGATCAAAGTGCTAAGTATGGAGTAATCTCCAAGCAAATCAATGGAATTCCACTAACATTTTAGCACTTTGCACCCAAAATAGCACCCGTTATGCCTTGATAAATCTCCTTTATACTCTGTTTTTTATTGGTTGGTTGGTTGGTTGGTTAGTTGGTTGGTTTCAATTTTATGTTGTTTTGTATTTTGTTTTGTTTTTTTATTTTGTTTTGTTTTTTAGCAAAACATTTTTTTCATGAAGGTTTCTTTTTTTTTCTCCTATTAAACTTTTTGTTTTTGTTTGGATCCACACATTCAGTGTATACATTATTGAACAGTTTATTATTTTTTTTTATTACATTATTTTAATTTCCATAATATATTAACTACGTAATGCGTTTAAAAACTCGAATGTAATTTCAGGTCAAGTTTATCCCATTACTACCTCCATTTAGGAGGAATGGCAATAAAAATAAAATATCCTCACTGTACAATTATGACTGTATCAATATATAATATCTTATAAGATACAGTCAGCAGCTCCGAAAAATACCGTATGTCTTCTTTAATGTATGTGTATGATTTGGAATATAGGTGATGCTTTTCCAAAGATAAAAAGATACACTGAAAGTATCAAGAATAAGTATACCAAAGAGACATAAAGTCCCATCCATGGTAGTGCTGTTACCATTGCGCTAATTGGTCAATGTAATGGCTAGTTGACACTGTCTTAAATTAGCACAAATCTTTAAATTCAATCCTCTTCCTTTGCTATATCCCTGTATTTCAGCCCACTTTATTTACATCACCAGGTTTGTTGTTGTTCCTTGCAGTTTCCAAGAACAAAGATAGACAAAGATAGATGGAATTAGGATAGAAGTTTGAACAGTGATGCAGTAGCATAATTAATATTTCAGAAATAAAGTAAATGCATTCCACCTGGATCGTCCTTTCAAAGTACCCATATTTGTTGAACAGAATAACTGCAATAAATAAATCAATCCAAGAAAAAAAAATCTTACATTCCCGAGGCAATAGGATTCCAACTTTAACAGGTTTAAATAACTGTATGGTACATCAATTGACAATTTGTCACTTGAATCACGGAAGGGGCTTGCTAGAGGGCTCTCTGATTTTGGAACCATTGCAACTAGAGAATCTGAAGGATGGAGAAAATATTTTGGCAAAAAAAATGGTTTTAGGAAGAGCAGACTTCAACTGACTATATGATTAAACTAAGCTTTGCTGAGTAACACAGTAACATAGAAACATAACAAGTGATTGCAGATAAGGACTGATTGTACTATCTTGCCTGAACATTCTCTATCATTTTTAGACGCTGACCTCATTTCACGCTCAGGACACAAGCCTTTCCATGCCCTCTTGAAGAACATTGTTTGAGACTGTCAGGGTGGGTCAACGTTTAAAAATTGGGCAGACTAGATGGGCCGAATGGTTCTTATCTGCCGTCACATTCTATGTGTCTATGTTTCTATGTTTTTAACCTGCAAAACGAACCTAAAATAAAAACAAAGACAACTTCTACAAATCTTTAAAAGTCTTGCCATCTTCTGACAGCTATCTGGCTAGGGTAGTGAAATAATATCATGGAGTGAAAGTCAGGTTTCTATCTCAAGTCAAAAGGTGGTTAACAAGGTCATAAAACATCACAGTCAACCATGCACTCTGGAAATTTGCTCAAACAGCCCAACAGCCTTAGCATTTACTTTCCTCTGCCCGATGATCTGTTGAATAAGGAGAACTTGCGTATTCTCCACAAATTAATTTGAAGAGAACAAATTTGGAGGGCAACATGGTGGATAATGCAATTTAAAGGCTATCTTTATTCAGAGCCAGAGATCATAGAAAAACACCAATCACTGCTGCAACGTGGTTGTAGGTTTAATCAAGCATAGAGTTACAATGGGAAAGTGCTATATATATATATATACACACACATCCATAGTGCTTAACTAACCGCATCACGTGATCATAAGGTACACCCACTAATCATTCTATGGAAATGGGGTACATTTACTAAACTTCATAAAATGCATAATAAAGAAAAGGAAAAAAAGAATAATACAAAATAGATAGAATAATCATTTGAAAATAATTACACAGAATAATCCTCTTGACACTGCATATAGTGAGAGTCATCATAACATCAAATGCTGCTATATGTAGAGAGAAATATTCCACTTCAGAATAAATGGAATCCACACTTTCAAGGTACCAGTTGGTGTCCTACCTCCAAGCACATCATTATATTCAGTGAGCTTGGGAGCAACGTGTCTTCTACCTTTTTTAATGGACCTGCAGTTAGGACCTCTCAGTTGGAGAGTTTAGACATTATCTCAGTTGGAGAGTTTAGACATTCTATTTTAGAACAGGACCATATAAAACTGTTTTGATCTCAGCACAACGTTTCAAGAGCTCAAGAATGAGTGCAATAGACACCCTATCTAGATGTCCTGCATTAGTCTACACAGTAGGAACACACAGTCATACAGGCAGAAAGGAGGGTTCATAATATGTATTTGTGTTTGTTTAAGTTAATGCAGTCTTTAAAGGGGATATTCCTGGAATTGTGATGAGCTGAGATGTCAGGGGCATATATCCTTCAAGCACCGATGCAAATCATCGCAAATTTAGTAAACTGATACTGTTTAAATATTCTACTTATTTATTACTAGGCTTGAGAATCCAATCTTATTTTTCTTTCATCAGTCAAATGCATTTGTATTTTTCACACTAAATAAAATGCCTACATATGACATTCAGTCAGTTATACAATACACCAAACTCTTAGCCACCCTTTAAGTCAAAATACTTTCATCAGATATCTGGGGATGACTAGGATTTAAACCAAAGTGCAAATTTGCAGTCATTATCTTTACATACTGTATATTGGGAAATGTAAAGACATTGTTCTACGAGAAAGTAGTGAAGCTGTGACACAATTAGCCACCTCAAAGATGCATAAAATTGTTTAAAGAAAATAAAAATATATGTACGCTATATTTATAAGTACTGTTTTCTGACTTTTTTTTTTTTACCAATTTTTATTAACTTTTTATTCTTTAGGAAAAGCACTTTAAATCACTAAGGTGTTCGTGCGTGGAGTAAAAAATAATACTTTAATTGAGTTTCCCTTTATAAAATATTCCACTATTAATATCATTCCACTGATAGAATGTAATACTTTGTATTACACCACTAGTCATATTAAAAGGATATTACGATAATATGATAAATGATACCCAATTAAGTTTATTTATAGTGAGATAAAAAAATGACCACTTTTAATAGGTGTAGGTGGAATTGTAATTCATCCTTTTTGTTCCACGGAGGTTGTTAATGTTGGTTTTGGTGAAATGCCAAGTCAAAGATTTGTTATGAGTTCCTAAATGTTCTTCAATATGGGCATGAAAGCATACATTTTGAGATTAAAGGCTCCTATAAGTACCTCTTCGTTCCTACTTTGAGTACCGTGCTTATGAACCAAACATTTAGAAATGTGCTAGTGCCGACAACGGATGAATTATGTCAGGATGGATCTTCACCCCAAAGTCAATACCCAAAATTGTGTCCCAGTGCTACTGAACCCCTATTGATGATTTGTGTGGCCAAAGCAATTGTCCACAATAGAGTTTTAGTTATATTATAGTTATAACATTAACATTACTAAAATATATAAATATTAAATTGACAGAGGGAGAAGCAGAAAGAGGATGTCATGGGAATTGTACCCCAGCATGCAGGAAAGAGGAGACCCACAAAAGGTGGATCCAAAGGCGTATTACCGAGCCTTAGAGTGGCCGGACTTAACGTATTAATATAGCGAGAATTAAAGTCAAAGATACAGAAATACACAAAGTCAAGACAAAGCTGGGTTAGGATACCAGAAAATACAAGACAAATACAAGGCCGAGGTCAGGAAACCAGAAATCACACGGTCAATTCTAAGCCGGGTCAGGATACCAGAAATCACAAGGTCAATACGAAGCCGAGGTCAAACACAGAAAATCACGAGGGAATCACTAGGGGCACAAATCGAGGATCTATACAGAAACAACAATAGGGCAATGAATGGGGGCTAAAACAAGCCTTAAATAGGCTTACCTACTGTATATACTCGAGTATAAGTCGAGTTTTTCAGCACATTTTTTGTGCTGAAAAACCCCCACTCGACTTATACTCGAGTCACTGTCTGTATTATGGCACCTTACATTGCCATAATACAGACCAGGACCGCCGGGCTCATTACAAGCCCGGCGGTCCTGTTGGGGGCTGGCAGGGAGCATTTACTTCCCTTTCCTGCAGCTCCTGTCAGCTCCCTTCTCCTCCGTTCTGGTCAGCTCCACTGTAAGTCTTGCGAGAGCCGCGGCCGTCAGAGCGTTGCCACGGTTTACCGTGGCAACGCTCCTCGCGGCACGCAGACCATGAGATTTACACTGAGAGCTGACAGGGGAGCTGCACGGAGCTGACAGGAGCTGCAGGAAAGGTAAGTAAACGCATCCTGCCAGCCCCCCCCACTGCAAAGCCCATGCCACTGGACCACCAGGGATTAAGATAGCCCCCCTCCCTGATGTCAGGAAACTGACAGGGATCCAATACGCAGAGTGCGCACAGAAGGAGGTACGTATACCGGACCTTAGAATGGCCGGACTAACGTAAGGACAAAGCAAGAATAGTCAAAAGGTAAGCCGAGGTCAAGGGAGCCGGAGGACAGGTAAGCGAGATACAAGCCGAGTCAAAGGAGAGGAGAGGACAACAGGACAAAAGACAAGCAAGGGTCAAAACCGAAACACAAGATAAAGAACGCGCTGAGTGACTAGCAAGCTAGAACCACGACAGGGCAATGAGCAGCAGTAAAGGTTTCCTTTAAATACCCTGTTACCTAAATAGAGACCACGCCCCCAAAAAGGTCCGGAATAGCGGTTCCCGGCACTTTATGCAAATGCCGACGTCATGACGTCGACGCTAGCCGTCGCGTCATAAAAGGGGGAGGAGCTAGCGCGGCCGGCGCGAAAACGGCCGGAATATGCCGAAAAGCTAGGGGCAGGGAGCCCCTAAGCAGAGAGGATGTCCTCCCTGGATACATCACCAACAGGTACCCTGACACCTGACCAGTTAGCAAGCAGGGAGGGGGGACAAAAAAAAATTAACTAATAAAATAATTAAAAAATATAATATCCATTTTTTTTTAAACATTTTTTTTTAAATAATAAAAATGCCCTCCCCCCCCCAGTTCACACACACTACACACACACTACACACACACACTCTGCATTATATACACACACACACTCATACAAACACACACACACACTCTGCATTCACACAAACACAAACACTCTGCATTATATACACACATAGTGTGTGTATATAATGCAGAGTGTGTGTTTGTATGAGCGTGTGTGTATATAATTATAAAAATCACAGAATTTCATAGCCCCAAGTTTTACCCTCGACTTATCCACGAGGCATAGCATATTTCACAATTGTTGGTCACAAAACTGAACTCGACTTATACATGAGATCGACTTATACACGAGTATATACGGTATGTTCTGATAAGTCCACATCATCATTACGACCTAAAATAGATTAGGATCGCAATGATGACATGGTCACTTTAAGAGGGGGACTGTCACGAATCAGTAATGCGGGCGGAGGTTGGGATGCATACCTAGTTAAGCTTTAGCTTAATTGCCAGTCACAGTTTAGGTTTAAGCTTTATTTGGATTCGATTTTTTGGATTATCTATTGTCTTTTGGTACGCCAACTTTTAGTATATTAGACCTTTATATATATATGCTAATCTGGGTGATAGTGTGATTGGTGAAAGGATACTATGATTGCGGTATAGGTGGGATCATGGATATAACGAGAACATATGTTTAACTTAGCCATTTGGTGTTTATTATAAGTCTAAGTCCAATTCACACCTTCTACCTAATCTGCTTTTAAATGTGAAAATGCAGCTTTCTACTGTCTGGCTATAAACATCTCTAGTGATACAATTTAACCTCTGAGCTACATGATTACTGAATCAGAGGTTGATTTAATCTAACCTCCAAATCTATGAAATATAAACTACTATACTGCTGGTTCCATCATATCCTTAGGTGAGGATTATACCACCAATGCTGTTCAGTAGAGCAAGTTCTGCTCTAGCAATTGTGAGTACAATATTCTATTTATCCATTTATTCTTCTAATTTGTACTTATTTCACCATTGAAGCCTTTTCTTCCTGTATTTACTTCAACATATGCCCTGCACACTGCACCTTATTCGAAGTATCCGTGGTGACTACATCATCATATAACCTTAGGCAGGGATTGTTTCATCCATGCGCAACACAGCAGCGCTCTTAGTTAGCTCATAAGAATGTGAATGGAAGTGACATTAGATTATCTGCCACTTATATGTTATAGAAACTGTTTTGCACTATTATTTTGTTTTTTTGTCTGCCTTGAGGTTCATTGTGTAAAATCCTTTGAAGATCTATGTACGTATAGCACTTTGTACATGTACCCTAGGCGCGGTTTACTCTGGTTTTTCTTGCATTTTATGTACCATCAGGGTTTGTTTACTGCTGCCTGTTTTTAATCTTTTAACACTATAGTGAGCGCCTATTATCTTTTTGTATCACCATTATATGTGGTTAGTTTGTCTGCGTGCCTATAGCACTGATCTTGTGGGGCCAGCAATTTGTGAAGCTCAATATATGGGGCTCCAGTGGCCTCTTCTAGCATGCTTTAGTTTATTTTGCTTTATGTTCCCTTTCAACACATGTCTAACCAGCCATTCACGTCATATGAGTTTCGTATGTTCCCCGTTTTGTGCATAACCGAGTGATATAGTTTTGCCTCATTGAGCTTTAAACTATGATTTATCCTTTTGATTCACTTCATGCATGATGTAGTATTACCAGAGTGTCACCAAATTCAGTGGCATCCTCTTGCGAAATAATCATAGTTATCCTTATGTTTAACAATTTTATCCATTTGTAAGCAAATAAATGCACACCAGCAAATCAGCTAGGTCTAGATATGCATATTTAGCCTGTTACTAAGCAATACTTCTACGCCTTTTTTTTTTTTAATTTGACAATTTTTATTGTTTTTGGGGTACAGAAAGGAAAAAGGGGATGGGGAGCATGCAAATTAGCCATTTAAGCGTCATCACATTTGTTTCATTACATTTTCCTGATCTCCGTAGCTTTTGCCCATGGATACATTTGCAACCTCATATCTTGTTGGGATGGGGATGGGGTACAGAAGACAAGAGGGGTGGGTACATGGTGGGATGTATGTCGGTGCTAGCAGAGGTTTGAAGAGGTTTGTCATGGGGCCCTCCACTTTTGTACCCTTTTACCCTGTGTTGGGTTGTATATCGTATATGCGGTGAATCTTTCTCCCCTCCCACCGTGCCTCTCAGGCCCTTGGGCCGCTGTCTCCCTGAGCGCTCTGGGGACCCTTGTGTCCTATGGGATACCCTGTCTCCCGTCCCTGATCCCTGCTCGGGAGCTGTGTGGCCTTGATCTCCACTTGGGGGGAGTGTGGGAGGTTAGCTCGTCCTTTCCCTTCGTGGGTTTTGCTTTTTCTTTTACCAGGGTTAATCTGTTTCCACATTGTGCTCGTGTTGGCGGGTATGCTCGTGCCCCTATTGCCTGCCTGTAGGAATGGGAATCTGGAGGGGGGGGGATAACTGGGATAACATGTTAACTCGTATGTCCTCGTTAGTGTGACTTGTGTTGTTTATTTGACTCTGTATTGTCCCTTTCTATGGCTCCTTGTGAATTTCTAGGGTCTCGGCCTTCTGCATATGTTGCCCAGAGTGCTCTCGCTGTGGCGTTTCCCTTACCCATTTTCGAATTCTAACATCGTCGTAACCATCGTTTCTACCTCCGCTATGGCTGGGACCCTTGGGGGTTTCCATTGTTTTGCTAATAATGTGGAGGCTGCAGTTAATGTTAGGAATAGGTTTGTGTGGATGCCGTGCCATTCATCTTGTGTGAGTGTCCTACCTATATCTCTGTGCCATTCGGTCTTGTGCCTCCACTCCGGCTCTGTTTCGCTCTCAGTGATTGACTTGTAGCACACAGATAGTGTTTTTTTAGTTGGGATTTGGTGGATACACATCCTTTCAAAAGGAGTGAGAGTGATGGGGGATGTGAGCGGGGGGTCATGACTTGTAGTTTTGCCTACTAGTGCTTTCATCTGCCAATATGAGAACGTGAGCTGTGGTGGTATGTTGTGTGTGGCTTGAATAGTTGGTAACGGGTGTAGTCCTTGAGAGGAGCATATCTGCAGGTGTGTGATATTGGAGGCCTTCCATGCCCTGTATGGGAAAGTGTTGTTGCAGAGAGTTATTGAGTGTAGTGGCGTCGCCATAGACCATGGCTCGTCGGAGCAGAGTTTGGATCTGTGACTGTACCATGTGAGGTACAGAAGTTTAGTGGTCATTAGGGCAGTTGATGGTGTGCGGCGCAGTTGTTTGGGCACCCATATAGCCGCCGGGAGGTCCGTGACCCCGCTGCAACTAGCCTCTATCGCTATCCATTGGGGGGTGTATGTAGTGGAGTGCATGGTGAGGATATTCGTCTTTTGCGCTGCGTGGTAGTACGTCTTAAGGTTCGGGAAGCCCAGGCCTCCTTTATCTATTGGCTTCATGAGCAATGTTCTTGAGACCCTGGGGTGTCTCCCTCCCCAGCTAAATTAATTCAGGATAGATTGGAGTTTGTGTAGGAATGACTGCGGTAAGGGTATTTGTAAGGAGCGGAACAAATAGAGGATTTTAGGTAAGATTGTCATTTTGACGGCCGCTATTCGATCTAGCCATGAAAGGAACTTGTTCTGCCACGAATGCAGTGTGTGCTCCACCTCTTTGGTTAGTTTAATGTAATTAGCTGCGAAGAGGTCGGTGTGTCTTTTGGTAAGTTTGAGGCCTAAAAATGTCAAGAAGTCATTCCTCCAGTCATATTGGAAATTGAGTCAGTACCTCTCTTTGTCTGCCTTTGGGATGTTTATGCACATGGCTTGGGTTTTAGTTAGGTTTAGTTGGCAGTATGATTGCCTGCTGTAATCTTGAATTTCTTTATGGAGGTTTGGGAGGGAAATTGCTGGGTTAGATAGTGTGAGAAGGATATCGTCCGCGAATAGGTTTAGTTTGTATTCCTTGCCACCTATGGAAATCCCATTAATGTCCTGGTTGTTTCGGATCGCTATGGCCAGTGGTTCCAGAGCCAACACATAGAGTAGTGGGGAAAGGGGGCAGCCCTGCCGGGTACCATAGGTAATTGCTATTGGGGCGGAACTAAACCCTGAGTTTAACACCGTCGCTGAGGGGGTGCTGTATAGGGCCTTTACCATGTTAAGGAAGTCAGGGGGGAAGCCATATCCGGTGAGCGCTCCCTGTAGAAATTGCCAGTTAAGCCAGTCGAATGCTTTTTCAGCGTCTAGGGATAGGAGTGTACTTTGTGTTTTGGAGCTATTGAGGTAGTGGAGGATGTCTAACACCTTCCTCGAGTTGTCTGGACCCTGTCTGCCGGACACAAATCCCACCTGGTCCGTTGAGATCAGGTCGGGTAGAATTGTTTTGAGTCTCTCTGCGTATATTTTGGCGTATAGTTTGGCATCTGCGTTCAGCAGTGAAATGGGTCTTAAATTTGGGCATGTCATGGGCGGTTTACCCGGTTTGGGTAGGGTGATGATGTGGGCTGTGAGGAATTCGGTCGGTAGGCTACTCTGTTGCGTAGCCAGGTTAAAGGCTTGTGTTAAATACGGGCTCAGAATGTGTTTGAATGTGTCGTAGTAGAGGTTTGTGAGGCCGTCTGGGCCTGGTGCCTTTCCCTTCGGCATCAGTTCTATTAACTGTAGTACTTCTTGGGTTGTGATGGTGTTCGTTAGATGCGCTATGTGTTGTTCTTGGAGCTTGGGCAGGTCAAATCTACGTAAGTATTCTGTGATTGTTTCTTGGGTGGGTTGGTGTACTAGGGGGTTGTCTTTCAGGTTGTAGAGGGAACTATAGTAGGTCGCAAATTCGTTACAAATTTGTGTGGGTTGGGTCAGTTTTTGTCCTTTTGGTTAGAGCAGGTAGGGGATTCTTGTTTGGGCCTGTTTGTCTCTGAGTCTCTGGGCCAGAACTTTGCTCGCCTGATTTCCGAGGACAATTGTATTAGCTTTCATTTTTTTCAATGCATAGCTCGCTTTTTTCGGAAGTTTGCGACATTAATTTGATTTTGCACATCTTTTATCTGTTTTTGCGTGGTACTTCTACGCCTTTTAACAAAAATAAGATGTTATTATCACCCCGAAAAGACTATAACTAAATGTGTATATTATACTACTGTATCAAGCTGTCAAATGCTGGTATTCTGTTCATTGTGAGTTTAATGCTACCATATCAATAAAACAAAAATTGACAAAAAACAGTTATTATAATAATGGATTCTAAACTTTAATGGGATCTGGCTATTGGATGTTGTCATGACATGTACTAAGTAATGAACCGAAAAATGTTAAATATAAGAGGCCAATTATCCGTGTGAAGATATCCTTAATAATTGGGTTAACCTTACAGCTTTTTAGAAGAGTTCACAATGCTATTTTAACTAGAAAAGAAATCAAATCAGTGCAGCTTACATCATAACTGGCAACTCCTTGTATTACGACCTGTTCCTCTACCAGTCTCCAAGTGAAGACGAGAGACCACCATGTAGCCACCACCTGGCATCTTACAGGACTAAAGGTACAACTTGTTTCTATTATAAACTTTTTGGCACCCTGATTATCGTAGTTGTACCTCCATAACATGGTTCACACCCTCTCAGGTAGGCATGGACCTCTGCATTTAACCTCAGAACATGATCACCATCTGTCCTGAGAAATCCCAACCCTAAAGCTCAAGAAGATCTCACACACAAAGGATATATTTTGTATCTGTCCAAGACAGATAATGGATGAGATTATTTGGGCCACCTGCGCAAACTACAGCAAGTCATTTCTATGAGATATTATTCTACAGAATAAGACATTAAAGGGGGAGAGCCTCGAACGTAGTGTTATATATGACATATCCTTTCAGTGCAATAATGCAGAAACTACTTGCTCTAGTTTGTACAGGTGGACCACATAATCGCATCCATTATCTTTTCTGGCACATTTATCAGCTTGTTTTGGTTGAAAGCCAAGTCAAAGATTTGTATTCATGTTAAACTGGGAATGTCAGGTCCTGCCAGAGAAGTGACATACAAGACATAATTTATCATGTTTCAGGAAATTGCAGATTGATGCACGTTTCCCCGTTCTAAGTTCTGTCATAAGACATTTTGAGAACTATTTATTTTGCCACGTGAGGCCTCAGCTATGCTATCCTATTATTCCAAGAAATTATATTTTTTAACACCATGTAACTATAGAACAGGATTAACCAACACTTGACCTCCAGCTCATTTAATACTATAACTCCTAAGATGCTTTGCCAGCTCGCAGACAATTGGGATTTTTGTTTACTGATTATTACTCAACATAAACTTTTCGAAATACATGGCATTAAGATATATTTATACATATTTGCATCAACAGAAATTTCCAAAGCCAAACTAGTGTCTTTCAGCCAGTGTTTGCCAGGGTAGGTTCTCTGGACACAGTATATTGTAAGCAAATGTAAATCATTTCGGAACAAACTGAATTTCGTTTGAAAATCAGAGGATTTGGCAATTCGGAAAGCGTCCAAATTTCTGAACTGCCGCAGCACAAAAACGAAGTGAAAACAAATGGATCTATGACGAATCGAATCCGTTTTGTTTGGATATGGGAAGCAAAATAGGGAGCTATTTGCTAAATAACTGAAAGAGCAAAATGAAGAAAAGAGATTCTTTTAATTTTGAACTTTCATCTGTTTGTAGATAGCTTCCTAATTTGGTAACCTTAACTAGGGCAACCAAATCTAAGGATTGCAACTTAAGGAGTTATCTACTAAGGAGCTGTAAGATCAAAATAAAAAAATAGGCTTTTCTTAATTTCGTTCATTCAGCAATTTAGCAGATAATTCCATAAATTGGTATTTTTATGTGAAATTGCCCTATTTAAGGGTGCCAAATTAGGGTGCGCTTTAGCAGATAGCTCCCTTAGTTGGTATTCTTAAAGGGACACTGTAGCACTTAGATTGAAGTGGTCTGGGTGAAGTACCCCTGTCCCCTTAACCCTGCAATGCAAAACATTGTAGTTTTAGAACAATTGTAATGTTTTCATTGCAGGATTAAAGGACGACTCCCGCTGGGCTGAAGAGGGCTGAAGGGGTTAAAACACTTAACTTTCTCCAGCGCTGGGCTCCCTCGGCGCTGTGGAACGCTCCTCCTCCTGCCGACGTCAGCACCGAATGCACACGCACACATTTAAACCACCCATAGGAAAGTTAATTATGAAAGCATTTCCCTATGGATATCCAGCGTCTTCTCACTGTGATTTTCACAGTGAGAATCACGGAAGCAGCCTCTAGAGGCTGTCAGTGAGACAGCCACTAGAGACTGGATTAGCCCTCAGTGAAACATAGCATGTTTTTAGCTGCAGGGTTAAAACTAGAGGGACCTGGCACCCAGACTTCATTGAGCTGAAGTGGTCTGGGTGCCTATAGTGGTCCTTTAAGGCTGCCTCTTGTGGCTGTCTACCAGACAGCCATTGGAGGAACGTTGTACTGTCTTCACACATTAGGTACCCCCAAAAAATAACATCAGAGGATGTGGAGACAACTTTGGCACTGAAATCGGATACCTTTTTAAATGCCACCCTTTCAATACCATGGGAGCGGGTGGGGGGAGCAGGGGCAGAGGGACACTATAGTGTTAGAAATACAGCTTTGTTTTTCTTACACTCTAGTGTTCCTTTAAATATAGCAATCCCATGTAAGGATCCAAATTAGGGAATTATCTACTAAACAGCTGAAATATCAAAACTAAGAAAAGGACATTTCTTAAATTGGTACTTTGTAACTTTGTGACTGTTTCAGCGCTCTTTGTTGGATCATAGTACCATGAGCATAGTACAAGCAAGCATAATGATGCGTTGCATGATGCTTTTCGGGGATAGTTCCCTGGTGTCACCAGCAGAGTTAATTTTATCGACTAACAATTTTAGCCAAATTTTAGTCAACTTAAAGTTTTGAGAGCTAGTCGACTAAAACTAGACAAAGAAAATATAATTCAGATGACTAACATACGACTAAAACTAAAATGGCATTTTAGTCAAAAGACTATGACTAAAACTGAATTGAAATTTGCCGCCAAAATTAACACTGGTCACCAGGGAACAAAGTTAGGATAAAGGGACAGGATCCTGAAATGCTAGAAAATGTATAATCCAAAAGATATCATTTTTTTTTTATTTTGACATTTCAGATTCGTAAAACACTATATCAATGGCATACGATGAGATTACAGTAAGGAATAGCATGCCGTCTACATATTAGTAAGGACTAGACTTGAAGATTCGTTTTGGTCTGAATTGCAATTTGTCTGCATTTTAGCTGTTAGGATGGTCGGTCAAATTTCCAAACTCCAAGCCGAAATGTACCTGAATCACGAACCAACCAAAAAACATATTGACTGATAATGTGCATTTTACTTTGTCATTCTGGATTCCGAACGTGGCACCAAAAAAAGAGAACATTAACGGGGGAAAAAGATGATTGATGGCTAGGAGACAGACACCAGGGCCGGATTAACGTAGGGGCTGATGGAGCTGCAGCTCCAGGCCCAGGCCCATGGAATAGGCCCATTTAAAAAAAAAAAAAAAATTTTTTACACACTACTCTTAGGTTTGCCACCTGACTGGTATTTTAATGGCACAGACGGTATTTGAGGCTGCCTGGCCGTGCCGGTATTGCAGTAATACCAGCAATACAAATGCAGGTAATTTTCTCAGAATAAATGGAAATTACTCTGCAATACCAGCACCGGCCAGTAGGGGTCACTGTGTGTGGAGAGAGGCAGGCATAGGAAGTTACAGAATATCCCTGCCTCTCTCTACTACTCACTGATCCGTGGGGGAGCAACTACACAGCACAGACAGTCCAGACAGCAGCTCTACAGCTCAGGTAAGTGAGGGATGGGGGGAAAGGCAGCAGGGACACATGGGGACACTGAGACACTAGGGGACATATGGGGACACTGAGACACTAGGGGACACATGATGACACATACACTAGGGGACACAGACACTAGGGGACACATGATGATACATACACTAGGGGTCACTGAGACACTAGGACACAGACACTGGGAGACCTGGGAACACTGAGACACTTGGGGACACTGGAAAACATGGGGACACAGACACTTGGGGACATGGGGACACAGACACTAGGGGACACAGATACTAGGGGACACATGGGAACACAGACACTAGGGGACACTGAGACACTAGGACACATGGGGACACAGACACTGTGAGACCTAGGGACACTGGAAAACATGGGGACACTGAGACACTAGGGACACATGGGGATGCTGAGACACATGGGGACGCTGTGAGACATAGGGACATTTGGAGACATTGGGACACAGAGACACTATGTCCCCCAGCCAGTGTCCCTAGGATCTCAGTGTCCCCAAGTCTCCCAGTGTCTGTGTCCCATGTCTCTCAGTGTGCCTAGTGTCCCCATGTGTCCCAATTTCCCCATGTCTATGTCCACAAGTGTCCCCATGTCTCCCCAAGTGTCTGTCTCCCAGCCAGTGTCCCCTAGTATCCCAGTATCCCCTAATCTCCCAGTGTCCGTGTCCCTAGTGTCTTAGTGTCCCCAAATATTTCAGTGTCTCCATGTCTCCCAGTGTCTGTGTTCTTAGTGTCTCAGTGTGCCTGGTGTCCCCATGTCTCCCAGTGTCCCTATATGTCCCAGTGTCCACATGTCTATGCCCACAACTGTCCCCATGTCTCCCAGTGTCCCCAAGTGTCTGTCTCCCAGCCAGTGACCCCTAGTCTCCCAATGTCTGTGTTCCCATGTCTGTGTCCCTAGTGTCTTAGTGTCCCCAAATGTTTCCGTGTCCCCATGTCTCCTAGTGTCTGTGTCCCTAGTGTCTCAGTGTCCCCATTTCTCCCAGTTTCCCTAAATGTCTCAGTGTCCCCATGTCTCCCAGTGTCCCCATGTCTCTGTGTCCCCGGGTCTCTCAGTGTCCCCATGTCTCTCAGTGTCCCCAGTATCCTAGTGACTTGGGGACACACTGAGACATTGGGACACTGGGGGAAATGGGGACACAGACACTGGGAGACTAGGGGACTGGGCGAGATGGGGACACTGACACTGTGATACATAGGGACACTGAGACACAGGGTGGCTTGCAAGACTGAGACACTGGGAGACAGTGAGACACTGGGAGCAATCCATCTATACAGCAGAATCAAACTGTGAGTGGTTTGTTGGTGATTTTACAGAATTTTCTCTGATGTCACTCTTTGTGATTTACACGCATAACTAATTAATTATGCAAATGATTAAGGCTGGTATTTTTTTCCAAGAAAGGTGGCAACCTTAACTACTCTTCACATACTCTTGCTTAAAGGAGCACTATAGTGTCAGGAACACAATCATGTCTTTCTTACCCTATTATGTTAAAACCACCACCCTGGCCCCTTCTTGCCTCCCTAAATATAGTAAAATATTACTTGTATTCAATTCTGCAGCTGCTGGCTCAGAAGTGGTGGTCTGAGCAAATTACAATACTTCCCCATAGGATTGGCTGAGACTGTCAACTAGGCAGATCAGGGGCAGAGCCAGCACAAGTCCAACATAGCCCTGGCCAATCAGCATCTCCTCATAAAGATAAATTGAATCAATGCATCTCTATGAGGAAAGTTCAGTGTCTGCATGCAGAGGGTGGAGACACTGAATGGCAGTGCTGCACACTAGGCAGTACAGCCCTAGGAAGCACCTCTAGCAGCCATCTAAGGAGCGGCCAGTGGAGTTATTTTCTCTGAAAAGACAGTGTTTACTGCAAAAAGCCTGAATTGAACGATTCTACTTACCAGAACAAATACAATAAGCTGTAGTTGTTCTGGTGACTATAGTGTCCCATTAAGTTTGGAAGCTTAAGAGGGATGTATGGGAACAAAACTTGTGTGCACTGGCTGACATTAAAGTTAGTTTAGGTAATGCAGACGTTGGTCTCTCTAACACTGTGGCATGTCCCCTTTCTTCTACACTCACTACAGACACCTTTTCTCTGTCTCAGACTATACCAGGAACTTCTGCCTGCTAGTAAGAAGGTAAGGAGACAAGTGGACCAGCGAGTGCTAGGGGACAGTCCTTAGAAAGAATGGAGTGAGCGCATCATTAGACGCATTTATGTCAAGCTCAAGGTGCTGCCTGCATTGTATGCCCTTAGTTGGACAGCCTGCAGGATTGGCAGGCAGCCTGACATGCATTCATGCCAGGCTGACCTTCCAATTCATAAAACAAACATGCCCCCTTTTTGGGCATGTTCACTCCTTTTGGCAGGTCTTGTCACGTGATTCGCGCCAGTGGCACACCCTTTTACCCCGCCAATTGACTTCCTGCTTCACTGGAGACTGCTGTTAGGGGTATGGATTTACTTGAAAGATGAAAGCATAAATTAGAGAGAAATTAGCATAGAGTATGTGTTTTCTTAGTGCTGCATCCTATGAGTTTCCCTCCAGCACCATCTCCATCAGATACATGACGCTTGGGAGGTATGATTGTTTTAGTGTTTTTGGTCGATAAGATTCCGTAATTAGGCCCATCATAATTGTCAGCACCAGGCCCACTATGCTCTTAATC
>OW240912.1:30024903-30165813 GCA_933207985.1 Pelobates cultripes | reverse complement strand
GTAGACAATGCAACAATGTATACAAAGACTAGTTCTCTATATCCAGTACTGCAAGCCCGCCCTTCAATATATCTACAGCTTCTTATACACACACAAGTCAACTGCTGTTTTTTTCCAATAATGGTGTTAGTGGGGGCCTCATGTATGAGTTTCGCCTAAGACCTCGCCAAGTCTAGAGCCGCCACTGCTCTGACAGGTAAATAAAGAGACTGACAGGTAAGTCTCTACATTTGCCTGTCACAGCACTCTGATTGGTTGGCTTGAAATCCACCAATCAGAGGGCTCTGTGTCATTTTACACAGCGTGGGAAAGTTCTTTGTTTTATATGCTAATCAAATAAAAATGACTTGAAAATTAGTATTTTCAATGCATGTTTTCGAGCACGGATGTCAAAGTGCCATGAGATTTCTCATTGTTTTCATAGTAAAAATCATACATTTAAGAGTCAAATGTGTGTCCGTGTTTGCACTGGCCACAACAAACCACCTACTCCTTAAACGAATGTTCTGTGCACATCGCGTACCCCATGAAATATCCTATATTTTTGGTGACATTATGGTCACCCGCTATGTGCCACCTCAGAGACTTAGGTGTGTCAGTGGTGGCAGGTGTGCATCGTCTTTCCTGGCTAAACATTAGGGGGAATTATCTAACGCACAAAAGTTTCAGTCTTAGAGTTTAGTCATCTCTGTGCTGTGGTAAGTTTCCATGACAACTGGTATGCATCTTGACTAAATTAAGTAAGATCACATTTTCCCTCAAAGAATTTGTGATTGTAATTATCAACACGATTATATGATATTTTAGAGAACAAACTGGTACAACTTCTTGGAATGAATGGGGAAAAAAAAAGGTTTTGTGACATTCTGTACAAAACAGTATTACATGGGTTCTGCATTGTTACACTGTACACACGTAATTGTTAGCTGAAAAAGACGTATACTTATTGTTGAATAAAACAATATGGTCCCTGAAAGATAAATATAATAAATAATTTTATGATTTTAATTGAAAACAGCTAAACAGCACAAGCTTTAGATTTTTCTCGATGTCATTAGATAGTCATCAACCCACTGTATTATTTCAATATTAAAATGATAATTATGCTTCAATTTATGTTAAGCTTATATAAAAAAGCTAATTTCGAGGAATTAAAGATTCAAGTAAGTCTGAATTCTTGAGAACGTAAGCAACACAATGTACTATGTTATTAAGTTCCCATAATTCATGAAGGAGCATGTTTAAACCAAATACCCTGATGACTACATAATGCTGATCTGTATACCTGTAGCAGTAAGATGGCGAAACGAATTACGCAAGAATATAGTTTGTTTTTTGATTGTTTATGTGTTTGTTTTTAGCAGTATGACTGCAGAACGCTTTGGAGAATTACGTAAGAATATAGTTTGTTGTTTGTTTGTTTTTTAAATTATAGATTCTGCACCTCTAAATAAAAATGTGTGGGTTGAATAATGTTCCTCTATTGCCACACCATTCTTTAAAGCTTCCACCTATAAGAGTTAGTTTGTATATGCTAGTTATTTTGCATGGGATTGTGTGAGGGACTTATTTTGTTTAAAACGTACCTTGTACCTCCCTCAGGATTTTAGAGAGGATAAGATATATAGTGTGCAAGAACGGTTTTACCTGTTAATAACCCACCATGAATGAGTGAGTGTGCGCTAACCAAATTTTCACTACGAGGAGTTGTGTTGACCACATAGTTAGCAGAGGTTGCACAGAGCATTGCACAATTGCGAAAGTAATTTTGTATCCAAATCCTTCGTACTTATTGTGGATGATGATTTATGTGTGAGTTTAATTGTTATTAGTACTGGAGATTAAAAAGTTATTTTCTTAGTATTTTTCGCAATAAAAGAGAGTTGATTCAAAGCTAAAGTGGAAAAGAGCTTTGTATAAATGTGAAACGCAATGGGCTGGCAATAAACACTGTGCGCGCAACTCTCCGAAGGTTACAGCAGTTCATGTCAGGGAGGGAGATCATGGGATGATTCCAATGGGTGACTTGATGGAGATTTACTTTTTATAGCTCCATAGATAAAAATAAAATTTTAGAACTGGAAAAGAGAGCATCATCCCCATTGCATGTGCGAATTCCTTGAAATCGAGATTGTCACAATTTATGGATGTGGAATGGCTCGAGCCCAGAAAAAAAGAATTAGAAAACATGTTTACATACCAGCTTTTCCCCAAAAAGGTTGATTTCCAGGCTATTCCAGCTACAGGCTTGCTTTGCTTAGAAGGAAACCTCACTTTGTGGTCAAAACAAATTCCAAAGCGACTGAGAGAAAGGACATTCGAAGCATATTCCCAGATTGCATCAGGTTTCCCAAATGGGGAAAAATAAGCATACAATAATTAATAATACAATAATTACATAAATGTAAAAAATAAAACTATTGTAAACTTGTCCTAAGTGAGAGACAAGTGCCCTTGGTCTGAACTAAAAATGCTGATAGTACTGAAAATATTGAATTATTGCCATCATTCCAAGAATTCTCTTAAATACAAAGCTTTGAACAGCCTCCTACGCTATAATTACACTAAATAAAAGTATTAAGATACATGCTTCATAAGTAATTATAAAGAACAGACAACATAACATTGTGGAAGTTAAAATGTGGTGTTAAAATGTCAATACTAACTTTCCAATCACTTTCAGAAATACAAATGGAATCGGATTTGGCAAAAATAAATCTACTCTACACCAAGTAAAACATTTCTTTATATCATAGCTGTGCTAAAGCAATTAAAACAAAGGTTGCAAAATATTTGTAGAGGAGATTTATAAGTTAAAAAATGAATCATAATTAGTTCGGCTTTAAGCCGCATATAATAGCCAAGACCAACAGTGAAGACAGCTGAAAAGGTGAGGTCATTATTTGAGCGAGACTCAAAAGCACTACCACCTGTAGAGATAAAAACAGGCAACGAATTTGTTTTCCAGTAATGGACGGAGTGTGATCTGCCTCTGGATATAAATGTTCCACGTCTATTTCCATGGATTTCAATGTAGCAATATTCAGAATCTCATTGTTTATTTCTGGGAAATAAATCTAGTACCATTAACAACCACGTTACAAGATACACACAACAATGTGAATGCATTAGTAAGGGTACTAAGGAAAATCATAACTTTTTTCTTTATGTATGACTTTTTTTGGCCAAGGCAGCTCTATGTTGTAGAAATTTTATAAACTGACTCGACTTGAAAAAGTGGTGTCCTCAAAACGTATCAAGTTATAAGGCACTGCATTTCACAATATGAGCCATTCTAATACCAATGTTTCTCTATGAAGTCTGCATGTCTTCAGGCTTGTTTTTATGAACCTGTCTGCAATGGGATGTCTACATAGTTTAGTCTATCTAATGTGGCTCAAAATCTTGACCTGGAGAGTGGACCATGCAAAATAATATTTATAGAAATAGCAATACCTTATGCCTTTGACGTACTGGAATTGCGACTGGATTAGACTTTAATGCAAAATGTGTGATTATATTACACCTGATGAGTGGGCACAGTTGAAGGGTATGATGAAAGAAAAACCAGTCTTCAAACAAAGAATGCCTCAAGCCACTTGAGCAGTAAAAGCAAATGAATCGGACCTTTATTCATGGACATAACATGGCATGTATATACAGTGGGGAGGATTTCGAGGAAATCCTTTAATGTATTTTGGACCTTAACAGCACTTCATTTGATGCTGACCATCTCTGGACTGGAGGCACGGTGACTACTTTGAACGTTGGCCTGGCCAACATTTCATTGTGTTAAACTGAATAAAAAGGAATACTGATCTACTGTGTGGTTTTCTTCTTCCAGATACATTAAGAAGAACACAGATCACTAAAGAACTTCAAAAATATTCCAACAATTATCAACTTTATCATCGGAATCAATAGTTCCACTGAAGGTATATTACCATAGTTGAATTAAAGAAACCACTTTTGTGCCAATTGATATTTTCCTCTTCACAACAAGATAAAATATAGTAAATCCAGACATCTAATAAAATCTGTAATCCGCCAGGAGAATAAGGAAAATAGAATATGATAAGTATGCCGTTATAATCCTATTCGCTTAATTATGTAATAGTAAAACGTTGCATAGAAGTATGAATTCCCTGAGAACACATTGAAACTATCATCGCCATCCAACCATTGTTACCAGATACCTCAATTCTGTTTATTCTTACTCCATAATAGCATTCAAAGTACAGATGTGTGCTGGACACACCACAAGTCAAATACTTTTGGGGAAACTAAAAAGAAAAATTAGATGTTAAAAATATCCTGTCGTATAAGTTACTATTATTGTTTCATATATTTTATTTGGCAAAATATTTTCTATTTTGAGTCCGGGTGAGATCATTTTATTTTTCTCTAATAAATCTTATGTTTCACGACGGCAAGGTGACTGAATAATGTTTTGTTTTTTTTGTAAATTTTATGCATATAAAAAAATAATCACATTCTCAGCAGTATTAATAAAATTTAGTATGAGTGAAAAAAAAAAAAAGAACTGAAGGTAGAAAATAATTTCAGGATATTACTTTTTTTAACAAAATAGAATTACGTATATATGGAAAAAATACCATATGGCATATATGGTATGGCCTATATCTGTGTACTCTGTTCTTGTCACTTTGCAGAGAACAATTGATAAAGACAAAGTTGTAAAGTTGGAACAACAGAAACATGTGATTGAATTATTAGTATTTATATTTATAAAGTGCCAGCATATTCTCAGGCACTGTACAATCGGTGAAGGCTGACAGTACAATATAAACAGACTAATACAGAAGGAATAGAGGACACTGTCTGTGGGTTGAGATCTAGCATGCACGGTCCTTTTATATAAAGTACTAAACCAGATGGCTCGTGAGCTAACAATTTACGGGTTATGATGGGGACTTGAGACAAGAGGGAGCAGGGGGGAAATGTGACGGTCATGGATTGGGAGTCTTAATGCTAAGATGTGATATGAATGAGAGGGTAATTGGAGAAGATGCCAAACACATTGAACGGCATTTTATAATGGAAGCAGGAAACAGGGTAAGTGGGTGGAAAGTGCTTAGTGAAAATGGAAGATATTGCATAGAGTGGATTTGACGTGAGTGAGTGAGGCCCCTAGATGAGATGAAATGAGAAGATAACAATCAGCTGAAGGTATCTACTGCTGGGGAACAGGAGGGGGGAAGGGTAAGAACAAAAGGAAGGTGGAGGTGAAACACATGCGGAGGTTAAAAATTCAATGTTTGCCCAATAGTTGATATGCCCCAAAAAGTATAATTATACAGTAAATATTTAATTTTAATTGCTCAACTTTAAAGGGACACTATAGGCACCCAGACCACTTCATCTCATTGAAGTGGTCTGGGTGCAATGTCCTTGTTTCCCATAGTCCTGCAATCTAATTTCGAAGAAACTTCAATGCTTATATTGCAGAGTTCAGCCAGAGAGCCACTAGATGAGCTTTATGCTGTTTCACTGAGTTTGTTTCTGTGAAACAAAGCTGGATGTCCTCACACTTTGCATGAGTACGTCCAGAGTCTTGAAATCCCCCATAGGAGAGCAGTGAATCAATGTTTTCCTATGGTGAAGGCCTAATACGCGGGTGGCACAAGGTTAAGGTAAATGTAAAAAGGGCTTTTAACCCTTTATTTGATGGGATGGGGGGAGTTCAGATATACAATTTAGTGTCAGGAATACAGCTTTGTACTCCTAACACTAACGTGTTAGTTTAAGAACTTTTCCCCAGAATTGCTCATTGTTTGATACAAGAAAGGGTAACATACACAATTCAGTTAAACTGTAAGGCAAAGTAAAAGAGCAATGAGAAAAACCATAAAAGCAATGACATGCAAATACAAAAAGCAGAGATTTATAGGAAGTAGTTATAGTGCTGCTTTCTACTTGTCTAATCCCTTATACTATGGACTCAATACCTACATTTATTTTGACATTGTTTCCTCTTCTCTTCTTCTCAGAATTTGTACTTTATGTCTGATCTATTTGTCCTTTAAAATATAAGACAAAGGGGCTACTGATAGCTGACCAAGATGGTCACATAATACTGGAGCTCTTTGAGTAAACCTTTCACTAAGCCGAATCCTGGACTTTCGCACTCTATTTTATTTACATAATCCTGCACATTGCCATCAAGGAGCATCCTGTCGAGCAAGTAGCCCGCTTTGGCACCATCTCTGGTGGGCTCAGCCTTTACTCAGCAGACATACTTGAGGCGGGAGAGTTGGCAGAGTCTGTTGAGCCCTGTCTCCCTCTAGAAAGATGAGGGTTATCCTGGTCCCATTGGCATATTCTTGTGGTCTCCTGTCGGCGGCCTTATAACCCAATCGACCCACGAGGTAGTGGCCTACTGCTCAAGATGGCCGTCATGCCACAGCCTGCACAGTCCTTTCCACAGCCATCTACCCATGCTGCTCCATTCCTGCAAACCTTTGACAGTTGTGTGGATAGTTCTTGGTGAAGCTAAGCACTTGCATACTCACCACTCCTCCTATAAGCCCAGGGGAAGTCTCCTGGCTCTGGATCGACGCCACGTGGCAGGATCTCATCAACGCGGCCACCCCAAGACTTTTTCAGAGACAGAGGCTCAGGCGCCCAACGTGGATGGCCACAGCTGATCCATGATCACAATATTCAGTTCACTGCACCCCATCATTGTGTCCCTGCAAGGCGCTCAGGAAGAGGCAAACACCATCTACGCAGTGGGAGATTTGTTGCATGGCCCCATGTATACACTCCACGACTTGATGGACTTTCGAATACTTTTGTCAATGGCCTCCCATCCGTCGATATTGGCTGAGCAGTCCCATGTAAAGATCGCAAGTTCTTTAAGGCTATGCTGTCTTATGTTTCAATACTTTATATAAGATAGGTAGCATTTATATAGGCCTGGAACTTTTGATTCTTGTTATCCCTCTGCAGTTAATGCCCTATAGAACTTTATCTAATTTGTTATGTCTCTTCTTACTGTAGTCCAGTACCGTGCTTTTGCATGTCATATATATATATTTGGGTTATGGATTCTTGTTACTTACTCTGTTAGGGGACCCTAATAGTTATCTGCATTGGTTAATATTACTCACCCAGTGGTATCATCTCATGCAACTATGTATCTACAGTTCTATGCTATAGCATTTGTGTCTCTCTCTTAGCTTTTCTAATGGAATTGTGCATCTCAAGTTTTTTTTACATTTATTATAAAAAAGTGCAGTAATCTTGACATTTCTTGTTCCTACTACAATCTTGTATTGCCATGTATACGCTTAAGGAATGTCTCTGCAAACCTGTTATACTATGCATTGCAAAATTAAAGAATATTTACACAAAAAAAAATACATATGTTTTAAGGCCATAGGCCTGTATTTGTGGGAGGAGTTTAAATGTATTGTTTGCCTATAAAAACCCAAATCACCCTCTTACCTGGGTCTTCCTCGTTCAGGTTATCCCACCCACATCACCCCTTATGTTCTTTATTTACACCTTTACATTGGTGGGCCCTCTTTTATTACAGGCCTACCAGTACGTTGGTTACGGCACACGCCAACCAACTTTTGCATTATCATGAACCACGCTTACTCCATAATATTTCTGACCACAAATTTTATATATATATATATATATATATATATATATGACAAATTAGGGGCTACTTTGTCTTATGTAGAATTACTCTGCTTGACAAATCTTGACAAAGAGTGGAGCCTAAATAAGCGCCGCTTTGTTTGTCAAGAAAACTCTTTTCACAATACTTTCAATGCGTTGCCTGTGAGATCCCCGCTCATAATTTGAGTGCTGTGCAGATGGTCATACACAGGAATTAGATCCCATTGCATACTCTGGGCAGTGTTTAAAGTGCAAAAGATAAAGGGGCCACAAACATAGGCAAACAAAATAAGGGGACGTAGGGATAAATAAAAAAATAGATTTGGGGACACTAGGCTTGACTTGAGGAGTTGGTGGGTGAGCTGAATTGTTTTTTTTTTAATGGGTAATGGCCTGGCCAGAGTAAAATAATTACTACCATGTTCATCTGTGCTCTTTTTATTATTATTTTTCTGGAATCAAACGGTTATTTGAAAGAAAAGCAGAACACATTGAGGTTTATACAGCAAACAGAATTGTTTGGAGAAAAAAAAAAAAACGCATTCATTCACATACTTTTTTTAAAGTGTTCATACAAAAGAACCCCTTTGTGTATTCTGTAATCTGTTTCAATAACTTAATGGACCTCTCCTCCTGCAGAATTAAAGAGTCTTTAAATACAATTCATTTTACTTTAAGGCAGTTGTGATAGTTTGTAAATGAGAGCACGTTGACTGTGTGAGGCAGCATTCAACAGCAAAGTTTGTCCTTAAGCGACTTTTGCCCTTTACAATAACGTTCGGCCTACGGGCTTCCTATCCTACTGTGTGACATAATGCAAGCTGCAAAATCACTCTCGTACATAACAATACTTACCATTACAGAGACAGATCATATCGATGCCAGCATGTATTCCTTAATATAAAACACTTTGAGAAAGTCCCCCAACACAAACTATATAATATATATAGTAGATTTTAACACTATAAGTATTTTATTAGTTATATTGCACTGTAATTTTTAGAAATATAACTTCATATTTTCATTTTGTAGTTCGTGTTTAGCTCTGTGTAGAGGTTACTGCACACAAGTGTTCTTATAGTATCTAACGTAGAGCCAGGACAAGCTGCTGTTTTATGACAACATTGCACTATTAATACCATTTTCCTTTATACGTGTCTGGATCTGTCATTTGTGAGGAAAATTGTTAACGGAAACAAGATCAGCCATTTAAAGGGGAAGTACCATCTGAGATTTATACTAGTACGATCCACTCTAGTGCTGAGATTAAAGGGGCACTCCAGACCCCTAAAGCATTTTAGCCTGCTGAAAAGCTTTATGTGTGAAGACTGTGTCCTTTTATTTTATTTTACAAAAAGTGAAGATTTCAATAGAAATTGACTCTTTTATAAATTTTACTTGGTTACAACCCCTGGCTTTCCAATAAGACAACACATCATGTTGCTTCCTAGTTTGGTTAGCTCAGTGGAGCCAAGCTCAAGAGGCTGCAATTGCCCAGAGCACCTGTCTTGTAAAGACTTCTCCTTGAGCTGCATTGGGAAGTCTGTGATTGGACAGACTTTGAAAGTCTGGGCGGGGTTAGAAAGGGAGGGCTTGCAAAGGCTTCAGGCAAGATAACTTCATATTTTGAAAGATTTTTAGATATACCCTAAATAAAAACAGGCACAATTAAATATATGCAAGTTTTCATTAGAGTTTATCGACTAAACAGTAATTTTTATTTATTCTGTTTTTGGGCAGTGGTGTGTCCCTTTGAGGTCTAAGTCAGTGTTATTTTTGAAATATAGATTTTTTTTTTTATACAGAATTGCATCAAAGGGACACTTTGGGCACTACAACCATTTAATCTCATTGAATCAGTTAGAGTGCCTGGCATGGTCCACCCATCTAGTGTTAAACCATTTTCGAGCCTTACTGATGAGCTCCATGTACCCCTTCCTTCATTGGCGCCAATTTGTTGAAGATGCTTTTAAAGACAGGACGCCGAAGTAGAAAGTACAAGCTCATGAAAAAGTCTGCACTGACGGAGAACAAAACGGGTTAAGTTAGCAAGCTTTATAATGCAAAGATTTTCATGTCAACATTTAAAAGAGAACAGCACCATTAACCTGGAATTGCGACCGGAGCGACTTTTCCTATTTGAAATCTGCTGCGCCAACCGGGCTTATGTGTTTGTACACTTTACAAACTGTGTGCCTTTTTACCTTTTTTATGTTCTATGTTTAATAAAATACTACAGGGAGTGCAGAATTATTAGTGTAACGGACCGTTTTGCACACAAGGGGTAAAAACCGTTTAGGCGATCGGCCCCCTTTCCAGAGATCCAGGCACAGCTACTGCAGAACACCAAAACTCACGAACTGGATACAAAATAGCACTCCAACTCCCGAACTGGAACCTCCCAAATAGCTGCTAGCAGACGAACAGGAAAAGCAGAAGAACAGCTTACACTCCTGGCATCAGTCTCTAACAGCATACAGTGAATCCCCCCAAGAACGAGACAAGGCTCCGTGTTGAGGGTCAAGCAGTGGTCTGAGGTGCTGGCACACCCAGCCTGGTTTTTATTACAGTGTTTCAAATACAGGACCACCCACAGGGAGGGATAAAACAACCAATCATATCACGGTTACATCCCACATATTCCCTCCCCTTATCCTGAGAGGAAACTCAATTATACAAACAGTTAAAACATACTTTCTACCCAACTTTCATAACTCCAAAACCATACATCACATTCACATAAAATTACATATTCTCAATCAATCCATTCAGGGGAACAACATATTCAAAAATGGCACAAATCAGACAAAGGGTTCAAAAGTTAGTAAAAAGTCCTTTGTGACTAAATGAAGCATGGCTTTCTGGCCCAAACCAGTTTCAGAGTCTTCTATCCTGGAGATAAGTAATTCAATTATCTCCCAGGATAGACACAAGACTCCATTAAGCACATGGTTGCAAAAAGACACAAAGCACTTTAAAATACATAAAGTCACATTTATACATAAAACACAGACATTTCAGGTCTGAGCGCACATGATTAAGTGAATGGCGCTCGGACCACACAAATACAGTTTAATCACCATGGAGCCAAAGTCTTTACAGTCAGTTTCATACGAATGGGCTCCATGGGATTCCCATCTGGGGTATAATACATTCAAACAAATCTACTGAAACTCAGGCAGAAAAACACGACTGAAGCTTTTCTGCAGGTAAAAAAGATGTCTTTTAACAGGGGGCCATAGTCCAAAGGCAGCAGGCGAGCAACCAGGCTTCTCCAATGCAATGTGGCGAGATTGGTCTCGTCACAATTAGGCAAATGAGTATTTTGACCACATCATCCTCTTTATGCATGTTGTCTTACTCCAAGCTGTATAGGCTCGAAAGCCTACTACCAATTAAGCATATTAGGTGATGTGCATCTCTGTAATGAGAAGGGGTGGGGTCTAATGACATCAACACCCTATATCAGGTGTGCATAATTATTAGGCAACTTCTTTCCTTTGGCAAAATGGGTCAAAAGAAGGACTTGACAGGCTCAGAAAAGTCAAAAATAGTGAGATATCTTGCAGAGGGATGCAGCACTCTTAAAATTGCAAAGCTTCTGAAGCGTGATCATCGAACAATCAAGCGTTTCATTCAAAATAGTCAGCAGGGTCGCAAGAAGCGTGTGGAAAAACCAAGGCGCAAAATAACTGCCCATGAACTGAGAAAAGTCAAGCGTGCAGCTGCCACGATGCTACTTGCCACCAGTTTGGCCATATTTCAGAGCTGCAACATCACTGGAGTGCCCAAAAGCACAAGGTGTGCAATACTCAGAGACATAGCCAAGGTAAGAAAGGCTGAAAGACGACCACCACTGAACAAGACACACAAGCTGAAACATCAAGACTGGGCCAAGAAATATCTCAAGACTGATTTTTCTAAGGTTTTATGGACCGATGAAATGAGAGTGAGTCTTGATGGGCCAGATGGATGGGCCGTGGCTGGATTGGTAAAGGGCAGAGAGCTCCAGTCCGACTCAGACGCCAGCAAGGTGGAGGTGGAGTACTGGTTTGGGCTGGTATCATCAAAGATGAGCTTGTAGGGCCTTTTCGGGTTGAGGATGGAGTCAAGCTCAACTCCCAGTCCTACTGCCAGTTCCTGGAAGACACCTTCTTCAAACAGTGGTACAGGAAGAAGTCTGCATCCTTCAAGAAAAACATGATTTTCATGCAGGACAATGCTCCATCACACGTGTCCAAGTACTCCACAGAGTGGCTGGCAAGAAAGGGTATAAAAGAAGAAAATCTAATGACATGGCCTCCTTGTTCACCTGATCTGAACCCCATTGAGAACCTGTGGTCCATCATCAAATGTGAGATTTACAAGGAGGGAAAACAGTACACCTCTCTGAACAGTGTCTGAGAGGCTGTGGTTGATGCTGCACGCAATGTTGATGGTGAACAGATCAAAACACTGACAGAATCCATGGATGGCAGGCTTTTGAGTGTCCTTGCAAAGAAAGGTGGCTATATTGGTCACTGATTTGTTTTTGTTTGTTTTTGAATGTCAGAAATGTATATTTGTGAATGTTGAGATGTTATATTGGTTTCACTGGTAATAATAAATAATTGAAATGGGTATATATTTGTTTTTTGTTAAGTTGCCTAATAATTATGCACAGTAATAGTCACCTGCACACACAGATATCCCCTAACATAGCTAAAACTAAAAACAAACTAAAAACTACTTCCAAAAATATTCAGCTTTGATATTAATGAGTTTTTGGGTTCATTGAGAACATGGTTGTTGTTCAATAATAAAATTAATCCTCAAAAATACAACTTGCCTAATAATTCTGCACTCCCTGTATAATGATAAATATATATATTTTATACATTTTTGCCATTGATATTTCACAATTCATATGGAGGATTTCCCAACGCCTGACATACTGTATTATGCGGTATATTTTATAACTTTGTCACAATATTTTTGTGGGGTGGTGCCTTCAGAGCAAGTTTGTTTTAGTTTATATTGTATATAGTATTTTCGGAGAAGTACTACGGATTGGCTGCATGTTTTACCCTCTTTTTCACTTACAATTATTATGTGATTTAATGGTGTAAAATAAGTGTTAGTATTGCTAAACATTGATGTACTTTTTAATTAAGCAGATAATCACAACATCTCATCCTTCATAGGCTAATGATTCCTTATTAGCCCAATTAGTACATAAGGCATAGGCAGCCAAGAACCTTTCGCTTAGCATTAAAATTGGTGTAATGTCGAATTGAACGGTGGTGCCAGGTGACTGCAGACACTATAACCACTTCAATGAGATGAAGCAATTACAGTGCCTACAGTGTCCTTTTAATTAGTTGATTTCCTTTCGGACTTAATCGAAAACAGAGTCTGCAAAAGATGGACTGCTGAATTAGCTATAAATCCTGAACAAATTTAAAAAAAAAAATACAACACAGAAGCACAGCAATGGAGCATAAATTATACTTTAATTATAAATTTACATTTCTTTGTGTTCAGCAGGGATTGTCTTATTGCTGAAATGGAAGTAAAGATTTTCTGTAACAATAGTGAAACACAGTAGAACATTTTATTGTAAGAAGTGTGACTTCCTTGCAGAATCTGTCCTTTACACCATATCTTGATAAAATCCTAATAACTGGTACTTTTTAAAAAAAGGTTTCTCTGCAAAGCGGGCACGTAGACTTGTTGCTGGACGTGAACCATTTGTACTGAAAAACACAAAACAAAATGAAAGCTTTACTGTAATACTGCTAATATAATGAATACAATTTACTACAAGCTAAAGATATACATCTATATATATATATATATCTATTCCTATTCAGCATATCGTATTGTTAAACTGATATTATACAAGAGCACAGGCATGACATATCACTGTCCCCAACTCATGATATGTGTATAAAATTGAATTATATAATGTATTTGCTAAAGGGAACCTATAGTCCCAAAGATATGTTTTTTGGGGGGACTATAGGATCCCTTCTAGCAATGTGATTTCCACTTCTATAAATAAAGGCTAACGATTACTTACATTGCTTCCAACTCCAGGACTCCTCCACTACAGCCGCCCGCTCTGCTTTTCGGAGACATCAACATGCCAGCTGACGCCATCCGCCATTAACGCCAAATCAATGGATTGGACATACAGCAGCACGGCCCGACAGCAGCATTTTATTCCAGGACCAAGTGCCTCTGTGGGCTGTCAGGAGTACAGCCACTAGAGATGCATTTAACCTTGAAATATAAACATCACAGTTTCTATAAAGCTGCAGTGTTTTACATCGCAAGGTTAAAAACACTGCACCCAGGCCACTTCATCTGTGTTTACATATTTAATCTGGAGGTTACACCAGAGTATTCTGGCTGTTGCAAACATCTATAAAGTACCAAATTATGTAAAATGGCTGGAGACAGCTGTAATAATGTCAAACCTAAGCAGAAGTCTAACAATGAGGCTGATTAAAGCCACGTCACCTAACATTTGTTCTGGTGGGCATAGCTGGTAGCAAACAGTAAAAGTTGCTTTATTATAATCTAATGGATTGCTCTCAGAGGGAGCTGGGTCATGAGGCAACACTACAGGACAGCATGTGTATATGACAGATGAGTGGAAAGATAGAGCACGAAATTGAAGCACATGGCAAAATTTCACTGAAGTAAAATCAAAATGGCAACTTAAAGGGACACTATAGTCACCAGAACTATAACTTATTGTATTTGTTCTGGTGAGTATAATCATTCCCTTCAGGCTTTTTGCTGTAAACACTGTCTTTTCAGAGAAAATGCAGTGTTTACATTGCAGCCTAGGGATACCTCCACTGGTGGCCACTCAGATGACTGCTAGAGATGCTTCCTGGGGCAGTGCTACACAGTGAGCAGCACTGTCATTCAGTGTCTCCACCCTCTGCATGCAGACACTAAACTTTCATCCATGAGGATGCTGATTAGCCAGGGCTGTGCTTGACTTGTGCTGGCTCTTCCTCCTTGGCAGTCTCAGCCAATCCTATGGGGAAGCATTGTGATTGGCTCAGACCACCACTTCTGATGATGTCAGTAGACAGGAGGCAGGTCAGAGGCAAACAGGGGCAGAACCAGCAGCTGCAGACTTAAATACAAGTAAGATTTAACTCTTTAAGAAGGCAAGAGGGATCAAGAAGGGCTAGATGGTGGTTTTAACACTATATACATGTTTGTGTTCCACATCCTATAGTGTTCCTTTAAGATAGTTAAAGCTGGTGGACCTACGCAAGTTTCAGGAGAAGAGACTGGCTATATGAACATTACGCTCTGCTAAGTATTTAAACATGTTCAGCACATGAAAAATAGTCTAAATGTTATTATTTCTTTAATACCACCTAATGGATGGCATAAATCTAATCTCAGACCTAAAGAATTTTCCTCTCTATTAAAGGTTGTCTTATCTGCACACAAGAGGGAGTTGGATGAAAAGTGATATATAAGTGGAATACTGCCAGGGATGGAATACACCGCTTACAAAATTACTCCTTTTCAAATAGCTTTAATACAAAATCATTCACAGTGACAGCCGCTCTGAAAAGTCTTTATAGTAAAATATAAACAGAGTAATTCAGCACTCTGGATAAGAAAACTGGTTGAGAATTTAGTTATTCAGGGGCCAATAGATAGTGACAAAGTAGAAAGCATATACTTTTTTTAAACAAATCTGCATTTTTCAAGTACCAATGTATGATGCAGTAAGCACTTCTACCAGGGGTATTTAATTAGCATGGTAAACGTGTCTAACAATATTTAATGCAATGGGAATACATAGATATAACATATATGTTAAACAATCTATTATTTATAAATATTTTCAATTAATATTTGTACAGAGAATCTGGAAAGCTTGACAAAAAGGGTCTGTTCACCAATAAAATAGCCATAGTAAGCCACAAGCCCCCATCCCTTTTGCCCAGAGAATAGCAGTTGACCCAGAGGCCGGGTATCAGCAGACACTGATGAACCAAGTCAAAAACAAACATGTTTTTATTAATATACTTTCTATCACTATGAACAATAAAGATGAAATACTAAGCTCTACATAAAGAAACCATATCATCTTCTAATAAATGACTCCTGTTTGTTTCAAAACACCGACCGACTTCCTGATTTCTCTTGTTAATATGGCACTTGTCTTTTAAATACAAATGGACAAAGAAACCTTAGAACTTGTTAAAAAGGAGAAAATGCTTTTCAAAATCACGTTGAATATCCAGAGACAGAAACAAAACAACAACAACATTGAAAAGGTTCCAAAGGCAGTGTCCAATCTTGAACGTTCCAAAGTTCAGCCATTCAAGTAAAGTGTGCTAAGTGGAACCAGAGGTTAAACACCTGCTATCGTTTAAACTTCAGACTGACTTCCTACAAATGTCATTCGGGTTCCTGCAATGTAGAACTGCACGTACTGTACTGAAAGTAAGGATCCTAAACATTACATGGAATATGGTGGAATGTAGTTAAACGGATATTAACGTTTAAACTTCATATTGCTGGCATGTTACCTTGATTGCCATTAAAGGGATACTACTTTTGTCAATATATTATAGTGATAAATTTAAATCTGCTGTCGTAAAGCATAATCCCCGACTGAGCAGCAGGGTTTATGGGCTACCCACAGCAGACAAGGTCAGAGATTACATGCAGTGATCTGTGGTCTGCTTTTCGTTCCTGAAATATAAATGAGAATTAAGTCATCGGGGCGCTCTGTATTCACCCCCACTGGTAATAATTTTCATCCTAAAGTTTTCTGGGAAATTTAATAGTGGCTCAGTCTACACAAACAATAGGAAATAAGTCAAACAATATAAATGTCCTGACAATGCTGACAAACACGAACACTGACATAGTAAGATTGGATGTTATATATTCCCCCATGTACCTCTCAGAGATTACCAATTTACAACCAACTTTTCCAATCCCTATCTGACCTATTAGATTTACACCCATTTAATTCTACCACCAACTCCGTAATTAAAGCGGCCATGTACATAGCCTTCTACAGTTTACTCAGGCCAAGAGAATTCACTACCATCACCACCACTCAGACAGATAGATGTATTCAACGATCCCACCTATGTAAACACATGGATCACTACATATTGGCTCTACGACAGTCCAAAACGAGCCAACACGCCCCACCAGTAGAAATAACGTATTATCCTACCCACAATAAATGGTGCCCAGTTGCGGTCCTAGATTCATACCTTCAAAACCCTACCTCACAACCATCATTGGTATTACAAGGCTCAGTGCTTACCGCTGCTACATTCATGAGATATGTCAGATCTCTGTTAACCCGGCTAGATCGCAACCCTTCTACCTACTCGGGTCACTCCTTCCGTATAGGGGCGGCCTCCACAGCCTCCAGCGCTAACATACCAGTACACATTATCAAATCACTGGGGCGATGGAAATCTGCTGCTTATACACGATACATACCCAAACCAGTAGAAGAGATAAGAAATGCATTTAAGGAAATGTCTGGTTAATTTGTATGTATTTGTTGACTGAATTAAATCTTTGATTATTCACTTTGCCGTCTTTATTTACAGGCCTACCGCATCTTCGGTCCCGGCACACCACAAACGGCTTTCTCTTTATACTATCCTACATTTATACTGGAACTTACTCCATATACGGCTATGTGACCCTAACACAAGTATTAAGGTCGTTTGGCCTGTAATTGTGGGAGGGGTTTATGATTATACACTTACCTATTTAAAGAACACCCCTTACCTGGCTCCATACAGTTCGAGGTCAGTGTTTGAATGACCCTCCCACCACTCCTCATTCTCAACACGTTTTCCTTTTCTTTTCTTACTCCTTGGTGGGCCCTCTTTATTTACAGGCCTACTGTATTGTCGGTCCTGGCACACCACAACCGACTTGCTCTTTATACTATCCGACACTTATCCTGGAACTTACTCATTATATGGCCCCTAACACAAATATACATCCAGTACACTATATATATAGTGAGGGCTTGCACTCCTGGTGTAATCCTCTGGTGCCCAAAGCTGGTCTGGCATGTTTTGTCCTGATGAAAGCTCCACGTGGGAGCTGAAACGTTGACTTTTTAAATGGATTGAATAAAAGTTAAATCTTATTTGAAAATCCCTACAAAGTCCTTGGAGTGCGGTCATTTCTGTTTTGTATGTGTGTGTATACACACACATATATATATATTTAATACAATGTTAAACAAAAGTCTGCACACCAGTCAAGCCATAAGACTTCTTTGTTAAACTGATTTGCATACGCCCACCCAGAATTCTTTGCGGTAGTAACATCACTGCAAATTTGTGATTTCTGTGGGAAAAGCTTATGGCTTGACTGGTGTGCAGATTATGTTTAACATTGTATTAACTATTCACAGGCTTTAGGTGGAAGGGGTTTTCAATCACAATTTTTTCCCCACCATAACCTTTGTCATATATATATGTATGTAAACGGCAATCTGACACATGGCTAATTTAAATGGAAGATTTAATCTTGATGCAGATCCTCTCTAATTTGTGGGGTTCCTTCGCTTGTCACATATCAGCTGAAGCAGCTTTATCATGTCTGCTTGAGACAAAACATCTGGACATGTACATGGCCACCCCAGATTTGGCACATTTCATATAACTGCTGCAGGCCCAGCCTCTGCCCCAAATGAATCATTTTAAAATGCATCGAGGGTTTACACTCTGAAGATAGTGAACATTTACTGGCAATTGTCTTACTATGTAGCTTTTCTTTCTTTTTAAATATCTCATATATTACATTTGGATGGAAGAAGAAGAGGTTCCCTTAACATTCTCCTTTTACACGTTCTAAGTTTCCAATTAACACACATTTTCCGGAACAGATTGAGGAATGTCCTTGTCACTTACCAGGCACTCAGAGTGGAATTTCTTTTTGCATGTCCTGCAGGCTTTCTTTGGTAGAGAGTAATTGGAACCATGAATGACTGAGAAACAGATCATACAGTCTTCGACACCTTCAAATCGTTTGTCCACGTTGTTCTTCCACAAGGCTAGACCTTCCATTATACTTCCGTTCTACCAGACACAGAATAAAGCACTAATCAAGGACTCCAACAGGACTCCAACAATATGGTTATTGTTGCATTATGGAACTTCACGTTGCTAGTTAAGGGTGCAGAGATGTTAGTGATGTAGAAAGGTCAGATTAAATAAAGTGATGGGTTTAGAATTAATGAGAAGAGGAACGCTGGATATGTGGAGATTGGGGGATTTTGGGATCACACCTTTATTTGAATATGAGAATGTACCGAAATAAACAAACAAAAAAATCAATGCAGGAAAATTACTAATACCTGCCCCCTCTGTATGCGCCCAGAGATACCCACGAAAGAACAGTGGCTGAGGATATCGAGGCAGTTGAGGCCTGGAAGGCCTTCACCCTCGATAAATGATTCAAATCGCACCCAGCACTGGTATCCCTGTATTGATTACATACTCCGAAGAGATGCGTAGTGGGTTAGGGGTGTTGGGAGTAAGTGACTTAGAAGTCAGGGTAGTGGGGATGTCTCTCTCTCTCCCTCCCCAGTGGTGTACTGTGTGTGTAAGTGAGATTTCTGTAGTAAGATCGTAGGGGTGGGTGGTGTCAGTGAGCTGTAGGTAGTGAGCTGTGTGACGCTGTGTGTATATTAGTGACCTTGTGTGTATTGATGTTGTATTTATCAATGAGCTTTTTGTATTGAGCTTGTTTGTGTGAATCAATGAGCACTCTGTAGTGAGCTGTGCGTGTTAGTAAACTGTCTGTAGTGAGATGTGTTATCTTGTGTCAGTGAGCTTGTGTGAATTGAGCTGTGTGTAGCGGTTTTTCTGTAGTAAGCTGTGTGGTCTTGTGTGTGTGTGTGTATCAGTGAGCTGTACATAGCAAGCTTGTTGTGTGTGTCAGTGAGCTTTCTGTAGGGAGATGTGTGCAGTGAGCTTGTCTGGGATTGTTCATGTTTCAAGAACCAACATTTTGCATAAAAATAAATATATATTGCCCCTCCCAAATTACGTTCTGAAGCTGCCCCTGTATATGGTCTGTGTCTACCCACAGTCTTGTTGGTATAGGGAATATGTCCCAACCATAAGCATTGGGGAACAAATTGTGAATCTGCACTAACAGCAGAATGCCCTACCACTGCGCTGTAATCAGTTGTGATGAGATGCTTACACTGTATTAAAGAAAGATTGTGGGAAAAAAAAATACTGACTATACTGAGAATATTTGGGAGAAGGAATAAAATAATAGATGGTATAGTAAAGAAAATCTAGCAATAAAAAAATGTGATCAAAGTCCAATTAACATGCATCTGTCAATGGTTATCAAGACAATCCAATACATTTTGGCAGCATAGAACACAGATTCTTTTTAATACAGGATCCAACTGCAAACTGTTGGCACTAACAAAAGACAGCTGAGGGCAAGTAAAACGTTCTGTAGGTGTCAGAGCTCTACTCTAATGGGAACAAACACCACACCTTGTTGTAACACGCAACCCTGCATTGTAACCAAATCAGCAGGTGATAAATGTATACAAATATTACCCAATGTAATACCAACCCCAGAACCATGAATGGCTGATTAGATCCTGACTGGAACATAATGTCTGAGTCAGAATAAGTTTTGTATCCAATCAATCATGAAATAATTTATCAGCATACTATCGGTTATATGATGTAACATATGTTTCTTATTTCTCTAATATAGCCACCTGGTGTGTGAGATATGTATTTAGCTGCAGCATCCAATTCCTCCACTGCTGTACAGACACTCCAACTCGACGTCCACTTTCTACCGCAATAGATCCCAGGGGATAATTTATTGGAAGTTTTATGTTGAGTTCGATACAGATATCATCAACGGAATAGTTAGCAACCACCTCACGTGTGGCAGAACGAGCTTTTACCTGAATAATATAAAACATATGTCAAATTAATGGCACACTTCAAGGAGTACAGCAACAAACATGCTCTGAGGAATGAGAATGAAAAATACACTTTTTTTTTTAATTTATAAATGCTAATTATTTTTTTAACTCATCAAGACAAACAAATAAAAAAATTATAGGAAATCCACCTTGGGAGTCTGGATATCCATCTTAGCAAATAATAGAAAAGTTGACACTTCGTTTGATATCTCTTAAAGGAATCCTGCTAAGAGGACACTAGAGTTAGGAATACAAAATTGTATCCCTAACACTATAATATGCCCCTGTCCCTAGCTTTGGGTTCCCCAACGCCAAGCATTAAAAAGTATAGAAACCCTTTCTTGGGTTTCTATAGTGCTGGGCATCTTAAATGAATAATCCAAGGACCAGAACCACTACAGCATGCAGTACTGGTTATGGTGCCAAGAGTGCCCTTGTGCCCCCCTCCCCCCTCCCAAATTGTAAGCAGACTAACCGTTCGGTAATGGAGTTTGTACTTCAGATAAATATTGAGATTATATATTTTCTTTTAAATATATTATAAAATTTACAAACAATAATTCATTTAAAAAAAAACACAACAGAACCACACACAAATAAACTTACAGTCATGCCGTCGAAAATCTGAGTGCTAGACTGGACGGACGTGATCTCTTGGGATGACAGAACCCCGCTGACATATTTGGTTGTGAATTGGTCAACCACATTGAAAATCCTCTTTTCGCGGCTATTCCACCAAAGCCTGACCATAGCTGGAAGGTCTTTTAGAGTGATGTGGTAAACACAGCATGCCAAGTGTGGGATTTCATACTGCAGTGTGGCAAAGCCTGGAATAATAATAAACAAAAAAGGGCAGGAGAAAACTAATCACTCATACAGGTACCAATAATGGATTACAGGGGTGAGATATCAGAGTTATTAAATGAAGAACATTAACATATGAGAACAAGACCATTTGAATCCAGCACTAAAAAAATATAAATTGTTTTCTTTTTACTTAAATTCACTTAGGATTTATCTTTAACGTGCTTTTGCCTCGATTTTATTCACTAGTGTTTGTTTTTATACCTCTTACACATTCCTTTCCATCCTTACTCCTTCCGTGTTTTGTCATGTCTTATCTCTATTTCCTTCCGACAATACTTCAAATGTACTCTAGCATTCCTTCATACAAACACCATACCTGCTGTGTAATTATTGGTAGCACGGGTACCATGTGTTTAAAATTGAGCCGACGACATCATTTTTCTCATATTTCTTTACCTTGTGCCTTTTATAATGGGGTATATCTACAAGCTGAAATCAAATCCCTAAAAACCCTTACCACCAAAAAATGGAATGTGTCATAAATGCCTTTGTATAAATCTTCTGATGCCAATTCGCTCATACGACCATAACGAGCATATTTATGAAATTGAAATGTTGGTGTAAATTTCAAGATCACATCTCTTTTAATGAGAATCCAACTTGCAGTAACAGTTGACAGATATTTGCTGCAATTTACAAACTGACAAGTGAGAACACGAGCGTTTTGGAAAAGAGTCGTTCTTTTTTTTCTTTTATATTAGTGATGTAGAAAGTATATTTTATATATATATATAAAACATCATTTCTTTTATGCACTGTGCTAGCCAAATCACTAGATAATGAATTGTTTAGATGTCACTTTAACCCCTTAAGGACACATGACATGTGTGACACGTCACGATTCCCTTTTATTCCAGAAGTTTGGTCCTTAAGGGATTAAGATGAAGATTTCAGCAAAGTAGCTATCGCTATTCTAGCGCAGTGGGTGGGCAAATCCATCTATGCACTCTGCAAACTCAGCAATTTCTCATACATTTCTGTAAGTAATTGCAATAAAACATAGTTGGCATGCACAACAAAACATTCCTTGAAGGACATTTACTGAGGGCAAACGAATGACAAATATAACAATGACAATTTTACTGCACTGAAAAGCACTTTATATCAAGAGATGACAGAATTAAGGGGTATTTTTTATTTAATTTTAGGACGGACAAGTATATTTCTTGATAAGATTATTCACTAAAAGCTTCAAATTGTATCAAAATGAAATGTGAATAGCAAACATTAGGTTGGAAAATCATAACTGTGACTGTAGCACAATTGGAATGCTGCCCATTCGTGTTACAATGCACTAAAATTCAAAAAACAACAATGCTAAAATATCCTGCTTTAACATGGCTCTCCAGCCCCTGGGATTTGATTTTGTAGTATTTACTATGCTGTATTCAAACAGCGTTGTCAAAAGTCCGTGTTCAGAATCATTAGAATACAGAGTTTGAAATCTCTTTTATTAAAGGTTTTACTGTAAACTGAAGTGTATTACATACAATGAATTACACCACTAATACAAAGCGCTCTCATGAGGCGAGCGTGAATTAGTATTTCGGTCTGTGTTTTATAGCCTTTGGAGGCAAGTGCAGATATACGGGTTTAATGGAATAAACTGTGAATTCCATACAAGATGATGCTTCACAAATGTGCAATAGTTGCCTGGAATGAATCATATCCCAGATGATTCCTTATCTTGCAAGAGGAATTTTTTAGCTGCTCGAGGTCTCCACCCAAATCCTCATAAGGAATATTCTGCAGAAAGTGAACAGTGAACATGGATTGCTTTTGTTTTGACAGAGAATTTCTTTAGCAACAAGAAGCAGACAGACCGAATATATCGGACACTCCCAAATCTTGTACAACTACCCAAAACAGGAGAAACAGGGGAGATAAACTAGCGTCAAAAAGCTCTCTTTATATATATTCACATTATTTATCTCTGCTATCTACCTAGCTACACTACCTAAATCTATACTGGCTATTTATTTTGTATTACTAAATATGCTTGTAAATTCACAGTTTACTGGTCACTGGTGGTGAATAACCATAACCACAGTGAAACCAAAACTATGAGACAACAAAAATGAGCTGTGCAATGCTGGATATTTGATGAGCATGATGCATAAACAACAGGAACTCTGCCATTTAGGAGAGCAGCCTAACCTTAGGATTGGCTTTCTCTGACACAGCTACTTACCTTTTACAGTTAGATGTAGCTCCTCGGTAAATAAGGTTTTCAGCTCTTTGTTGGTTGCATCTGAGACTTGGCCAGGAAGGACTGGGTTATGAGGCATTAGTTTGAACAGGTTGCACAAAAGTTTATTTAAGTTCTTTGTTTTTCGAAGGTACTGGGAGTATAGTGCACGCAGCTGATGGGGAAAAAAAAACAAATATCGATCAAAGCACTGGTTTTCTCTAAAACAGCATACATTACTTATTGTCAGAAGGAAATTAACCTGGGTTGAATACAATTGGTTGAAATGCCTAAGTGAATGAAGTGTGGGTTACCATGGATGCAAAAATGTCATATTTGTGGTGAAAAGAAGCAAACTATGCCTTACAGTGCAATGCAGAAAAGCACCACAGAAAATCACAAGACATACAGGGAAGAGGGTAATAGATGATGGTTGCAGAAGACATGCAAGGAACAGAATAATAGAACCTTTCATATGGTGTGCGGGGTAGAGGAGTAACGGATGATGACGGCAAGTGGTGTGCAGAGCAGAGTGGTAATAGATGAGGATATTATGTGGTGTGCAGAGCAGAGCAGAGCAGAGCAGAGGGGTAACTGATGAGGATTTTAGCATAAGTGCCGGGCAGAGGGGTAACAGATGATGATTTCATATATGTGTGAGGCAGGAAGGTAACAGATGATGATTTAAGTAGGTATCCAGTGAGAATGTTGAGAGATAATGATCACAGGTGGTGTAAGATAATACGATTTTTAGTTGTGCGCGGGGCAGAGTGGTGATACACTATTTTATGTGGTTGACGGGGCAGAGGGGTAATAGATGATGTTTTTTCGGGGCAGAGGGGTTATACAGTGAAGGAAAAAAGTATTTGATCCCCTGCTGATTTTGAACGTTTGCCCACTGACAAAGAAATGATCAGTCTATAATTTTAATGGTCTTTGTATTTTAACAGTGACAGACTGAATAACAAAAAAAAAAATCCAGAAAAACGCATGTCAAAAAAATTATACATTGATTTTCATGTCAATGAGTGAAATAAGTATTTGATCACCTATCAATCAGCAAGATTTCTGGCTCACAGGTGTCTTTTATACAGTATCGAGGTGAGATTAGGAGCAAGGAGTGCTCCTAATCTCAGCTTGTTACCTGTATCAAAGACACCTGTCCATAGAAGCAATCAGATTCCAAACTCTCCACCAAGGCAAAGACCAAAGAGTTGTCAAGGATGTCAGGGACAAGATTGTAGACCTACACAAGGCTGGAATGGGCTACAAGACCATCGCCAAGCAGCTTGGTGAGAAGGTGACAACAGTTGGTACTATTATTCGCAAATGGTAGAAACACAAAATAACTGTCAGTCTCCCTAGGTCTGGTGCTCCATGTAAGATCTCACCTCGTGGACTTTCAATGATCATGAGAACGGTGAGGAATCAGCCCAGAACTATACAGGAGGATCTTGTTAAGGATCTTAAGGCAGTTGGGACCATAGTCACCAAGAAAACAATTGGTAACACACTACGCTGTGATGGACTGAAATCCTCCAACGCCCGCAAGGTCCCCCTGCTAAAGAAAGCACATATACAGACCCATCTGAAGTTTGCCAATGAACAACTTAATGATTCAGATGAGAACTGGGTGAAAGTGTTGTGGTCAGATGAGACCAAAATCGGGCTCTTTGGCATCAACTCAACTCGCCGTGTTTGGAGGAGGAATGCTACCTATGACCCCAAGAACATCATCCGCACCGTCAAACATGGAGGTGGAAACTTGCTTTGGGGGTGTTTTTCTTCTAAGGGGACAGTACAACTGCACCGGGTAATAGCTGCTTGATCCAAGGAGACATCTGACTGCTATTTTGGGGTCAAGAAGGAATTTTTTCCTAGTTTGTGGCAAAATTGGAAGTGCTTCAGACCAGGTTTTTTGCCTTCTTTTGGATCAACAGCAACAACATTTCTGAAGTCTCTTTTCAGCTATGTAACTATGTAACTATGTAATCATAGGGACGATGGACGGGGCCATGTACCATCAAATCTTGGATGAGAACCTTCTACCCAGGGCTCTGAAAATGGGTCGTGCATGGGTATTCCAACATGACAATGACCCAAAACACACAGCCAAGGCAACAAAGGAGTGGCTCAAGAAGAAGCACCTTATAGTCCTGGAGCGGCCTAGCCAGTCTCCAGATCTTAATCCCATAGAAAATCTGTGGAGGGAGCAGAAGGTTCGAGTTGCCAAACATCAGCCTCGAAACCTTAATGACTTGGAGAGGATCTGCAAAGAGGAGTGGGACTAAATCCCTCCTGAGATGTGTGTAAACCTGGTGGCTAACTACAAGAAACATCTGACCTCTATGATTGCCAACAAGGGTTTTGCCACCAAGTACTAAATTGAAGGGGTCAAATACTTATTTTACTCATTGACATGCAAATCAATGTATAACTTTTTTGATATGTGTTTTTCTGGATTATTTTTTTTTGTTATTCTGTCTCTCACTTTAAAATACACACACCATTAAAATTATAGACTGATCATTTCTTTGTCAGTGGGCAAACGTTCAAAATCAGCAGGGAATCAAATACTTTTTTTCCCCTCGCTTTAGATGATGATTTCAGGGCAGAGGGATAAGGGATGATGATTGCATGTAGCGTGCTGGTAAGATGGGTAAGAGATGATGATTGCAGGTTGTGTACAGGTGGGGGTAATAAATGGTATCAGCTGGTGTGCAGATCAGAGTATTAACAGATGATTATTTCAGAAAGTGTGCAGGTGAGAGGAGTAATATATGATTATTTCACGGCAGAATGGTAACTGAGGTAAATGTCAGAAAATATGCAGGGCATCTTTTTGTGATATATCTGAGCAACATGTTCAGTTGAGGGTGGACATGTTCTGAAAAAAGCTAATTTGATAAATAACAAAATGAAAATAATAAAAATTAAAAAAAAAAAGGCAATAGGTTTGGCTCATACAGGCAACCTCAAAACAATTCATAAACCTGTAAGATAATGTGAGCTTTATTTGCTTAATATTTAAACAGTATCACACATAACTATAATAATGCAGCACATACTTGTGATGATGAAGCTTTGAAGAAGGTGAGTATTAATTTCCAAGTCAGTAGATAACCAAGAACAAGACAGAATTCATCCTTTGGAGGCTGGATTATGACATATTCTCCGACTGGGATTCCTTGAAGAATACTTTCCACTAAATCTTCCAAAACGGCCAGGACAGACATGAGTGCGGCAGGAGGAGACCTAAACCGAATCATAACCAAAACATCTACATGTGGTGTTTTTTAAATTGACCTCTTTAGAGACTGATAGACCTAAAGCAAACACCCAAAATGACCAAGCAACAATAATTCCAACAAACTAGTGATTAAAGAATTTACAGTGACCACAATGGAAGGAATGAACAAAAGTGCCACGCTTAATAAGACAGGAAAAAGGAAAAAAGTTACAAAAATGAGAAGAAAGACAGATTGCCAGGAAAGAAAAGGGAATTCAAAGTGAATTTCAAATTTAAAGGAACACAAACACGCATTCCTGACACTATAGTGTTAAAACCATGATCTAACGCCCCTGGCCCTCCTAAATATAGTAAAATCTTACTTTTGTTCCTGATCTGCCTGCTTGGCTGACATCATCAGAAGTGATTATCTGAGCCAATCACAACGCTTTACCATAGTATTGGCTGAGACTGTCAAAGAGGCAGATCAGGGGCAGAGCCAGCACAAGCCAAACACAGCCCTGGCCAATCAGCATCTCCTCATAAATATTCATTGAATCAGTGCATCTCTATGAGGAAAGTTCAGTGTCTGCATGCAGAGGGTGGAGACACTGAATGTCAGCACTATACACTGTGCATCACTGCCCCAGAAAGCACCTCTGAGGAGTCATCTGAGGAGTGGCCAGTGGAATAATCCCATAGGCTGTAATGTAAACACTGCATTTTCTCTGGAAAGACCGTGTTCACCGCAAAAAGCCTGAAGGGAATGATTCTACTCAGCAGAACAAATTCAATAAGCTGTAGTTTTTCTGGTGGCTATAGTGTCCCTTTATGACCAAAGCAGCTGAACTGAAAGCAGTTCAGCTATTTTCACCTTAAATTTAAAATTCACTTTGAATTTCTGTCAGTGTTCACTTTAATGAATAACCCTGTGTGTCTTGTTCTGTTTTATATCATTTATATATGTAAGAATTTATGTTCTGAATGCATTATCTTACAAATACAAACATTATTCATTCCTCTACGGGTAAACAGCAAATTCCCAGCATATAACATGCAAAAGTTCTCAGTAATAAAAAAAGAAATATTAACCCATAGGTATATTTGACATGATCATTAGGACATAACAAAGGGATATGTCATTAGAGGCAAACAAGGATGTTAAACGGATAAAGATAAAGTTAGCAGTGGAAAGCAGACTGATACAGTGGTTACTCCGTCAAATCTAGCTTGGACGCAGGCACTGCGTAAGATTAATGACAGCACTAAGTGCACAAGGTGACAAGTCACCGAAGCAAGAGATTTCACGAACAATGTCATGGAACAATCTGAACTCTGTAATACATTAACATTCTAGTTCTGGTTTTGTTCTCAATTTTAAGGTCTGCATTCTGTTTCAAAATGAATTTCTGGCAAGAAAATATAATGACTGGAAATAAAAGGCTAAACATATCAACTCTATGGACTCTGTGTGTTCCTGTAGGTGGATATTAGGGGAACAAATGTCTGGCACCTGTTGAGGGATGACCAATACATTCTGTGGAGTAATTTGGAACATATTGGGAATAGGAATATTGGGGGAATACATTAGGTACACACTGAGGGTAATTCAACCTAAAGGATCTGTTGTACTGAGGTTATTAAATTCACTTCCCTCTAACTTTCTCTATCCCCTCCGCCCCCCGCTATATAAACACAACTATTTAATATTGCAATGTAAGAAATTCCCATTACAATTATGCCAAGTTTCATATACATGAGTCAGTTTTCACTTGGGATCTTTCAGAAATTAAATATGTTCTTACTTTAAGGATAAATTTGTCAGGGTGAAACGAACAAGTATTTCACCTCCAAAGAAAAGTCCCACAGAAAGTAAAATAAAAAGGGTTTTTTGTCTGAGCATTTAATAGAGCATGGTGAGACGTGCGACTTGCTTTTTGTTGTTACCCTATGACCAAATAATTCTGTTCAGTAGAATGCGGAGAGATAGAGAGATGGTTGGCTTATGTTACTCAGGTGTGACAATCAAAAAGCTTGCAGCCCTTCGTCCCAACTCCACGCATTCCTGTCTGGTCTGTCCACCAGATGGGTACTAGGAAAGTCTGGCTGACACCCCAGAGGAAATGCAATGTCTAGCTTTGTCGTATTCCCATACACACTGCACACTACTGTAAGGGTGGGACTGAGAAAGAGACTCAAGAAGAGGATAGGAGTACGAGAGATAAAGAGGGAGACTGAGCAACATACGAAGATATGGAGAAACACAACATGAGAACCATAGAAAGAAAAGGGAGTCACTGAGAGAGTGAGATAGATCAGTAATAAACCCAGACAAGGAGAACTGTAAAGATAAACTGGAAACACAAGGAGAACCGAAGAGATAAAATGGACTGTGAAAAAAAGAAAAGAGGCGAAAAACGACTTAATTCCCTCTAATACACACCTCGACATTATCTTTTTTATTACATTTGTTTTGTATAAGGGTTAAAGTTAGTCATTCTTATTACGCTCATTGCTTTAAAGCGAATCGCATGCTTTTTATTTTATATGCAATTTGCTATGATTTTTATTAAAACAGGTCTGCACTACCATATATTATGACGGGTGTGCAATAACGTCAGACAAAAAAATAAAGGTAAAAATAATAAATACAATGCTACCACCATTCCTATTATAACCTTATACAGTGAATATAATTTAAAAGCACTATAGTGCAAAGTATTACTGTATATTACTTTATTTTTATTGTTTGGTTCTACAGGAATCCCTACACTGGTACCTGCATGTAAGTAATTACGTTATATATGTGAAAATAGATGTGGTACAGGGAACCAATAAAAAAAAAAAAAAATTTAAATTAAAAAAAAAAACCTTAAAAAAACACCTTTTTAAAATGTAAACAGAATATACCTATGTAATGTAATGCTAATTTGCATTTAGACAAAATGGCCTTTGAAATCCGTCTCACTGAAGACAAATCTTATCCCATCATTCATGATACCAAGAGTATCTGTCCAAATCCACATAAAGGATTACACAGACTTTGAAATCATCTGGTTATTAGCTCCCTTGCTAAGTTATGTAAGCCATTGAAGCTTAAAGGACCACTAAAGGCACCCACACCATTTAATCTCATTTACCTGGTCTGTGTGCACTGGCACTGTAGATTTAACCCTGCAATCCTCCACGGCAGGATTATACCATGTCTTCCTGACAGCGACTATAGGCACCCCCGCAGGGACAACCGAGTAAAACTCGATCATGTGACTCTGAATTCAGTGCTTTTCTGTTTTGTAGAATGTATATGCTATAGTGCTACCTTAAGGAAACAATTACAATCCCTGACTGCAGACATGCCATCATGGGAGGGCTGGCTTAGTGACCCCTTTAGCTGAGGTGACTGGAAGACTAGAGAAACACGCTTACTATGAATCAGTTAGTGATTAAGAACGGAACGGATTACTGTCCCTTGCGAATTGGACAACTGGTCTAAAAGGAAGTAATACTTTTGATAAATGACTAGGTAATTAGGAAGACCATTCCACTCTAAAATATCACCAATCAGCTCATTTTCAATGCTGTGTTTTATTATCCATAGAATAAACCAACACGTTTAGATTACTCAGCATTGTGATACATGGCAACCAATCACAATCAGCCTTTTCTATTTAGGCATTTATTGTGTATTGCATGTATTTTATGGTAGTTACTTGGCAGAGTACGGGGGAGGTGGAAGAAAAAAAAATTAGAGAGAGAGAGAGACACAGATAAATCTACATAAAAAAAAAGTAAAGCAGAAATGTGTGACTTACAAAGCAGGCTCTTCATCTTCATCGCCATAGGATTTTAGATCCTCATTATCATACGCAGGGAGATGAGCCATTATTCTATAAAAGAATGTTCATTTTAATGATGTGTTAATGTCTGGTTTCACAGATGGTATTCCTTTGTTTTGATGGTCAGCTGTGCGCATAAACTCTTATCTGTCATGGGTATAATTAAATGGACACTGCAGGACGGAGCCGACTCATTCTTCGATATAATATACATTCAGAATTATATGCAAAAACAATACATTACAAATATAAATAAAGAAATAAAAAAAACTAATAATGTACATGTTCACACAGTCAGCTTTCCATTCAGGAAGTGACTTGATCAATCATGCTCTTAGCACTTCTGAGAAAGGTTTTATGGGAACAGAAAGCATTTCAGAGAATTGTAAAGCAATTGTTCGCTTTCTGCTGTAAAAGGCTTGTAGCCAATATTACGTCATATGCTGTAACATTTTTAAAGGAACGCTAGGTTTAAAAGCAAAATAAATGATTAAATACGTGTTGTTGTCTGGATTGCTCCTTTAAAACAAAAACTGGAGAGTATAAGGATGACTGGTCTTTGCTCTTTAAATTTCTCTGCTGCTCCTGGTGTTTTGAGATAATGGACTACTACAGTAAATTACAAATAATTGGATCTAAAAATGCCTCCACTTGTGTTGTTTTGCAGTGTTTAACCCCTTAAGGACCAAACTTCTGGAATAAAAGGGAATCATGACATGTCACACGTCATGTGTCCTTAAGGTGTTACACAGCTCAATTCTGAGTTTAGCCTAGATTAGAACATAGTAACCAACCTCATCCATCTGAGTTGGATTACATTCCAACCATTCTCAGCCAGCCAGTGGTTGGTGGAAAATAAGAAGGATCCATGGTGCCACAAAACAGCTGGGGAAACTTTTGGAGATCCACATAATTATATGCTAATAGCCCTGAAATGCTTGATGGGACTTGTAAATAAACAACTGGATGGCAAATATTGAACAAAACCCTATTCTAGAATAACCAGAACGATGGCTGTGACAAAAACACATGGTTTAGTTCTGTTCAAACAGACCCATTGATTGGATTTCAGTCAATGTACTCCAAAGTAAAAAAGATCCAGGGGAACATAAAATTAACTTAGTCTGACCTTCAATGCTTTAACATTCAGAAAAAGTTAAATAAATAAAGTTAAGGATATTAGGAAAATGACAATGATGCTGCAAGAATTTGAAATGCTTATTTAGCGTTCCGTAGACACTAACAAACCTAAGGTAGACCTTGTATCAAATACTTTCATGTTCAAATTTTCTCACTGGGACAGATCTACTGTCAGCCCTCTGCAGCTGCTGGCAAATCCGACATTTCTGTCAACAATCAATAAGTGTCAGAAGTTCTGATCAGTGGAATCAACAACAAAAAATAAAAAATGAATGTCCACTATTTCCGGTGTGGTGTTTCAAAGAGTAACGCTATATAGAACTTCACATGGTTTGTTCAGGACCGTATGCAAATGAAAAAATTAAATAAAAGTAAAAATAATGCCACTTTTATCAATACATACATGTGACATGGCAGAAATCCTAATCAACTCTACATTAAGTTTTTAGAGATTCTATCGTTATGAAAAGGGATTGTCCCTTAAAATATCAGTTACTTCCATTTATTTTTTTTCTCTAGGATAATGTGTGTGTGTGGGGGGGGGGAATCTTGATACCTAGAAATCGTGAGAATCTTAGTGCACAAAAGCTGCACAATGACTGGGCAACGCTGGCCTATAATGTGCTAGGAAAGCTGGATTAAGAAACACTTGGAAATACAAAGATGTAATCCTAACACTAAAGCGTCCCTCTACCCCCACATGCCTACCCCACTCCACAGGAGCAAAATGGTTTTAAAAAAAATACAACCTTTCAGTCCCAACCCAGTGCCGATGTCCCTCCTCCTCCATCGATAGCCAATGGAGGGACCTAAGGCGCATACTGCCATCCCCATAGGAAAGCATTGACTCAGTGCTTTCCTATGGGGATATTAAAGTCACTGGATGTCTCATGCAAAGTGTAAGGAGGGCCAGAGTCGTTTCATGTAGTCACACTCATTTATTTTACATTACAGGCCTAACAGGGACAGGGACACTGCACCCAGACCACTTCAATGAGATTAAGTGGTCTCTGTGCCTACAGTATTCCTTTAAGAGGTTTGCAAAGTAAGCTAAAGAAACATTTACTGCAATTCAATACAATACACACTGCAGACATCAACATTCTGTGTGACTCAAAAAAAAAAAAAAAAATACATTCTGTTCTTACTTATCCAGCATATGGTAAATTGTGATTTGCACAGATCTCTCTCTATACAACAGGAGTGGAGACAGAGTATTCAGCAAGCTTTGTATGTTGTCAGGGAGGTTGGTCTTCTGTCCAGCCACAAACTTGGCAGGCAGTTTGTGCTTCAGCAGCTGTTGATTTGAAATGTAACAGAGGGCTTCACCCAGTGACTGCAGCACGGGGCTCAGATGGGACGTCTCCGAAGCTTTGCACTCCCCTGCACCAGTGGGGAAAAAAAAACAAAGTGTAAAACAATTTAAGGGAAGGCATTCCAATGGCATGCTTGCATTTTTTACATTTCTGTTATGGCAAAAGCAGAACTCCTTTCTTACTAGCCAGATGTAATTTACGGTGTTTAGGAGACACATGTAACATGTAGACACTGTTATTTAATTTTACATTGTTATATTAGATTAATTTCGCTTGTAACATGTAGACAGCGATGTTCAATTTTACATTGTTATATTAGATTTATTTTGCTTGTAACATGTAGACAGCGATGTTCAATTTTACATTGTTATATTAGATTTATTTTGCTTGTAACATGTAGACAGCGATGTTCAATTTTACATTGTTATATTAGAAAGTCTGGGAGAGCATATTTTGTGTACCAATAATGAGGTTAAAATATATAACCAAAAATAGCTGTTGTGAGACAATAGCCATGTAGTTTTTAAATGAATACAGATGGTTATATTATGGAGATTTTACTGTAAATATTTAACAACGATTCACACTGTTGGATCTTGTGTTCTATCGCAGCTACTACACAACTCTAAGGATTTATGGGGAGAGCATCATCTCTGAAAGCCAAGCATCAACTGTGATCAGATAAAGCACTGATTTAAGACATGTGTTAGGGCAACTAATTAGTCTGGATTTGTGGTAAAGATTTGCCTGTCTTTACAAAACCTGCCCCATTCTTTTTCCAGTTGTTTAGTTTTCTGGTTACCTACCCCCATTCTCTCTAAATCCATGTGCCTCCCCTCAATTCTTTTCTCAACACTAGGTTCTAACTAACACGGTCTGCCGACAGGTGCATCTGTCAAATTCGCAAATTACAGAACAGCCCCAAGCAGACCACAACTGAATATTATTTCGTTTTAACATATACTATATTAATTTTAAGGCAAGCTTGCACTTTCAGAGCTGTTCGCAAGATTCTTTGTAGAATTTCCTCCTCTGGTTGGTCCTAATTTGGTATTCAAATCAGAGTTATTCTAATTCGCCCCAAACATGCTTTCCTATTCTCAGGCTAAGTGGGCCCTTAATGAATAATGACACAAAACACACAAAGGAACTCATTAAGGTTGTTTATGTTTTCTGTACCAGGAGAAATTTCGATTGCATGTAGCATTTATGGGAGTTATGTACAAAAATTAACTATGTGCTATACATCTAAAAATTGATCAATCACCATAGAAACCAAATGAATGTCCCTGATGATTGCACCATTTATTGATCTTTGTCCCAGAAAGGTTCTTTAAAAACCATCTCTAAGTCACCACATCATAGAACCTTATTCATTTGATACTTGTTCTTGTTACCTGTTATTTTCACCAACATGGGCAAGAGTAAACTGTGTACGCCTTCAGAAAAAAACTCGTTCCATTCTGACGTAAGGTTTGCAGGAAGATTTTCTGGTTTCGTTACAGTGACAGCTTGAAAATAGGCAGAGAGATGTGATGCCATGTTGCAGCTGGTACAGGCAAACAGACGAACGAGGGGAATATGGTACAATGCTACACTTTCACAGGCTGTCTGAGAATGCAAACATACAGAATGACAATCAGTTAAACCAGGAAACAGTACATTTAGGTCATTTCCAAGCGTATCAATTGCGGAATAAAATGGGACACTGTAGGCAAAACAGCCACTTTATTTTATTGAAGTGGTTAAAGTGCTAAACAGTGCTCTGTGTTTCCCTGCAACATACACTGGAGACGCAACACTTTAGTACTTTTCTAAGAGACTAGTTTGATTGGCGGCATGCACAGTAAATCCTCAATACTCCTCTGTGCGAAGCCATTTGATTGGAGGCATGTAGTGTGTGGATAATCCTCCTCTATGAGAAGCGTTTCATTGGACAGCTATCATCAAGCCAGGAGAAGTATCACAGTCACACAGGGGTAGGTGTGCCAGCTCTGGGAGAAGAGGCTGTTTCAGTGTTACAAGAAAAGTTAAAAACCTTTTTAAAGATTTCAGTGCATTACTTAATATAAAGATGCAATGTAAAAGGCGCAAATTGTATTTTTGCCTAGAGTGTCCCTTTAACTTGAAAAGAATGAACTTAAACAGTGTTTGCCCAGCAAAATCTCCCCCAATAATCCATATTTATTGCATTCATGAGAAGCAGAAGATGAAAATGAATAGTTCTCAATCCAAAGTGAAAATGAATGAAGGATTTATTTTGGTTTTTTGATTTTATTTTAGATAATGCCAATGTTTCCTTATTCATATCTCTGTTGCAGACGCAACCTGTGCATTATACTCAAATTGTATATAGTTTACATCGAAGAACTACAAATTTATACCAGTGCAAACATTTTTTTTCAGGAAACGGTATTCTTTTAAGTAAATACACAAATACTGATTTAGCAATAATGTTTTGCATAGTAAACTTCAGAAGAGAGGTTAACATTTAATAAACGTATTAATTTGACTGATCCAAATTACAAAGTTTGTACAAGGGTGCCCTCATGTGGACGTTTATGCTATCTGCATGAGTTCAGAGGAATGCAACAAAACTATTTGATAAAGATTTTTTCGACATTCAACAGCAAGTCAGACATACTTTAAAATGCAGCAATATCTCCATTTTGGCATCAACGTTAAGTCTGCTAAGCTCTATTAAGTAATTCTGATAAAACTGTGCAGATCATTTCAGAAGAGATCTGGACAATGTTAGCAAACAGCCATCTTCCACTGGCATAATATTATGAGAGGGGGGACATACCTGCTCTGTGAAAGGTTATCTGTATTTAATAACCGATAAGGGTGATGGATGTGATGTAATTTGTTGTAACAACCTATAGATCAGTTTAAAAAAATTTAAATTAAAAACTGTATTCCCCGAAGTGGAAATTAATATTGTAGGACCATGTCCGCTGGATTTAAGCCCCTAAGGGAGACTGAAGCAAGAAAAATCTAGTGTGTTTATTAAATTAGAAATATAATATTCAAAATGAGTGCAGGCAAAGTCCTATGACCTGCAAGAAAAAACGAATGATATCTTACAGAAAATTGTATTTGTTCTAAAGAGAACACTGCCCTCAAATCTGTTCTCGGAGTTGTCATTTCTCAGTGAAACTATAAAATGATCCAAGTTTCTATTTGCAGTATAGCAAAAACTATTAGAAAAGGCACGTGAACATAAAAACGTGGAAAATTTGTTTCACAAAGAGAAAAAAAAAAACGTACAACTTGTCTCACCACCTCCTTCTCAAAGTGGGAAATGACTTAATGGATCTATTCTATTTTTTTCAAACACGGTTCATCTATGTTTCTAAAACATATTACACTTTAGGTGTGTGGAGTGTCCAATAAATATTACCAATTCTAGAATAAATTCATAAAAACAGATCATGCACTGCTCTTGAGTTAAAGATGTTGGTAAAAACACACTAAGTTTAATTTGTGTTGTGCACTTTGAGAATTATCTTACCTCTAACCATGATAACATGGAGCACATTAGGAAGTCCCACTCAGCCTCATCCAGAGACGCTGCAGCTGATGACAAATTATCAAGAAGAAGAGAAAAGAATCTAATCATTTCAATGTTAAGACCGATCAGATTCGGGTTCACATCTTGCAAATTGCTGAAAAAGAAAGTGCAGAATCTTTCAGAAAAGTACTTTAGATTTTCAACTAATTTTCAAGAAATGCCAAATATGCTTTTTTAAAGTGTGAAGTTTTGAACTGGTGGTGGGAAGACTCAGCAAAAAAAAAAAAAAAAAAAAATAGCATGAAACATAACTCTATAGCAATATTCCAAAATAGTGCAGACAAACTCCTACTACATTTGTGAATCACAAATCACTGCCTTATAGATAAAAGTATGTGTTCTTTAAATGAAGAATCTATGCTTGACAGTGCACTGCTTGCAAAATATGTATTCTGAATTCTAGTATTGCGATGAAAACCACACTATGGCCCAGCACTCATCTCATACGTTCAAAACTTTATTGCGGAGCACACACAGTGAGTAACATTCAACTGTATCTTGTTTATGGCATCACAGCTTGCGGATCTCAGTTCTATATATGGTATGGCACTTGTAAGCCTATTTCCATGGAAGGAATATACAAACCACGAGACTGTCAAATGTGTATGCACCAGAAAATTAATTAGAATACTTAAGAGTCATTCACACTTCTCATATGTTAAAATGTGGAGTCTGAATACCATTATCTATTGTTTATTTTTGTATATTTGCTGTTGGTAACAGCCTTCCTTAGTAAATGTTTCACATTAGGGATGGTTAAAAGGTATCTAGCGGTTTTGGAATTACAATTCTGCTTTACATAATGCTGTGGAACATTTTATCAGAAGACAATTAAGTGTTAAAAAAAAAAAAAAAACCTCTGTACAGCTTCACTCCCATGGATCTCATAGGGTTAACTTGACTGACATAGCAAAGCACAGTTTGCCCTCTCCAGTGCTAAAAGGGCTAGCTTGCCACTGCTTGACCGCTTTACTCACCTGCTAAACAGAAAGATATCCTCCTGATCATTTTTCCACGCCAAAATGACTTTTAACACTGCAGGGAGTATTTCGGCAGACGATACAGATTCCGGATCTGAGCAAGAGTTAATGACTGCCAGATTTCCAAAGCCACCTGAACAACAACAAAAACAGTCAATGAGTCTGCTGGTGAGAAAGCTCAGTGGATAATGTTCCAGCATCACAGGTTTGATCCTGGCCCAACTTATTCAGCATTTCCCTCTTTAAGAGGTCGATACAAATAGTAACTTTATTTTGTGTAATCGTGCAAAAAGCGTGAAAGATAAAGAGAACACATGTCTTCCTCCTATCTGTCCTTTAAATATCTCCTGTTTGGTCTCAGTTTGTGGGTGGACATGTACTTGAATAAAAGAATATGAATACATATTATATAAATATATGTGTGTGTATAAAAATGCTTTATAGTTATTATTTATATTCGACTGCAGGGGAGACAGTAATGACATTCATTTTCCATTACAAATTTCGGGGAAAGTTACTGTTGCCCAACGCAATAGATTAGTATTGAAACTGCTTTGTCATTTGTGAAGTCACTAGAAAATATTTAGCCAGCCAGATAATCGAATTAATTAACACATTTTTTTTCCTTCTTATTTTGAAATTAAAACTTTGCTTCCTGCAAGACTTATTTGAACTGCAGTAGTGACTGTTGTCCTTGCAAACAAAAAGCAATTTGTCCGATATGGGAAGAACAAGTTCCTGCAAGCAAAAATGCTATTTCTCCCCAAACTCACACAAACGACCTGCACTGTGGCATTATTTAGGTTAGAGCATGAGGACATCTCCAGGTTTACACAACTTTTGTTGATGGTTTCAATGGCACAGTATATAGTTTGTTTGTTAATACACTAGAAGCCGACATATCTGTATTACGTGGGTACATGAGTAAAAAAGAAAGTGGACACATATTGTATGTAAATTTAAAAAATGGAATCTGGAAACATTAAGTACAATGAGTAAAACTATAAACAATATATAATGAAACTGCTATACTAACCATCTATAAAGGACACAGTTGATGGAGGGCAGCTCATAATCTTAGCTGTACATTGGAGTACAATGTCTTCCTTTTCTTCTTTACTTAAGAAAGGAGAGAGGCTCTGTATGGTGTTCAGGTTTCCCTGGGTCATTGGAAAATATCTGTTTGGAGTTGATAGGAGAGAGGTTAGTTTTTATTAAAACGCCAGGTAATAGACCGTTTTTCAACACCTTCTTACTAAGAAACCAATTAAAAGCTAACTGAAGTACTGCAGAAGAATTCTAATGGAAGATGCTGCTCTGCTATTAAACTTCACACTCAGATTTGGGAGATGTAATTTAAAGGGAAACTATAAGGTAAAAATGACCCCTTGCTTTGTAATCCAGTAAAAAATATGATATATGAAAATATTGCATTAAAAAAAGTTACCACTAAAGATCCCCTTGACACACTACCCAGTGGGATTCTATGCAGCTGCAGGCAGACCTCAGACATCAGGAGGAAACTCTGATCTAATTAATTGCCATAAAGAATGTGTTTTTGTGATGAGTAATGTATCCTGAGATGCTATCAGTGACACATAGACCACTTCACTATTTAGTGAACAGGGCTACATGCGGACCTTGGAAGAGCAATGCATTCATCTCCAGTCGACAGTTCTGCCCATGATCTCCTGGAGGACCTCAGCCCAAGTTGTGCGGCAGGCAGGTATTGCATACAAAACTTAGATAAAATTTAAAAAGGCAACCCGGATCTCTCATTCTAGGCTACCTGATTGACAGCTCAGAGAGGCAGACTTAAAGCTGCCTTTATTTTTTTTTTACAAATCTCTGCAACCCTGAAACAACTCTCTGAGCTGATAGTTGTTTCGGGGTGCTCTATGCACCATTAAATTTGTAATTACATGAGATTGTGATGGTGCTTAGAGTGACACTTTAAAATGGAACCAAAAAACAATTCTTAGATTCTGCTTCTCAGCAGCACTGATTTTTCCCTAGTGATGAAAGAGAGAGGTTACACTGACCTTGGAACTAAACTAGTGGCGTATACAAAGAGACAAGAAGCAAAAGTCAAGGGTGACAGATCAGTGGTACAGTTTTTGCACAAATTACGCATCAGTGTATGTATGATTCTCTATTAGATACACGTTTGTGGGTTCTGTACATTCAGAATAATAGAATGTTTAAAATTGAATGCATTTAGGTTCCATCTTTTCTCCCCAATGAGTAGTGGTGACCCTTTACAGATAACAAAATCCTATGTATACATTAAGCAAGCCAGGGTATACATATTATACAGAAGTATACAAATTACAGCTATGACAGCACAGTGAAATATATGCATTCCCACAAGAAAAATAATATTTTGCTGTTTAGTACATTTTTCCTACTCTGTTTCACAAAACTGAAATGACTTGTATGTATATTTAACACTTTTAGTAAAAAACTAAAATAGATGCCTTACCCTTCTGTGCTTTTAATCAGTTGTTTAAGTTCATCTTGTCCAGCATTTGTCAGATGAATTAATTTTTTACAAGCCAAGGACCAAAGTGTACCGCTCTCTTTTGACCTGGAAGAATGAATATTAAATACATAAAAGCTCATCAAAGGAATTGTTTCACAGCAAGAAATGAGCAAAGAACAGGACAAACCAATAATAGGATTTTTACAAAAATGTAGTGAAGGGATAACTGAAAAACTAAATTTAAGCAAACAAATGCTTCACTATTTTAGACTGAATTTTGCAATTCATTTTACAAAGCATAGAAACATGGAATGTGACGGCAGATAAGAACCATTCGGCGCATCTAGTATGCCCAATTTTCTAAATACTTTCATTAGTTTCTTAATATCTAAGATAGCCTTATGTCTATCCCACGCATGCTTAAACTCCTTCACTGTATTAACCTCTACCACTTCAGCTGGGAGGCTATTCCATGCATCCACTACCATCTCAGTAAAGTAATACTTCCTGATATTATTTTTAAACCTTTGCCCCTCTAATTTAAGACTGTGTGTCTATGTATGCTAATGGGTTTTTGTCAACTGGCAAAAAGTTGAAAGCAGTATCACACAGATTGTTGGGTTGAGTGCCCATAAAACTCATTATTTTGAAAACAGGGCCGTCTTTAATAATGATTGGACCCCGGGCAAGCATTTGCTAGGGCCCCCATAGACCATGCCTCATGGCCGGGGCAGCTGCCCTGTTTGTCCCGCGTTGAAGACAGCCCTGATTGAAAATTACATATTTAACAGTGTAATCTACAGACTATATTACATTGCAAAGAATGTGCAGCCATCGAAGATACACGTGTACAATATAATTTTTTATTGAACAAGTGCCATATTTGCCCATATGTAGCAATTAAACACAGTAGAAGAAAAAAAAATTTTTGAGCAAGCACACTAAAATTAAAGTGTGTAAAATAAGTACAAATATATTCTAGGGTGCTTTTCTTACAGTGTGATTCACATGACAGAATTATAAATATCTATATTTCATCTAGCCATGGTTAGCCAAATCACTAGGCAAGCATATGAATAACATGCATCACCAGGACTTTCCCTTATTCTTATGTGAAATTGGCATTAGATATAAACTGCAAATATGGTGTCTGCAGTGACTGTACCTGAGTGTGGGATTGAACAGTGAGTACATGGTGGGCACTAGGCATTGTGGGATATCATGCTCAGTATTATGGGAGTGAACAGGTGCCCGGCAGCATATTGTACTGACCCAGTTTCAAGCTGCAGGCGTTTATAACTGTACAAAATAACTTGTTAATTAAATAAACAATAACCAGTGATTAATAGCCACATGCTTGCAATTATCATCACACAAATAGTGTCCCTGCCTCCCTCTCACACAAAAACATGCATGTGTGCGATGACCTACCGTTCAAACAGTAATTGCAAGATTGCAGGTAAGTGGTGGCTGGATTCTTTTATTTCTTCGTGGGTTATGTCTAATGCACGGAGCATGTCGCAGTATTCACTAATGACGGCTGGTGACCTTTCCAGCTCTTCACACCACTGCATGGAATACAGCATTTCTGCAACTAAGAAACAGGGCAGGGTCACTAGATATTGTCCTTGGAATTAAATGCTATGTAGGTAAGCTCTAGCAGGCATATTCAAGATTTCAACAATAAAGAAAGCATAGTTTTCTGAATTGTTTGAGACCTTTTAAAGTTTATGCAAACATTCTTTTCATTGCTTCAATTTATCTATAAATGTATCGATATACTATCTCCCCCAATTGGTGGGCCATTTTAAAGAAAAAAACTTTTCAAGATTTTTAATACTATATTTACTTATTTACACCACTTCTGGTAAGCATTTTCAGGGTTGACTTAGCCCTTCATCCTTCCGAGGTAGATAAAATGAGTACCATTAAATTGGGTACCTACGTTTTTGCTGTTGATCCAAAAGAAGGCAAAAACCTGGTCTGAAGCGCTTCCAATTTTGCAACAAACTAGGAAAAAATGCCTTCTTGACCCCAAAATAGCAGTCAGATTTCTCCTTGGATCAAGCAGCTATTACCCCAGTAATTAGAAATTATATCCCTGTATGTTATGTTTTTTCAAGTATTGCAGTTTAAACCTCTGTAATGACTCTGACAAAACCACCTCTTCAGGCAGAGAATTCCATATCCTTATTGCTCTTACTGTAAAAAAAAAACAACAACCTTTTCTTTGCCTTATCTTATCTTTTCTCCTTTCTTCCAGCCTAAATGTGTGACCTCGTGTCCTATATATAGCCCTGTTTATGAATAGATTTCCAGATAAAGGTTTGTACTGGCCCCGAATATATTTGTATAATGTTATCATTTCCCCTCTCAGGAGCCGTTTTTCCAAACTAAACAGGTTTCATTTTTTAACCTTTCTTCGTAACTAAAATGCTCCATTCCTTTTATCAATTTTGTAGCTCGTCTCTGCACTTTTTATAATTCCATGATATCCTTCTTTAGAACAGGTGCCCAAAATTGCACAGCATATTCAAGGTGTGGTCTTACCAGCGATTTATAAAGAGGCAAAATTATATTTTCATCCTGAGAATTTATGTCCCTATTTATACATGACAAAATCTTACTGGCCTTAGCAACTGCAGATTGACATTGCATATTGCTGCCTAATTTGTTGTCTATAACAATTCCCAAATCCTTCTCGTGTGTGGTTATTCCTAATTCACTACCATTTAGGGTGTAAGTTGCTTGTGCATTCTTAACCCCGAAGTGCATAACTTTGCATTTCTCGACGTTAAATTTAATTTGCCATTTTAGTGCCCCAATCTATCCAAATCCCTCTGCAGCAAAGCAATATCCAGCAATTAAATGCTTTGTTATTATTATTACTCTCCATTTGTATCAAATACATGTTTGAAACACAACTCTGTCACACGGAAAGCCTCTAGATCAGTGGTTCCCAAACCAGTCCTCAAGGAACCCCTACCAGTGCAGGATTCAGGGATTACCCAGTTTTATCTAAGGTGTTTTTAGAGATAAGAGAAAAAAAACTTTTTGGACACAACTGAGTAATCCCTAAATCCTGGACTGGTAGGGGTTCATTGAGGACTGGTTTGGGAACCACTGATCTAGATGTTGCTTCAGCAGTGAGAACGCTGTCAGATTCGGTTCTCGACGTTCAACGTAGTCACGCATTGCATGAGGAAATTGAATATCCAATCAATGCTTCTCATAGAAATCGGATTCAATGCTTCTTTATGAGAAGCATTTGACTTGAGAAGTGTGGTGCTTCCCACGCAATGATTCTGTTTCTCTTTCTACAATACATTACGTGCTCTTGCTCTACCCGAACTGAATTGTGTGGTGATGCCAATGACAAAATGTTTAAAGTAAATGGTAGGGATCGATCGATTATCGGTCTGACCAATATTATTGGCCGACATTCTGTATTTTCAGCAATATCGGTATTGGCCAATAAAGATAACGATATTGCAGATAATGCAGACCAGGGCCGCCATTAGGGTCCTGGGGGGCCCAGCACACTCTTACTTACCTTCCCAGCAGCTCCCCTGTCTAACTCTCGCGAGTCCCGCGGAGTCAGAGTGTTGCCACGAGTTACCAAGGCAAAGCTCTGCGCGTCACATAGGCCGCGAGAGTTAGACAGGGGAGCTGAAGGGAACTACTGGGAAGGTAAGTAAGAGTGTGCTGGGCCTTCTCTGCACAGTCCATGCCACCAGACCACCAGGGAATTCCATATCCCCCTCCCTGGCCAGGTAAGAAGCAGGGAGAGGGGACTAAAACCTAATTTAATAAAATGTAATATTTAAAAAAAGAAAAAAAAAATGCCTTACCCCCCATTTTACACACTTAACATATCTACACAAACACACACACTCTGCATTCATTATATACACACACGCCACAAACACACTGCATTCACTATACAAACACACACTCTGCATTCACTATACAAACACACTGCATTGACTATACACACACTACACAAACACACACACACACACTGCATTCATAATATACACACTACACAAACACAAACACACACTCTGAATTCACTATATACACATTACACACACTGCATCCATTATATACACACTACACAAACAGACACTGCATTCACTGTACACACTACACAAACACACACTGCATTCACTGTACACACTACACAAACACACACTGCATTCACTATACACACACTACACAAACACTGCATTCACTATACACACACTACACAAACACACACTGCATTCACTATACACACACTACACAAACACACACTGCATTCACTATACACACACTACACAAACACACACTCTGCATCCACTACACAAACACACACTGCATTCACTAATCAAATACTTTCACTGCATTAACTACACACACATATATTCTTGAAAACATAAAATAATTCTGACTGGCATGTATATTTTGTGCATTTAACTTAATAAAAAAGATTAGCAAAAAAAATAAAATAAGAAACATGTTCAGTTAACAGTAGATTTGTGTAGAAATAGTTTTTTTTGTTTTTTTAAATGGTAAATGTACAGAGTATCGGTATCGGAAAGTAATCGGCCTGAAAGTTCCCAGATTATTGGTATCGGCTCTAAAAAAATCAATATCGGTCGATCCCTAGTAAACTGAGCATCATATGAAAAATGATAGTTAACACAAGTTACAGGTGATAGTCCGTGTTTTTTTCAGTGTAGTTACCAGTGCCTTTTAATGACCCTGTGATCAATCTGAAGAAAGCAAAATGTGGAAAAAAAGAATGTTTCTTGTTGAGTTATATGTCTCAGTGAGCCTCGCACATTGCTTAGACTCCATAATGCCCAATTATACACCGCATCCACTAAGCAAGTGAGAAATATGTTGATTGGAAAGCTTTTTAGCTAGTGCGTGGGTGGATCAATCCACAATGTTCTTAGAACCTTCCAGCTGGCCAATTAATAGACACTAATTGGCTTTAATCTAAACATAAGTTGTTCTGTCCTAGAAATGAGATGGAGTTTTGGCAGCCCCAACATTGACGAAAGGGAATTCCAAGAGAGAGTGAGAGCAAAAAAAAAAATGATAAAAAGTCAAGACAAAGATAGATATCATGCCAAGAAGACTTGAAATAATGATTTGCTTATAGTAGATGTAAATGTGAATAGTGACAGGAAAAAAAAGGAAAACTACATTTAGTTACAATTAAAACATGCTTACCGATTACGCTTATTTTTGTTGCAATTTCCTTTTCTTTAAAAAGTGCACGTCTCTCCAACATTTGAAAAGCCATTTTGCTCAATAAAGAGGTCGTGCAGAGATGATTTGGAAGCCAATTTTTAGAGAAAGTTTTAAGATCTATCCCAGATGTTTCCGAGTTCATGCTCAGCCGTCCTTCCAAAAGCGGTTTGCTCAACCACTGTAATAGAACACAACTGTCACAATAAGGGAACGGTGTATTTTCAACAATTCATCTAAATTTAAATTTCATTGTACATTTAAATGTGAACTTGTTCTCTTTCAGTATTATTATGGGCTGTGAACTTGTTCTCTTCCAGTATTATTATGGGCAAAAAACTTAACACAAGCGAGTCGAAATAATACCACAATGTTAAGAGTTCACATATCTGCCCCAAGTACCCGCCAACCATCTAGGTCTCATGCTTGCATCTACATAACTTAAAGGGACACTCCACTGCCCAAATGCAAAATTGAAAGAAAAAAAAACAGTTCAGTTGATTTACCCTAAATGAAACATTGCATGTTTCCAAAAGGGGAATTTCTAAAAACAGCTGCAAAACGTGCTGATCTTTTGTCTGCAGCCTTTGCAAGTCCTCACCTTTTAACCCCGCCCAGATGTTCTGGGGCTGTCCAATCACAGACTTCCCAATTCAGCTCAATGAAAAGTCTTTGTAAAGCAGGTGCTCTGTACAATCGCTGCCTCTTTAGTTTAGCTCTACTGAGCTAACCAAGCCAGGAAGTAACATTACCTGTTGTATGCTTGAAAGCCAAGGGGGTGGGAACCAGGTTTCTTCAAGTGTCAATTTCTACTGAACATTTTGCAAAATGAAAAAAAGAGAGGACACACTCTTCACACACAAAACTTTTCAGCAAGCTAAACTGCTTTTGGTGTCCGGAGTGTATGTTTAAATCATCTCCCTAGTCTAACCCTAAACACATTCCATCATATATTTCCCAAGTCTGCCACCAGGTACCACCAAAAAAGTAAGCTTCAAACTACCTACTTTCCAAGACCACCCAGAGGTACCACCAACCATCTAATTCCAAGTCTCACCCTCTAGTTCTCAAGCACTATCAAACCATCTATCTCTCCCAAGTATGCCCAAGTACCAACAAGGTAGTTCTTTGTCTGGTCTGGACCAACAACCATCAGTTGTCTTGTTAACAAGTAAGGTCCCTGTTAATAACATGGGTTTTTAGTATGATCTTGCTTAAGGTGAGTCACTTAACACGAATTACTAACCTCTGTTCAAAAAAAGATATCTTAATATCAACAGCAGCTAAACCCCAGGACATGAAAATGGAACACTCCTGCCTGGATCCGAGGTGGGTTTATAGAAATAATGCATTCAATATATCAAAGCGAAAACAATAGATTAGAAGTAAAAAAAAAAAAAAAAAATACATTTGAAGTTCCTGCATTTCCAGTAAAATTCCAGTCTTTGTATCTAACCAAAACAGATTAAAAGCATAACTCTGCAATATTTAATACAAATGCTGATTACAAGGGAAATCACCACTTTTATAAATCCACTGTCTCCTGACTATACTCTGCTATTGAACCTCACAATAAGTTGCTAAGGAGATACAGTATCATATACTGCAATAGGTTTAAGTGCAGCTAAATTAACTCATTTAGGTAATTAGATATATAGCCAAGCTCCTTAATCATACCTATACAATTTCAATCTATTAGCTCAGTGGTTATTTTTTTTTTTTTTTCGTTTTGCTTTTTATAGCCATACCTGATTAGAGAGACACTGACGCATCTTTTGCCACTGTTCCGTGTCTGGAATCATTAATGTTAGATGTCCTTCTAGAAGGGGGACAGCCAAAGAACCTGCCTCCAGGATTTTGCAGTACAGATTGTTAACAGCACCAATTAAAGACTGAAGGCTGCGAGAAAGATTAAAGAAAAAAACAATATATCATATAAATTGAGTACATAAGCAACATAAAAAGTGTAACAGTGGAGTCCAGTAAATACGCACTGTAAATCTGGTAACAAAAAAAGAAATGAATGTGGCAGGTCTACCCTTCATGGAAACCAATGTAGCCAAATATTGCAAATATAAATAATATTAATTAATATCCATAATAAATTGCCCATGAGCATTGCACTACCTCCCCATCATCCCGTCTCTATCAAAGTCTGCATTGGGCTGTTACTGGCCTTTTAGAGGTGATACTTTGCCTAGTTTATTATGTGTCCTGCAGTCTGCTTTGGTAAGCTGGTGGAGGCTGCTCAAGGGCACTTTAAAGAGCGCTGTGCCAGTCTAGGCCAAGTATCTTCTCCACTGTCAAATTCAAAATCACACAGTGAACACTCTGCTCTATGATCCCTCTCAACACTTAAAATTTAACTTACCTCTGAACACTGAGCTGCGACTTCTGAATCTGATTCTTAACCCACTGAGCAGATCTATTCAAGAACATGCTTCCTTGAGGTATACTGTCAAAATGGCAGACCAATGAATTTAGGCCACACAGCCAGGTATGCTCCAGCTTGAGCACCAGCGAATCTAGCAGTAAATACACAAATTAGCTGATGTTAATGTTCATGTTGGAAAAAACCATTACACACACACATAGAAAAAGCACAATGAGAATTTAACATACATTATAAACTGGTACAGGCTACTATAATAAACATCAAACATAAACAGTGCCATTTACTTTCCTGCATACAATGCAAGTAATAACTAATTTGCTATAACGGGGTTAGCATAACAGGACTAAATTAATAACAAAGTAACAAGGAAAGGTGCATTGGGGTTACTCTTGTTTCCAAGTACGTCCTGGGGATATTACTTTTGCCCAACATCCAGGGGTTGTTATTATTACCCAATCTAATGGTACTCATTTTATCTACCTCACAAGGATAAAGGGTTGAATCAACCCTGACAGGATTTGAAACTGTGACCACCTGCGATTCTACCGATGGTGCATTAGCTCATTGAGCTATCTCACCAGCCTTATGTGATCTTTCCTAATGCACTACTTTCACTATCCAGACTGAAATTATACCTGACAGGTGGGCTGTATCAGGTGTTTGGGCACAGAGCTGGAAGATGGTCAGAAGCAGATCTTCCGCTGAGGGCATCAGAAAACAGCCCTTCACTGAGCTAAAAAAGTTAGACGCCACGTCGCATATGAATGAAACGGACTGTTCGACATCTCCAGCTTCAGAAAGATCCCTGGCTTTAGAGAGAGCCGAATGCAGCTGATCGATGATTCTTTCCACGTAGGTTTCACCAATCAATGATTCTGTGTATGGAAAAGTAAAATAAATAGTTAGAGCGGAAAAGATTTAGTGGAAAATACCAATTTATATGCGTCCCACGTGAATAGTCTTTACCAGCATGTGCAAGGAGAGTTCTCTAAAATCTATGTATTACATTTCCTGCCTAAAAGGAGAACAGCTTTTCAACTTCCATGATGAGTACCTACATTTTGCCTGAATTTATTTCTTTTTAATGTGTTTTGCTTTGTCAGACTAATTCTGATGCAAGTCAAGTAAAGCAATATTTGGACAGAGTTTCCTTAACAGTATAATATAAAGAAAATCCGTAATGAATCTTCATATTGTGTACTACTGATACAAACGTCAGATAACAAGATCACAGGCCTGAATATCAGCTCATCCTGTATGTACGACTGTTATGAATAAAAATAAATGAATAAATAAATGAATAACTCACCATTTTTCACATGCTCTGACAACACCAAACTCAAAAGAGCCCAATTATTTGAACAATAGGATTCTGATTGTGTTGCTCTATCTCTTAGCCCACTCGCGCAAAGATCATTTGCAAGAGAGATCAACTTGTCACCTAGAACATCACCGGTCAGCCAATCACAGACAAGAGAATGCTTCATGGAATCTGAACATGCCTGTTGGAGGAGTGATGAAAATAAAAAAAAGGCATTTAACAAAGAACACTAAAACCTTTATGTGAGTTGTGAACTCACTCATATCAGACCTGACATATTCACTAATACTTGGAATTGTAATGAATTTTGCAAAGCAAACGTTAAATCAAAACAGTCAAGTTGGAAGTATAGCTCAAATGGAGAATTGAAATCAACCATTTTGGTATAAAAGTCACAGTTCCTGTATCAATGTTACACATTTTCTGGTTAAGCTTGACATTACTCTCTGTGAATTGCTTACACATCACTAACCAAGCATGCTCAGGGCCAGGGTTTACTTTCTTTGTATCCTGACAAGACTCAAAAGAACTACTCCTGGGTAAAAGAATGGCATGGACCACCGCAAAAAAATATATTATCTAAGAAAACAATTGAATCTATTACTCGACTAAGTAATCAAACCCTTACCAAAAGGAAAACAAACCAAAGATTAGTCAGGGCTCAAAACTTCTACTCTCTCACTAGCCAGAGGCAATTGTAAATTGGCCATTGACCCTTCGGGCTTGCAGTGGCGAGTGACTTTTACACGTGGCTAGTAAAATTAGGAGCCGCAGATTAGTTATGATCTGTGCATTACCTTTTGAATGATGTGAAGAAAAACGCTCCATTTAAAGTCCATCTAAAACCAGGAAAAGTAAAAAAAAAAAAAGAATATTTAAAAAAAAAAAAAAAAGTTTATTTTAAGACATTTCCACAGGTGACAAGTGCAAGCCAACATTTCATTGTGCAAGTCATATTATTTTTAAGACCCACAAGAGCACATTAGACATAATGTCATAAAACAAAATATTACAGAGGAAAATAAAACCTAGCCAGCTTGGAGACCACACAACAACTATAATACTGCATCTGGACTATTACTTGGACAAAAGCAGGAGATGGAAATAAAATGAAACAGAATAAGCATTTCAAACAGGAATCATCAAAGTCAATGAGTATAAGTGTGTTCAGAAAAACGAAATCCGCTTTTCTCCCCCCCTCCACGTTTTTATTGCCTGACTGCAAACACACCAACTTCAGGGATCTATCTTTGCCTATTACTTTGTTATCTACATTCCCCTCAATAAACATACAGAGATGTACTCACCTAATAGTTTGCATTATTCTATTTGACAGCAGTCTTTTGTTCTTTTTCATATAAGATTCCACTTCATTAACATTCACTTTTAATTGAACACTCCAAGACGATAGCTCTCCTTCGGTAGGTAAATTATACCTACTGCAAGGAACCATGTTTTCATCTACTGCCCAACAGCAAGAAAAAATGTTGCGTGTCCAGAAAAAAAAATGGCAATCCTACAATACACTATACAGAGTGCTAAAGAAAGGGTGCTCATGTAAGGAAGAAATGTTCAAATATACTGAGCCAGGGCAATTGCCAACAGATCAGACAAAGTGTGAAGGCAGTTGTAGTTCTACTATCTGTTTCTAAACATTCATTCAGAAGCTAGAATATATATCCAAATGAATGTGAACCTCTAAACCACACAATTCTCGGATGACTGGTTCCTTTTAACATATGTATTGCAATCTGAACCCAGGAATAATTTTGAGAGAGAACACATCTGTGTAAATAAAACATGTAGTGTTACCTTTGTCATGTTGTCCATGAGACTTTTTCTTTCCAAAGGATCAGAACAGCACACCAGGACACTATACAAAATGTCCACCAAGAAATCAGAATCCTCTTCGCTTCCTTCTCTTAACCAGTTTGTTAATTTTCGATAAAGGAACTGCACTGCTGGGTTTTCGTTTTTGAGTACCATCCCCTGCCCAAGAAGCTCTGCATTTGTGGGGGCTTCATCAAAACTTTGTTCTACAAGAACCTGAAAAACCTTAGCAGAACAAAATGCCCTAAGGAGAGCAGCCAAGAATTTCAGATGACGTTTGGACCCCTGTTCAGAAATGTAAACCATGCTGAGTTCAGCCAACTTGCACACCAATTCTTCCAGGAATTCCTGCCTCAATCGACTGATGGTTGGCTCTCTGTTCCTTACAGAAACAATGTTTTCCAGGTCTCTAGACACACTCTTGGTATCTCTTGTAGGTGGCTCTGGTCTAATGCTACCACCAGCACTTTCCTCTTCGTCAGCAAATCGTATCTTTGCTTTTTTCTTTTTGTTTACTTTCATGCAAGTGTTTGGGTTCTGAAGAATATGTAAAAGCCCAGAAACACCTGCTAGATCCTTTTCTGCAGCGTCTAATGTATCCACATTAGCAACGCATACATTTGATAAGCTCTCCCAAAATCCAGATAATATGGTGGAATGTATACAAGAAACATCTTCTCCAAGACGTTCATTCTCTGCTTTCTTCTCCCAGGAATATATTGTTTCCTCCACGTGGCCATAAAATGGGCTGTTCTGAAGTTTGTAGTCTTTTAAAGAAGAGTCAATAAGAGGTATCAGCTTGAAAAAAGAGAACAAGAGAACATTTTTTTAGAATGTAACCAATTAACTATACAATCAATCTAACTAAACATTGTAATTCCTTAAAAAATGCCTTTGTGCTTATTGATACAATAGTTTATATGTGAAATGGGGACTAGGCAGTACCTTGTAACAAAGCTCTATTATATCCCAAACCATTAACTGTTTATCACTGCGACCTGATCTAATTAATCGACTCTGCATACGTACCCCACCCCTCACGTTCATGGAATCTATAAACCATGTGATTAAAGAGGTTCTGTCACCTTCTGGGGTATTTTCCCCAGGCAGTTTCAGGGTGACAGAGCTACTTTGAATGTCTTTCCCGGTCAACAAAGAATATTGGGTGTTTTTCAGCCTGGATAAGGTACATAAATGGACTCCTTTAAAGAAACACTCCAAGTACCATAACCATAATAGCTCATTAAAGTGGTTATGGCCCCAGAATTGTCCTGGCACCATCTCGCACATTGTAGAGTTCTAAAACAGTTTGCCCACTTACAATGGGGGACGGGGTGAGGCACCAGAGCTGTTATAGTGCTTGGAGTCTCCTTTAAATCTTCTAATCTGACTTCTGTTTCAAAAAACAAAATGATGAGCAAAATCTAGAAGTCTAGTCTCAATCACACAAAGCCTTGTGATGCTCTAAATATATTTGTTACCGCCACTTACAACACATCTTAAGATTACTGACTGTTCTCTGTGCTGCTGCACAATATCATTATCATTAAAGCAATTAATACACGGTTTCGGGAGCTTGTATTCCGTTTAACCATCTGTCTAACCAACTGATGTTTCCCCTGGCAATCAGAAGGGCTCCCATTATTAACTATTCCAGAAAACTGCTGTAATCAACATACATACATAAAAATGTATTACTTACAAAAATCCACCCAAAACAAAATCCACCCAAAAAAATTAAATCCACCAGCAGTAATAAAATAGTTTTTTGAGAATTTATGGGGATCTCCAAATAAAATAAAAGCAATGTACTTTAAGACACCATAATTGGACATTATTCCCAGTGTTATTTCAGTTTTACGTATAAGGTTTATGTGCAGTTTTAGCAGTTCATCAAAAAAGTACATAATTCCCCTCTCTTGTACAAATGCAGTTGGATGAACTACATGGAATTACCAGAAACTATTATTCAGCCGCATCCACTTCAAACAAAGACTAATTATACAATGCTTTGGAACGGTAATCTCAGATTCACATTAAAAAGTTTTCCATACTTGGTCAGTGATGAGCATTTGCCGAATTTTCCGCTGTTCCTCTCCCTCTCCGGCGTTTTCATGCATGGCAAAGCGTAGGCATTCCATGTAGGCAGATATAATGGCAGAACATTCTGCAGGGCTTGTGATGGCCCGCTCACTAGAGATACTATTAATGTAGGAAAATAATACAGTATTCAAAACATCGGTAGCAATGCTGGAAACAGATCATTTCCAGTTACCGGTATATAAAGCTTCTAAACAATTCTCACATTCCGCAGCCTGTACAGGACTCTGCGTATATAATGGTGTAAATTCCAGTAAAAACATGATTATTATCATTAATTTACAGTTAGAGAAGCTGTGAACCAGTGCAAAATAAGGTGATAGAATTGTAGACAGGACAAACGCATTTTTATTGTTACTTCTAAGGCCTGCAAATTTAGTTTAATTAATCTAACACCTTATAGATCTGGGATTATCAGCACATACTCCACTCTGCTGGGATTAAACTACAAATTCCATGATGCTCAGCAAAAATTCATAGTGATTGCCCCTCTTTTTTAACTGTGCACCAGTTTAGACAACAGAAGAATTTGAGACGTCTCCCCATGTGTGCATACAAGCAATTTTACATGCTATATAACTTAACTGAATGCCTGACCAAAAATATGAATAATAATAGCAGCATTTGGAATTATTTTTTACCCAAACGGCAACAAGAAACTTACCCTTGAACAAATGCTTCAAAGAGGTTAGTGTAAAAGTCCAGCCTAGAATCTGTAATTTGTTGAGGAACTCTGCTGATAAACGGTAGCAGGTTTGGGAAGATTACAATAGCCAGTCCTCGACCTCCCTCTCTCAACACAGCCCATAACTTGGGCAAGACCCCCTTCTTGGCATTCACATGAACCCAACAGTCCTGAAAAAAAGACAATTTACATCTATTTAGTTCCATTTTAATTAGCATTGATGCAGGCAGACAATCTAGAAGGCAATAAGCTATTTTAAACTTTACTGAATCATAATCAACCGATATAGTCACTGTCCTTGAGAGACTGACTGACAGATTATACATGATGTTAAAGGCAGATAACAGATCACCTATTCATATCAACCTACACCAGGGGTGCCCAATAGGTAGATCCCCAGAATTACAATTCCAATGATGTTTCGCATGACTTTAGAACTCCTTTAGAATGACAAAGCATCATGGAAACTGTAGTTTTAAAACATCAGGTGATCTACCGTTTGGGCACTCCTGACCTACACCATCTCTGTCTATTCTACAATTTAATGATTCAAAGATAAAGGATACCACACTCTCACAGTGAAAACCAGGTACACCAAAGACCGGGCTGGCAAAACCCAATTTAGTAGATATTAGTAGAAAGTAGGTCCAGGCGCTCAAAGTTACTTCAAAAAGGCAGATTTATTGAAAACTGAATGTGCATCATTTTGACCTACACAGAGGCCTTTGTCAAGCCTTGACAAAGGCCTCTGTGTATGTCGAAACGTTGCACAGTTTTCAATAAATCTGCCTATTTAACCCCTTAAGGACCAAACTTCTGGAATAAAAGGGAATCACGACATGTCATGTGTCCTTAAGGGGTTAAAGAAACCCTGTACATTGTACGTACAAGCTATTTTTAACACGGAGACTGTATTCAATGCTCCAGCTGGAAAAGTTTCTGTGAAAAGTGTTACACAGCAACAATATACACACACCGATACAAATAGAAAAAGAAAGTTGGACTCAGCAAGAATTTAGAATTTCTATTGTACTGTTTTGTCTTAGCTTTTCTTAGAGATAAGTGTAATGATTTCAGTCTGCCGAGCACAATATAAAAGAGATGAGATACTGAACAAACATCAGGGAATTATTCAATAAACTGTGAGTTGTAGTGAATTTTAAACTGCTGCCGGTTTAAGAAGGATAATCCTTAATCTCTGACCCAAACCCCATTGTTTTTGGTGTGTATTATATAAATGGGCTCAGAAACAGAACTTAAAAATAATATGCCTTTTGGAATTGTTGAATGCTCATTGTTATTACTGGCTCTGTAAAGTTCATTTTGGACGCCTCGTTCTAGAAGACGACTTTTATCTCAGCTTGTCAGATTTGTACTTGATACATTCATATTACAACTTTCAATAAATATTATAAAACAAAAAGAAATTCAAGTCTTTAAAATACATGTTTTTGTACATGACTGCACAAGTAAAAAACTCTGTTCTAATTTACATTTTGAGTTACATGTAAGGGTCTTCGATAAGCTCCTCACCTGGTGTTCCAACCAGCCAAACCCTCTAAAATGCTAAGTGTCTATCTCTGACCATTTTAATTGCTAGGAGTATAAACCAAAAACTGAAGTGAGCGCTCCAAATAGATGTCACCACCAATCTTAATCTGCACTTAAACTATTATCCTATAATAATGAATATCATCAAATTGGGCCACGGACTACGATCAGTGTAGGGGCTCCACACTGTCCTATAAACCCTTGTCCAGATACTTTGTGTCTATTTACATGTGTCATATTTATTACTTTTATGTTTCATTGTGACTGCACATTATCTTATGAATTCTGTCTATTTATGATATACCTTTGATGCACACTTTTAACCCTATTTTAATAATATTCTATAGGTTTTATAAAAGCCTATTTTTATATATGGTATATTGTAGTTGGAGAATATTTGATGACATTCATTATTATGTGATAATAGATCAGGTGGTTCTCATATAATCACTGATTTATGGTATTTTCACTGTATCATATACGATAGTATTTGCTTTTTACGCTTACTGCTGGAGTGCAGATTAAGATTGGTGGTGACATCTATTTGGAGCGCTCACATATCAGTTTTTGGTTTATACTTTATGTCCATTTATAAGTCGCTCATTCTTTTGTGATGCAGCCCTTCATTACATCTATTCACTTTAATAATCTATAATTGTTATACACCATATTCAGTTAACTTTAGTCTTGACCTAAATGCTGGAAAGAAGACTTTAAAAAAAAAAATATAAGGTTTACTTGAGATCTTGCTTGTACAGTTCATTTAAGCAGGAAACGACAGCATATTCTACCAATGCTCAGAAAATTAAGCCCCTTTAACAGATGCTTAACATGTAGAATAATTGACTATCAAGATATACAATACACCCGTGACACTTTCTATAAATAAATACATTCAATGAACAGTATTACTTGTTTAAAATGTATCACTGTCTTAATGTTTACCCCAGCAGGGACACAAGTTCATGTCTCTTTATATTTATGGGTCTGCTGTTTATTTATGCGTACTGGTTCCTTGTGATAATTGGGTACATTGTGTCCTAGAATGTTGATAACATCTCCACTCTAGAGATCTAGAGGTTTTTTTTAATTCTATAATACCTTAACAATGTTAATAATTTGATAACTGGAAGAGGGAAGGCCTCTTGCGGGAATCATCTGGTGCCGTCTTTAATTATCCTTTTACAGTTGTAATAAATATTCCATTTCAGAATTTCTTTGATCTTTGCTTTTTTTTTTTCTTCAAATGACAAATACTAGCTCTCTCAGCTTTTTTGGGGGTTTTCAAGTCTATTTGGTTAGTTAGCAGAATGCACTTATTTGCGGTTATATTGCCCAATCTGCTTGTATAGTGACCTATCAATGTCATTTTATTTTCAAAATGTTTAAGCCTCTAATTAGTTCTTTTGACAATTCAGACCTTTAGTGGTTATTACCAACAACAGTCTCGCAAGAACAGACAAACATTTTAAATGTAAACCAGAAGAAACTTGTTTTTTTTTTAGTCTTGTGAGGTCTTCATATTTTTTGGGCAACACGTCATCTTCTACAGCATCACCAGGTGAAGGGGGGTGGGAAATACTTAATACTGCTTTCCTCATGGTGGCGTCACCTGTGAGAAGCTTGTATTCGTAATTTACAAAATCGTGTGTGACAGTATTTAATGGGTGTTTATGGAAGATTTCACAAGACCGAAGATCTTCAAATCGATTCTATGTACGCGCCATGGCTTATATATCTACATTTATAGGGCATCACACAAGAAGTCTGATGGAAATGAGAAGATGTGCTGACTAAGGCAGATTAACAATTCTCTTCCCCACATATTTAGCAATTTCATAATAAGAAGTAGTTCCAAATTTGTTCTATGCACCAAAAAAAAAAAAAATGTTAAAATACAACATATCTACATTTCTAGTTAGCTCTTAGCATGTGCCTTCAGCACCAAAGTAACAATTCCTCTGTCATTCAAAATACAACCTATATAATATACAAGCATACCTCAATGGTGGTTACGGTGTAAAGGACAGCCTCCCAGAGGGCAGGACACACCACAGCATCACTGTCATCGATACTGAGGAGTACTGAAGTGCATACGCGGGAAGCCTCAGTAATTAAAACAGTGGGCAGATGCTGGCACAGACAGGACATCAGTTCAAAGAAAGCAGATCGGATCTATGGCAAAAAAAAGGTGTTAATGTATTCAATAAGGGTATTCTTTAAACAGCACAAAAAATAGCTTTAGCACCATAATGTTACAGATATTGTAAGGTTTATTTGAGGCACAATGTCAGGTTAGATGGCCAAATGTAGACATTCACGACCCACGGGGGGAGGGGGTCTGTCTGCAGAAGATTTCCAAGAGCTGGACTCCTACACTTCACATAACAGACCGAGAATTTCAGCAAAAATTTGGAAATTCGCAATTCATGCGCAATGACGCAATTGTATTATACCAGAATATTCTTCCCATGTTTGTTTTTTTTGTTTTGTTTTTTTATATGTAATAAAAATAGAAATTGTTCTTATTTCTTAGTTCGTCTTTAACTAGCTCTGAAAATACAAACGGTAATTATTAAAAAATAATAAGTGAATTTAATGGTTACGTGGCTATTTACTGAATTTCCAGATGGTTGGACGTTACTTTTGAACAGCTTCATAAATAGACCATAAACTAAAGAAAATTACAGAAAATTATCTTTTCCCGACAATACATAACATCTGGATTGCAAACAAGCAGTAAATACATTGGGACGACTACAAACATCAAATAACTGCATCCATTTGAGCTTTCAAAGTTAACTGCTGATTGAAGGGCTTGCCTGACAAAAAAAACAAAAAGAACAGAATGCTTGTCATGATGCTTTCACATGTGGTTTAGAACATATGATGTCATGCCTAAAGAACACATGGTTCTAGAGTAGGAAATTGCTTTCCACAGACCCAACGGTCCACAGAAAGGACTCCAAAAACGGCAACTAGGGATTGAGAACTCAGAAGAAGTGTTTCTGATCCACTGTGTAAAAAAAAACAAAAAAAAACACATCACTGACTTGTATGCAAAAATCAATAAGCCACAATAACAGTATTGGCAAAAAAAAAGAATTAAAAAGATGTAATAAAATGGAACAGTAACACAGTTTATCATATAATGAGAAACTCCTATCTGCTGAAAAGGGATAGGAACATAACTCTGCCAAATCCAGCCAGGAACAAATTGGAAGCAAACAACGATCTCATAGTATTTACTGCAAGTACTTGAACATATCTTCAAATAAAAAAATTAACTATGAACAAAAAGAAAACCATGTGGGTTAAATGCCCATTGTGGGGACTTAACCGCTTGCATTAATAGTATAGTTTGTACTGTATTTATTTTTTTTATATCCACCATTATCTTAAACTGCAATTATTTGTTTCTAATCAAGATTTCGACAACCATAGTCAGGGACTGGCTAAAAGGAAAACATGTTCAAAAGAAAAATAAACTAAGATATATAAAACATTTTTTTTTAAAAAGGGTACTATTGATGCCTTACTAGGCATATTAAATAAAGGAGATGCCAAGTATTAATTTTATGAAAGGAGATTAGCAAATATTTGGAACGCCTTTTATTGATTCACTCCTGATACATTTCATTGAATCACACAGGTCGAGAGAAAACGTTATCTAAACATTTGAACTTGTATTTAGGATATGTTAAAGTCAGTAAACAAGGTCATATAGTCGTATATACAGATTAGCTTTATATATTATTTGCCTTTTCTAAAATGCAATTGGGAATAAAGTATGGCAATCGTTTCAAATGTTTCTAGCCACTTTTAGTAATGGAATGAAAAGTGAAAAAAGTGTGTGTTTTCTTCATAAGCAGAAAAAAGAAAAATACAAGCAAGTTGTACTTCCTGAACACATTTTTTACATGTATATTCCAGGGCCTTCTTCCTTTTGTGTGAAATGGAATGCTGCTGACAGGTATCTACTTGAGACATGCACTTACACTTTTAGTAAATCATTAAACATCTCACCAGTCACCTTTATGGGTGATGTCAAATGGAGCAATAAACTTGGTCACAATGCATTTTGCTAGCTAATCAATAAATGGAGTGGAGAGTTTGTGCTATCTTATTACATAGTTTAGTGACCTTTATTAAACGGACTAAACTAAACTCCCAATAATTTTACCTCAGTGTGGGTCTGTGGTCTTTTGAGTGATGCATGTGTGAACACCCCACCAAAATAGTCAGTCAATACGTTTTTGGAAATTTTGACAACTTCTAACCTGTGGTGTGCCAGGCACAACTCCCCACCTCCATTATGGCCTTTAGAGAGCAAGAGGCAGTGCAGGGATGAGCTCAAAGGCTGCAGAGAGGAGCGAGGAGAGGTGGAGAGCAGTAACTGGCAAACCACAGGTCCTTGTTCTACAATGGTTTCACTACTAACAATGGAGGTAGGGGACACGAGGGAACTCCTCGCACCATAACCAGTATGGAACACCTTAGTGGTTATGTGTTCCTTTTAACAAATGATAAATGAGTGTCAAGTAACCAACTCAGCTAGCACGGAAAAGTGGGATGTCAAGGGAGCTGATAAGAATCTGTTATTAAAATGTATGCGATATGTATATAAAATATGTATTAAAGCAGCACTGTCCCCACCTCTCCAGTGGACACATTCACTGCATCGTGGAGATTGGATTGAGAAGAAAAAGGGCGATATACTTACCTGAAATTCTCCCTCCTGGTTCCACCATTTTCCTCTCTTCAGCTCGTCTCAGTTAAAGCTATCAGTAGCCACAACATCTTTGACACCTAACAGGATTGCTCATAGATATTATAAGCATCTATCGCATATCTCATGGCTTATGGAAAGCGGCAAGCAACAGGAAGGAAAAGCTCATTACTTCCTTTTTTGTTAAATTGTTTAAAATCTGATGTTTAACTAAGACAAAACAGCTCGTATTTTACCTTTGATTGCAATTTATGGAAGTTTGCATCAAGATTCATAGTTTTGATGAGGTGACATGTCTGCCTTAAAGAACCACTATAGTGCCAGGAAAACATACTTGTTTTCCTGGCACTATAGTGCCCTGAGGGTGCCCCCACCCTCAGGGTCCCCCTCCCACCTGGCTCTGGAAAGGGGAAAACTGTTAAAACGTAACTTTTTCCAGCGCTGGGCGGGGAGCTCTCCTCCTCCGTTCCTCCCCGTCGGCTGAATGCGCACGCGCAGCAAGAGCTGCGCGCGCATTTAGCCGGTCGCATAGAAAAGCATTTACAATGCTTTCCTATGGACGCTGGCGTGCTCTCACTGTGAAAATCACAGTGAGAAGCACGCAAGCGCCTCTAGCGGCTGTTAATGAGACAGCCGCTAGAGGCTTTGGGGGAAGGCTAAACCCATTCATAAACATAGCAGTTTCTCTGAAACTGCTATGTTTATAAAATAATGGGTTAACCCTAGCTGGACCTGGCACCCAGACCACTTAATTAAGCTGAAGTGGTCTGGGTGCATAGAGTGGTCCTTTAAGTTTTAATACATATTTAATAATTACTGCATAAAATGATCAATAAAAGGAACTCACAGTTGGAGTTGTATGCTTGCTGAACTTCCAGAACTTGCCCTGTGACAGTAGATGTGCCAGTCTCTCAGACAGGGAGCCAGTCTCGCTGCTTGGCAGCATACAGAGAAGCCTCTTCAATGCCAATAAAGAGCAAGTAACAACTCGATAGTATTTGGACTCCCGTTCTTCAGGTGGCACAGTCCTGGGAGAGATTTGAATACAGCAATTAAACATAGGCTTTCCTTCCATGTAATCCACAGAAACATACATATGACATACAATGTCTTTAGTTCTGTATTTGTCAAGCCATAAATGTGTTGAAACGTTGCCTTTTATTTTTTTGAGCTCAATAAACCACAAATCACTGCTGTGTGCTGAGGATTTTCTTCATTTATTCATCTATTGAGGTCTGGTCAAGCACCGGCACCAAAATTCGATCTGCGTTTGGAGGCCAATTTTCTACATTTACGTACATGTAGCGGAATTAGAGATCTTTTTTTCCAAATCAAATCATTTTAACCTTGTTTTATTAATCTGATTTTGAATTCACTTCAATTTGATCATGATAAACAATATAAACTGTTTTTTTGAGACCTCATGTATTAATAAAGATAAATTGCATACATTTCCAAACAAGAACACGCCAGGATCTAGATTTACTGCACAAACTACATACAGAGAATCCGGAATGCATCACTTACTGGGGATCGCTCAGTGTGTCGGGAGTTTCTTTCAACAAGTGATCCAGCAAAACCTGAAAACAGTAACACAGCTAATTAAATAATTGTATAAAATATTGTAAAAAATTATTTTAATTCATAGCATGTAAAATGATTATTTTTTTAAAGGATCACTATAGGGTCAGGAACACAAACATGTATTCCTGACCCTATAGTGTTAACACCACCATCTAGCCCCCCTGGGCCCCTCATGCCTCCATAAATATAGCAACATCTTACTGTATTCAAGCCTGAAGCTGTAACTCTGCATGCTGTTTGCCTAAAAAAACAAACAAGCAGTCTGCTGACATCATCAGAAGTGGTGGCCTGATCCAATCACAGTGCTTCCCATAGGATAGGCTGAGACTGACAAGGAGGCAGATCAGGGGCAGAGCCAGCATGATTTAAACACAGCCCTGGCCAATCAGCATCTCCCCATAGAGATGAATTGAATCAATGTATCCCTATGAGGAAAGTTCAGTCTGCATGCAGAGGGAGGAGATACTGAATGTTTGGATGCATATTAGGCAGCCATGACCCAGGAAGGATCTCTAACAGCCATCTGAGGAGTGGCCAGTGAAGTTATCACTAGGCCGTAATGTAAACACTGCATTTTCTTTGAAAAGACAGTGTTTACAGCAAAAAGCCTGAAGGGAATGATTCTACTCACCAGAACAAATTCAATAAGCTCTAGTTGTTCTGGTGACTATAGTGTCCCTTTAATTCTAAATTCAATATTAATTCAACATATCAAATACCAAAGACTAACAAATTCTTACATTTGAGTCATAAAAAAACAGCACCATGCCAAGGCATTGTACAGTGGTGCAGCACGAATTGAAACAGGGACCGGGTACCAAGTACAGCAAGTAGGTATGGGCTGTCTGTTCTACCATAATTTTGAAGAAATTGGTTTGCAAGCTTTAGTTACTTTGTGCCAGCAGTACCATATGTGGCCACTAGGCTAAATAAATGTCTAGAACATGGATAGGCAACCTTCGGCACACCAGATGTTGTGGACTTCATCCCCCATAATGCTCTTGCACCCATAATGCTGGAAAAGCATCATGAGAGATGTAGTCCAAAACATCTAGAGTGCCGAAGGCTGCCTATGCCTGGTCTAGAAGATTGCATATGTAGGTTTGGGTAAAACTACGCCTCTGCTCATGCTTGTACCCCACAAGGGACTGCCACACGGGAACTATAGTTTGGCATAAAAGATCAGTGTGTCGGGAAGCATGATTAAATTCTAAATAGATTTGCTAGCAGTCTGCATAACATAAGATCAATATGGATAAAATGGTTAGAGCATTAAACCATGTCATACTTTGTCCAGCCAAGTCAATTCGAGGAACATGTCATAACAGTGTCTTTGCTAATATCCACATGGCGAGCAACAAAAGGGAAAATACAGTCAAAAAATATCATTAGATCGCACAGACAAAGGAGGATAATACCATGGTGAATGAAGAAATTCTCAAGCTGTTCCATAACACTCCATACTGTGTACCTGACAGGTCAAACAACAAGAGCTCATCGAGAAGAACTTCTCGTGCATACCTACAAAGCCCAAATAGTGCCAATTGCTAGTACAATGTGTTATATAGTATGCACCTTTGGACTATCTAATTTCAGGGGGAAAAAATCCAAAATTTCTGTCATTAATGTTGCATTTTACCCATAAGGAAACAAAAACAAATACAGACACTACAAACTCGCACTTTTTTATAATATTTTAGATACGCAAAGTTTCTTTCGTCTAAAGGGTTAAGGTACATAAGGTATAAATTGCTAAACCGTAGCAGATGTTGGGATCACAACCTCATGTAATTAGGAGTTTCAATGAGAGAGGCTTTGTGCCAACAAAAGTCTACGTTTTCATTTTTAACAGCTAAAGTATTTTTCTAATGATATTAACAGATGTGTAAATGAGTTAATGATGGCAGTTCCCAGAAAGAATATTGTGGTTACAATATTACCGAGCCACCCCTGATATCAGGTAAAACAGCTGCAGGAAAACCTTACAGAAAGGAAAAGAAAGTCTGCCCTGTGAATAGCACATTAGGCCCAGCAGGAGTACCCTAGGAGTACCCATAACATGTAAATAGCACATTAGGCCCCAACAGAAGTACCCTAGGAGTACCCATACCATGTAAATAGCACAATATGCCCCAGCAGAAGTTCCCTAGGAGTACCCATACCATGGAAATAGCACAATAGACCCACAGCAGGAGTACCCTAGAAGTACCCATACCATGGAAATAGCACAATAGGCCCACAGCAGGAGTACCCTAGGAGTACCCATATCATGTAAATAGCACATTAGGCCCCAGCAGGAGTACCCTAGGAGTACACATACCATGTAAATATGCCCCAGCAGGAGTACCTTAAGAATACACATCCCATGTAAATATACCCCAGCAGGGGTACCCTAGGAGTACCCATACCATGTGAATAGCACATTAGATCCACAGCAGGAGTACCCTAGGAGTACCCATACCATGTGAATAGCACATTAGATCCACAGCAGGAGTACCCTAGGAGTACCCATACCATGTGAATAGTACATTAGATCCACAGCAGGAGTACCCTAGGAGTACCCATACCATGTGAATAGCACATTAGATCCACAGCAGGAGTACCCTAGGAGTATCCATACCATGTAAATAGCACATTAGATCCACAGCAGGAGTACCCTAGAAGTACCCATACCACAACATGAGAACCAATGCCATAGGCTATATCGTGACAAATATATGCAAGGGATAACGATATATACAAACACCTTTCTCATACCTTTCACTGAGCTACTTTAACAAAAAGATACTTAAAAGGACCACTATAGGCACCCAGACCACTTCAGCTTAATGAAGTGGTCTGGGTGCCTGGTCCAGCTAGGGTTAACCCTTTTTTTTTATTTTATTTTTTTTATAAAAATATCAGTTTCAGAGAAACTGCTATGTTTACACTGAGGGTTAATCCAGCCTCTAGAGGCTCTCATTGACAGCCGCTAGAGGCGCTTGCGTGCTTCTCACTGTGAAAAATCACAGTGAAAAGATGCCAGCGTCCATAGGATAGCATTGTAAATGCTTTCCTATGAACTGGCTGAATGCGCATGCGCGGCTCCTGCCGCGCATGTGCATTCAGCCGATGACGTCGCTAGGAAGGAGGAGAGGAGGAGGAAAGCTCCCCGCCCGGCGCTGGAGAAAGGTAAGTGTTTAACCCCTTCCTCTCCCCAGAGCCCGGCAGGATGGGGACCCTGAGGGTGGGGGCACTATAACGAGTATGTTTTCCTGGCACTATAGTAGTCCTTTAATCATGAAGTAATGACTCCAAAAAGGTAACTATCTGAAAGTATCTAATGTGATAGTAGCAGTTATAGGAAAGGTAAAGATCTCTTTAGTTGCAAAGATTTAGATCATAGAGGGAGAAGGGGGAGATCACCTAAATGTCTAGTTCAGTGAAACTGAACTTGTAGTGAATTCCTATCTCAAACCTCTAATGGCAAATTAAATAAAGAAAAGTAGTGCATATAGTTATAGCATAAGACCTGTAGTATACACTTAAAGTGTTACAGCTTAGAATTATGAGGGTTAGCAAGAGAAAATCACTTGTTCTGATCAGTAAGTGTCATGCAATGAAGTCCCAATCTGTCTAATGGTTAATTGCTTAATACTAGAAGTTTTACATAAATATATGGCAATTACTAATCGTTTGGCCATAACCCTACAACTGTGCCTTCAAGGGCACCTAATTCTAAACTGAGCTAAGAGTTAACAAAAATACCAATAACTAAGATGCACTGTCTCAACATAACTCTAGCATAACCTCTGAACTCAAGACTGCCTAACCCCACAAAAAGAAATATTGTCAACAAATCCAAGGTAAGTATGTGGACAAGGTAGGAGTCGAAGAGGAATAGTTTAAAGCTAAGGATGAGCAGTTCAGCTGAGCCCTGGCGTGCGTTTCGCCAGTAAGGTGGCTCTTCAAGGAGGAACCGTATCCCAGGTACGTGGAGGTTTAAATAACGCGCCCATTATGGTGATTGGTCAATCACATTAGTTACTAATGATGTTATAGTTAACCCTATACAGTGTGAGAAGAAACCATAGGGTAAATTAAATGACTAACTGGGATGTAGTGATACTGCATAAAGTCATTGAATAATCAAGAGAATAGAAATAGAAATAAAGTAAAACAAGCTGATTATCTAGGTCTTTTGATACTCCACAGAGGTGAACGCTACAACGTAATACTATGTCGCCAAAATTATAGGGAGAAATATTTGGATAATGCATGATCAGTCTAGAAGTATTGAACCACTAGATTAAACTTTAAATACGGTAGAAGCTTTGTATGGGATGGAACATTAACCGGACAGTCAAATGTACATACTTATTGAAGAATCAATTTTATTGGATTATTTTGGAAAAAATCATTTACTAGTCATGTTGAATTAGACTTGAGGAATACTTAAGTATTTGATAAATTGAGTGACAGTAGGAAATACAATAATCCTAGAAGATATAACTACATAATATGGTAATCAGGAAAAAGAGAGACAGGCTGATTATCCTTATCTATATTAGCATTGCCAGCGTTGCTGGATGGCATTATAGCGCCATTATCTGTTCGGAATTAGTGCTGTTATCTGATAGAAATAGATTGAAGGATAATAGTTAATGTGAAGGAGTGACTCATGAACCTCAAATTAACCCTTTAGGTAAGTGAGAAAACCTTTGGTTCTAAGTAGTGAGATAAGGAGATTACCGGACAATGAAGTGTCCATAATGAATTTTAAGAATTCCCCCCCGCCGAGAAATACGTACAGCACATGAGGAAACTAGTGGCCGAGTACCTGCAGCGCCAAGCAGATAGGCGGGCACAGGGGGAGAAGTGTTCCGTCCTTCCTCCCCAGCAGCAGTGTGAGTCCCTTGGAGAGAAGTGTTCCGTCCTTTCTCTCCAGCGTCAGTGTGAGTTCATGGGAACGGAGACAACCAGTCCCGTTCCCCAGCGTGAGTCTCAGGGAGAGAAGTGTTCCGTCCTTCCTCTCCAGCGGCAGTGTGAGTTCATGGGAATGTAGACAATCGATTTTGTTCCCTAGCGACAGTGTGAAGTCCAGGGAACGGAGACAACCAGTCTCGTTCCCCAGCGGCAGTGTGAGGTCCAGGGGGAGAATCGTTCTCTCCTTCCTCCCCAGCGGCAGCATGAAGTTTAGGAAACAGAGATAACCGGTCTCGTTCCCCAGCAGTAGTGTGAGGTCCAGGGAGAGAAGCGTTCCATCCTTCCTCCCCAGCGGCAGAGTGAGGACCAGGGAACGGAGACAACCGGTCTCGTACCCCAGCGGCAGTGAGTTATCGGGAGGGATAACCACTGGTACCGCGAGTGTAATGGCTGAGACGTCGGTCGCCACGAGCACCCAGCAGGTGGAAGAGTTGGTTCCTCCGACGCTTCCGTAGGCTGACCCCACCGACCTGCTATCGTCTGGTTAGTGGGGAGCAGGCGAAACTACGGCCGCCGCTACCCCTTCCCTTAAGGATGCATCTGCTTTCGAGCAGAGCACAGCCAGTCTCTGCTCTCCTCTTCCCCAGAATCGAATAAGGATGGAGGCGCAGGCCTCCGAGCCGAGGGCAGATAGCCTTTGCCCACCCTTGGGGCCTAGGCAGAGCCCTGGCAGCCGTGCAGGGCCCTAAAAGAGAGTAGGAGCCGAGGCGCGGGTCTCTGGGCCGAGGGCACATAGGAAGAGATGGCACCAGCGCGGGTGGCACCTGTCCCACTACCCAGCAATTAGTGGGACAGGTGCCTCCCAGGGGGAGAGCCCAGCCAGCTCCCCTCCACAGAGGGCAGCCACAACCCCAACGATCCCCGGGAAACAGAGCCGCGACAGATCCAGCAGACAACTCATCCTCGGCTAGTCGGAGAAACCTAAGAGACCCAGTTGATGGAAGAGCCGGGGGGGCACATTTGTTTGGGTGGGGGTTGCTACCGGCTCCGAGAGTCGGGGTATCACATTAGCTTGGGTGGGGGGTTTTACAGGCTCAGAGACCTCTGTGTACTGGAGCCTTGGATGGATGGCCTCCCGGGCTAAAGGCACTTTATGTTTAAGTCACCCTGTACCCAGGAGGGTGCAGAGTGCAACACCGGCCCGACACCAGGACTGTAGGGGCTGGCCGGGGACAAGTACTGTTGTGGGCATGGCACAAATGGACTATGTGTCCCCTCCTGGCAGCATCAAGCTGACCCTTGTGAGTCATGCTGCGGCTGCCGGAGGTGGACAAGGGGGAGATGTGTGACGGAACGCAGTCACGGAGTGCCATATCCTCATGTGCCCGCGGTCTTATTCTATGGGGAGAGATAGGGAGTGATGGCTGACCTGATTTATTTGGCGCGGGCCACAAGCTTGCGGCGTCATTTTTGTGACTGTCTTACATGTGTCTGTATATGCAGCTGTGGGTCAACAAAGGGGGGGCAACAGCTCTGTAGAGTAGAGTTAAGTGAAATGGATTGCTCTGTGCCTCTCCCCCTCGAGAATGTATGGTCTGCCTGTATCTCTCCTCCTCCCTTTTCCTGTCACAGCAGGACGTGGACACAGGGACACTGCCAGCTCAGGTTGCAGGGGCTGCTGTGTCCCTCTTCCATCCCTCTCCCATCAGCTTATTAAGATTGAAACCCCTGTTGTTTTGTGTTAGAGACCCCATGTAGGGGTCTGTGCATGTAAAGCCTTTTGTGAAGAAATAAAGAGTCAGTCAGAGTTGTACCTCCAGAGCTGTGTGTCGCCCAGTTCCGGGGATGGATGCCTGCTTGTTGTAAGGGTTCCTGAACGGCTAAGGAAGGAATTAGCAGAGGTAACCAGTCGGGTCACCAAGGGGGTCTGCTACACTTGTACTCACTACCTAAAGCAGACATCAGAGAAATGGTTCAGTACCCTTACTGTTTTATCAGTATTTTATTAAATGTTGCATTAGGTCTGCAGGACATACATATTGTAGTGGGAAACCCAATCTTCATTTACATATTACTTACATTCAAAATTTCTTCTTTGCAGAAAGCCAAGGCTTCGGGTTGCTTGTGTGGAGGGAACGCGGCTTCGAAGGCCACTTTGGCTGCGCTAGCGGCAGGTGAGTATGTGTCACACTGAGCAAGGAGCCAGTAACCCATAAGACTTTTCAAATGAGGTGCCAGATATTTCTTCACTTTCAAGATCAGCTGCTCAAAAGCTTGTTGAGTGGCTTCTCGGACTCTGCGATCATGATCCTGGTAAATAAAATGAATGGTAATGTTGTGGATGTGTTTTCACAGTTTTTTTTCCCACTCATTTATAGCATAAAATAAAATTGTTTGCAGATGCGTATCAATGCAATGTCTTCCCCACGCTCTACTTTGACTCCTTTAATATCTTGTTATTCAGAAAACACTGGGGGGGGGGAGGAGGGGGGGTTCCCTGCAATCTCTTTCAATGCTGGAGCTGTGCTGTGGACAAGCACTCACACAGCACGATACCAAACAGACTATTGTGCAGTGTCTATGCTCGTTAACAACACAGCTCCAGCAAGGGAGCATGCTCACACTGTCCAAGTAACCTTATGGCTCCATTTGACATTAGTGGGAAGCATGTGGACCTTCAGCATCACAGATTAAAAGCACACAGCAGAGACCATTACAACTTTATCTCAATGTCATTATGGTGTCTGGAGGTCCTGAGAGCCTTCTTACCTTATGAGGACAAACCATTATTAAACCCAAAGTTCGCTTATCCTCTCAACCCATCTGCCTCCTCCTCCAGTCCAGATATGTGATATACATGAACATATGATACCGCACTCACAATTGCTCAGATACATTTCTATAGGTATGTATTACCACACTAAGTAAATGCTTGAAAAAAGGAATCGTGTGCCAAATAGGAAATAAAAACACACTGCATTTCTTCCCAACAGGGCCATTGAAGGGACTATCAGGTCCCGAGCGCGCAGCCCGAGCACCCCACCGACGCCTATCTTGGGCAGCAGATACAGGTGGACACACCAGGAAGATCCTATTGGGAAATATCATTATCCTGTAGAGGCACATAGAGGAGTCTTTTTACTCATGCAGACCTGGATAAGCCACAGCTTCTGATTACTTCATCCTCTACAGTACAGATATCAGCCAGAATATTGGTGAGCTCTATCCAAGCATTATTTAGATTTTTTTCATTTTTTCCAGATGGATATATATTTGGTCTCCCTGCCAGAAAGAATATCTGATCCTGATTGTATAGAGGGTTCTCAACTAAACAGTGCAAACAGGCACTAGTACTACTGGCATTGTCGGACTTTATTGGGGTATATTTATTTTGTGTTAGGGGTATCAAAGATAACCACAGTGGTTACGGTAGAACGAGGTGTATATAACCTATTGTAGAAATTACATTGTTTTAAGTAAATATTCAATTTTGATATGGTAAATTGAATAAAAATCTGGCTTTTTTTCAAGCATTTACTTAGTGTGGTAATACATACCTATAGAAACGTATCTGAGCAATTGTGAGTACGGTATCATATGTATATATTTTTGAGGTATCAAGAGTGGGCTACCTAGATATCCAGCACCTATTTGGATGGAAGAGTGCCTGTACACATCTCTTATTTCAGATATGTGATAGGTTGAGAATGTCAGCTGACAATCTCAACCTATCACTGGCCTCCCATCGAGAGAATGTTTTAGAAAGGCATAAGACCGCCATACATCATAACAACGTCATTGCGATAATGATGTTAATGTTCCTGGAGTGGTACTTTAAAAAAAAAAAATCTTTTAAAAAGGTACATTTTAGGGGGGGTGATCCCTAGCACAATAACCACTACAATTAGTCAAGAGTAATTATAGTGATTGGAGCCCCTTTAACCCTGTCACTTTTCTAAATTACTTTAATGTACCCCAAAGGAACTAAATGGACAGACAAATCATGGCTTTTCTTATTTAAAAATACTTTATATTTACATTAGTTGTAATCTCAGAGAGGAAAAAAAACAGTATGATAAAGCATGATTACCAGTGAGATCTTGCAATAGTTCCTTGGCCAGTACGGAAGCACACCTCGAACAGTCGTGACCTCTCTCTCCTTGCACATTGCACCAAACTCTTGCATGGCCTGAAAAATAATCAGGAATTAACTGTGTGCACTATGTCGTAGTAAAGTTGTATTGACAGGTACAGTTAGTAGGAATAAAACTAAATAAAATAAACAAATCAAACTAGCTATCGAACAAATTTAACAATGGCATTGAGAAATAATTGTAGTGTCAGTAGTCAGTAATGTTTAGGAACTAAATGTTCTAATGCACTTTTTTTTATGGCTAGGTATGACCAATATATTCTTAAAAAGAAGAAAAGCGAAGTAAGCTAAATCGAGGTCCATATTCCCTCAAGCTGATATATCATTAAAAAGTGCTGAATTATTACATTTAAAACAGTGAACTACAAGCCAGAAAACAAAAATTAAATAATATACACATATATAGACACACATATGCGCACACACACACACACACACACAGGCAAGCAATTATAACCTTATCAGAGTAGAAGAAAAATTAAAAGCGGATATTTTTTAACTTTGCCTTTTTTTATATGTTACTTAGAGTACATGGTAGAGGCAATATTATTTGCAATAGTCTTTAACTAATTAAAATAAAATGCTATTGGAATGCTAAATGGTACAGGGTTCTTGGTCAAGGCCCAAATGTATACAAATAAATGAAGAACTCTGCACTCCTTAAGATATGTATCTTCACTGCTGATTTATTCACGTTAGCACATATAGTCTAATCTTACGACATTACATTCTATATAGAACCATAAGAACCCTTACTTTTAGTTTTGTAGTAACGTCTCTCTTGGAGAGTTTGCGAAGCACCATACGAAAATCGGCATCGACAAGGCTATCGACTTCTTCTGCCCCCTGGATTGCAGGAACATAGCCAAGATCACTCTGTGATGAGCCAAAGCCAATAAAACCAGGCACTGTGCCACTTTCCTTAGCAAGAAGCTCTGCTGCCTGTCCGCTGCTTGAGGGCTGCAACAAAGGTACACACCAAAATAGTTCACATGTGCATCAACAGGTATAAGCAAGGCAGCAAAGAATGTAGGGAAAAAATATAGCTCATATTTTACATTAAACATTACTAAAGGTCAAAGAATATGAACAATTAAATTATCTCCTTCACATATTTTCTATTTTGCAGCAGCAATCATACACATAGCCAGAGATAAATCACTTGGCAGATCTTTTGGGATTGATCACCTGACTGATTACCTTCTGCAGCATGTAGGTTTTTACTTATTACATGGCACCACTTTTGCACACTGCTCACTATCATGTAGTGGTGAAATACACCCTTGAAAACTTGATGGATTGGGTAAATCATACCCAAAGGGGAATCAATAACTGTATAGAATTAGATCCAACACAACTGTCAATTTAGTGGTGCTTTCTTACACCAACAATAAAAGGTGATGTTTCAAGTTAGGCTTTGTACATAACAAATTTCAATCAAATTTATATGCTGCCAGAGGGAATCAATGAGTCACATCTAGAACAGGGGTTGGCAAACTGATTGTGTGGACTACATCCCCCCTGATGCTTGCCAGTAGTATTGCTGTAAGTGCATTATGGGAGATGTAATCCACAACATCTGGAGTGCTGAAGGGTGCCTACCGCTGGCCTCAAATGACCCTGTAGGCAGAGGCGTATCTACTGAAGATAGCGCCTATTGCAAGCACTGAAATTGCGCCCCTCTCCAAACATCTGACACCCATCTTCCAGATAACTTTACAATAAAATCAGCTGACAAATTTGAGCTGTATATAAAGTGTGTGGTGGTGCTCAATGTAGCACCCTCCTGCTTGGCTTTCTTTAAATAAGGGGGAGCTATGATCCATTGTGGTCCAATGAAGGGGTCATGCTCCTGGTGGTCCAGAAGGTGTTAGCTCTTCCTGGTAGTCTATTGGGGATCGTGTGTCTCTGATGGTCTAGCGGGGGAGTAAGGTTTGCACCACTGGATGATGCAGATCTCAGTAATCGTTCCCTCACAGTTTGGAATTCAACGTGTCAGAGTGCAAACTGGGAACATACGGTGGCTGTGCTCGAACATACCGCTATCCAGGAAAATATGGCAAAGGTAGCAAAGCTAATTAGAGGACAAATATTATTAAAGGTGTTTGTGATGTGTGGAAATCCTTCAAAAAAATAATGCAAACTAACAAAAGAGCTTCCTCTCAGAATGCTTTATAATGCGTAAATATTAAACATGCCAGGAAATGCAAATTGTTAGCCCGGGGGCCAGTGCCAGCATTAGGACACCTTGTGATTTAAGTTGATGTGGGGTAGCTTTAGACCACAGTTATGTGATAGAGCCCTGTGGCCCCTGTTACGTGATAGAGCCCTGCGGCCCCTATTATGATAGAGCCATGTGGTCCCTGTCAGCCTGGGGCCACTGTTAGCATTAGGAAACCTTGTGATGTCAGTTAATGTGGGGTAGCTTTAGACCCCTGTTATGTGATAGAGCCCTGTGGCCCCAGTTACGTGATAGAGCCCTGTGGCCCCCGTTATGTGATAGGGCCCTGTCATGTGATAGAGCCCTGCGGCCCCTATTATGATAGAGCCCTGTCGGCCTGGGGCCACTGTTAGCATTAGGAAATCTTGTGATGTCAGTTAATGTGGGAAGCTTTAGACCCCTGTTATGTGATAGAGCCCTGAGGCCCCAGTTACGTGATAGAGCCCTGTGGCCCCAGTTACGTGATAGAGCCCTGTGGCCCCCGTTACGTGATAGAGCCCTGTGGCCCCCGTTACGTGATAGAGCCCTGTGGCCCCCAGCTACGTGATAGAGCCCTGTGGCCCCCAGCTACGTGATAGAGCCCTGTGGCCCCCAGCTACGTGATAGAGCCCTGTGGCCCCCAGCTACGTGATAGAGCCCTGTGGCCCCCAGCTACGTGATAGAGCCCTGTGGCCCCCAGCTACGTGATAGAGCCCTATGGCCCGTTATGCTATACAGCCATGTGGCCCCTGTTATGCTATACAGCCATGTGGCCTCTTATGTGATAGAGCCCTGTGGCCCCTGTTATGGGATAGTGCCCTGTCATGTGATAGAGCCCTGCAGCCCCTATTATGACAGAGCCATGTGGTCCCTGTCAGCCTGAGGCCACTGTTAGCATTAGGAAACCTTGTGATTTCAGTTAATATGGGGTAGCTTTAGACCCCTGATATGACAGCACCTATATATGATAGAGTCCTGTGGTCTATGTTATGTGATAGAGCCCTGTGGCCCCAGTTGTGTGATCGAGGCTTGTTATGCGATAGAGCCCTGTGGCCCTTCTTTTGCGATAAAGCCCTGTGGCCCCTGTTAGGGGATACAGCCCTGTGGCCCCTGTTAGGGGCTACAGCCCTGTGGCCCCTGTTAGGGGCTACAGCCCTGTGGCAGCCCTGTTACAGCCCTGTGGCTACAGCCCTGTGGCCCCTCTTAGGGGATACAGCCCTGTGGCCCCTCTTAGGGGATACAGCCCTGTGGCCCCTCTTAGGGGATACAGCCCTGTGGCCCCTCTTAGGGGATACAGCCCTGGTAGGGGATACAGCCCTGGCCCCTGTTAGGGGATACAGCCCTGTGGCCCCTCTTAGGGGATACAGCCCTGTGGCCCCTCTTAGGGGATACAGCCCTGTGGCCCCTCTTAGGGGATACAGCCCTGTGGTTAGGGGATACAGCCCTGTGGCCCCTCTTAGGGGATACAGCCCTGTGGCCCCTCTTAGGGGATACAGCCCTGTGGCCCCTCTTAGGGGATACAGCCCTGTGGCCCCTGTTAGGGGATACAGCCCTGTGGCCCCTGTTAGGGGATACAGCCCTGTGGCCCCTGTTAGGGGATACAGCCCTGTGGCCCCTGTTAGGGGATACAGCCCTGTGGCCCCTGTTAGGGGATAGAGCCCTGTGGCCCCTATGGGATAGAGCCCTGTGGCCCCTGATTAGGCTCTGTGACCCTGTTATGGGATACCCTGTGGCCCCTATTATGATAGAGCCCTGTGGCCCCTGTTAGGGGATAGAGCCCTGTGGCCCCTGTTATGGGATAGAGCCCTGTGGCCCCTGTTATGGGATAGAGCCCTGTGGCCCCTGTTATGGGATAGAGCCCTGTGGCCCCTGTTATGGGATAGAGCCCTGTGGCCCCTGTTATGGGATAGAGCCCTGTGGCCCCTGTTATGGGATAGAGCCCTGTGGCCCCAATCAGCTTGAAGCCCCGTTCCCACGTGTTAGCACAGGGCCCCGTCTCTGTGTTATAGGGAGTCACTCACCCGGACATTTCCCTTCGTTCGCTGTTTGTTCTTGCCCCCCATCTTTGTTCCGGGACTGCCTGGAACCGACCTACCGACTCAGATCTCCAATCGGCGATCGATTACTCCCCCTGCAACCAAGAGAGCGCGTCAGCAAGGTTCCCACGTGGTGCTGTCTGGCTGCGTCCATGCCAGGCTTCCGCCCTCTCTCCAGCGACTCGATCGGCGCTCGGCTTCCTGGGAAATGTCACTACAATGTGTGTGAATTTTGTATAAAGGAGTAAAATTGCTTTTGTTCTTTTTTGGTGTGATGACGAAACATTTTATTACAAAAAAAATTTGAATGTATGAAAATATGATTAGAAGAGTACCTTTTATCTGGTGGCCATAATAAAGGTTTAGTGTGGATAATTCTCATATAGAGGAGAATATTAATTTCTGTACTTTGCAAAATTTAGTGAATTTAAGTTTATTTTCTGTTTTCAATTCATGTCATTTTAATAAAACCAGAATGGCCATTTGTTTAGGGGGGGGGGGGGAATAACAGCCTGCAGTGACTGTCCCTGTTTAACACTCTAGTCCTCCCAATAAATGCAGACATTGCAGCACGCATAGCCTGAAAAAAAACCCTCAAACCCATCATCTTAAAGTGTCTCTGACACCATCCGGTTCATTGCCAGATTTGCAAAGTTGCCTGATAGCGACTCTGCCACTGTGTGTCTGGTTGCCGCAGGGTGCAAGGGAAAATGAGCTACACTTACCTAAACCAGTCCTTTGCCGCCGCCGCTGCCATTTTCTTTCTTGTGCAATAATACAATACTCAGGTCTTTGTAGGATTCCCCAAAGACGCAGACTATTAACCTAAGCCATCGCTAGTTGGCACTGTAAATATATTGCAGTAAAGTGTATTTCTTGGTTAACCTTTTGCCCTCTTTATTACAGGCCTACCCGCACGTTGGTTTCGGCACACATCAACCAACTTTGCCCAAATACGAATTATGCATATAACGATTATGTTTCCGACAACAAATCTGTATTATACTGTTGATCCATTAGATAGGGGGGGAAAACTGGACAATTTGAAGCATTTTCCAATTTTGCCACAAAATGAGAAAAATATGTCTTCACTCCAAAGTGGTATTCAGATTTCTACTTGGATCAAGAAGCTGTTACATTCATTAACCTAATGAAGTGGTTTTGGTGTATAGATCAAGGTGTGGTTAGGACTGCATAAACAAAATGATTAAACTCCTAGACGGCAAAGAATTTAGCAGTGACACTGCAGGGGCAAGATCTATACACCAAATCTGCTAACAACTAAGCAAAAGTTGTTTTGGTGCTTAGACTTCTGCTTTAACGATTATATCCTTGTATATAATGTTTTTCCTAAAGAGACATCCAGATGTTTAGAAATCTGTACAAAGTTAGAGATTTCAACATTTTTATCATTCTGTTTGTAAAGAATCCTTTTCTCTATCATAGGTGAAATCTCGTAGTCATTCAGTCCTCAGCCATGAGTGGGACTGACCCACAATGCCTCTCCCATGTCACCAATGGAAACAAATTAGCCCCTTAAGGACACATGACGGAAATATCTCGTCACAATTCCCTTTTATTTCAGAAGTTGTGTCCTTAAGGGGTTAATTTGCATATTCATTATTGGTCCAGCAGAGTGCCACATTCATACTTCCGTTGGGAGGAATATTCAGCACTAATAAACTGCTATGTTGGAGAGTACATTCCACATAATTATATTATGAAAGATTTAGCAGCTATCACTGTTTCATAATAATACTATTGTAAAGAAATGTAACAACTTAAATAGACACATCTCATTGAAGTGGTCTGGGTGCAGTGTCCGTGCACCCCTTAATCCTACAATGTAAAACATTGAAGTTTTAGAGGATCTGCAATGTTTTCATTGCAGTACTAAGACTGCCTCTAGTGGCACTCCAGGGAGTTTCATGGGGTTTGACTCAGTGAAACGACGCTGGACGTTTTCTCACTCTGCATAGGGATATCCAACGTCAGAGAAATCACCTTAGGAAATCATTCAGGCAATGCTTTCCTATGGGGAATGCCTAATACGTGTGCGGCACTTGCCACGCATGTCCATTAGGTCACCCCCATTCGTCGACGTTGAAGGAGGCGGACCTCGGTGTTAGAATCGGGTAAGTGAATAAAGGATATTTTAACCTTTTACATCGCTGTGGGACACACGGGGGCTGAGGTACGTTAGTGTTAGGATACATCTTTGTATTTCTAACACCAAAGTATTATTTTAAGCAGTGTAAACAACTCGAATCAGTGTAGCTAAAAGCCAATCCCCCAGTAATAGACCTCCGAGCAGGAAGATTTCCAAGTATTTGTACAGAATGTTCATTGGGTAGGTGAGCACTATATATGTTCGAACCTCTCACATCATTCTGTGAAGGATATGGAACTGTACTTTCTCACTCGTAACTTCATGAATACGGCTATTGATATACTGTTTATCTGATGTTGCTGCAGTTACATTCACATTTTCTGATTAATGGAACTCAAAATACATTAATAAATACCCGTTGATAATGTCTGGCCAAGTTAATTCCTAGAATCAAAATGTAGCGGAGGGTATTAGGGCTGTCCTCAAAGGCTGTGTTAAAAATTCAATTTGTGTGTTTATTTTCCTGTATAGCTAAAATTGTATGTAGTATTCGTATGATTGTTCGGTAGTTTTCATCCGTATTCCATACGAATGAAAACTACCGAACCATTAGACCACTCCAGAGAGAAGCGTGCACCTTATTAGGCTTTCACACTTCTCTAACCGCAGGTTAATTGGTACGATCGGTGCTTTGTGCATGTATCTGGGTGGCCGCCGTTCGCCCATCTTACGCACGAAACCCTCAGCAGTGTTTGGTCGTTGAGTGTCTGGAACTCAAATCGGACACTCAATTACCCGAACACCACTGAGACCTCCAGAGCTCCGTAACTCCCGAACGGAAGGGCTAATCAGCCCCTCGTTCGGTGAATTAAAAGTACAAGGCTATTCATGCGAATACCGTTTTAATGGTGGATGGCATGTATTTCTATGTATTGTATCTCCTGAACGGAGACCGACCGCAGGGCCAAAACACCTGGAACCCTTTTCGGCTACCACCTCGTGTGCGGTCGGTCAAATTGTCTCTTCCACCTAACTCCCGAACCCCTGGTCCGATCTGGGTGAATTTTGGATATGTTAGTCACCCAGATCAGGGCTACCAGGGGGTGCCACTTAGCTAATTGTACCTAACTGTTTTGGAGTACATCCAGAATTCGGGGAAAACTACAGTATGTTTAATGGGATTATATGTCACAATGTGGGGAGGAGATGTGTGGGAGGTAACTGTTGCATTATTGGCTACTGTACTAATTATGGTGAATCCCTCCCTTGCATGGGGGAATGCTTTAAAAGGAGGTTGTGTGGATTAAAAGTCAGTTCTGCTCCTGATGCTGTGTGTCGTCCAGTCATTGGGATCTTTATGGGAATATTCGTGGATTACCTTGCTTGCTGGGATTATTGCTCTATGGTATTTTATTACTTGTTCCTGAGCCTCACTGGGATCTTTAGTGGAGTTAACCTGTGAAAGACCAGCTCTCCGCTACACAAAACATACAATTTACTTTTACCAGTTTAAAAATAATGGCATTTTACTTTAAAAAGGGTTGGTTGTACAAATGCAGGAATATTTGTGTTTGTAGGACATTCCTTTAAATGTTAAATGTAAAAGAAGTTGTTTAAGCTTAAAATGACAGCTATTTTCCTTCGATTCCAAAGTACATAGGGAAGACATTTGAACATCCATTTTCATTGAGGAACTGATAAAGTTGACCCAGGTCCATGTGATTTCCCCTGGTTCCGTGAACATCAAATGCTTTTTCTTCTAAGGCCGGGAATTTCCTCAGTTTCTGGATTTCTTTACTGGATTCTAAAGTACCGCAGGGCAAACTGATGTCTTCTCGGTGTCTAATTAAAATGCGCTTCCATGTTAATTTTCTTATTCTGTGAATTGTAGAAAGGATTAGAAGTTTTATGTAATAATCGGTTTTCAAACACACAAAAAAATTACTTGATGCCTAACGAAATTTGCTATAGAAAAATACATCTGTCTTATAAACTATGTATATTCTACCAATTAGGTTAAACAGAATCAATCCTAATGCTTCCAAGATCTGTTGGAGATGTATGGAAGTGGTCAGAAGTTATTTGCATATATGGTGGAGCTGCCCGAAAATTAAAAAATTGTGGGATCAGGTTTATAGTACTTTATACAATATGGATAAGATTAAAATTGATAAAATTCCTAAGGCAGCAATATTACACTTAGGTTGGTCGTCCGTAGGAGCATCTCAATACTATCTGGCCACACATGGTTTTATGACTGTTAAGATTTTGATAGCGAGAAATTGGAAACAACTCACAGAAATTGAATATACACAATGAACAGGAGGATCAGTGCTCCCTCGCCGGCTGCAGTTACCGGCCGGCTGCCCAGCAGCCCCACTTTACCCCAGGGAGAGTGATAATCCACCCCAGCACTCCCAAAGGTAGGGAGGCTGGGGGGATTGAATTGAAAAAAAAAAAATGTGAGTGTGTTAGTGTGTCTCTCTGTTAGTGAGTGTGTCTCTGTTAGTGAGTGTATGTGTGTCTGTTAGTGAGTGTGTTACTATGTTATTATTATTATTATTATTGCCATTTATATAGCGCCAACAGATTCCGTAGCGCTTTACAATATTATGAAAGGGGATTTAACTATAAATAGGACAATTACAAATAAACTTACAGGAACAATAGGTTGAAGAGGACCCTGCTCAGTCGAGCTTACATTCTATAGGAGGTGGGGTGTAAGACACATTAGGACAGGAATGCAATCAAATAAGGTGGGCTGCCCTTTAGGAGAGGGCAAGAGACGGGTATGTGAGGTAGGGGTTAGTCTTGGAGGCCATAAGCTTTCCTAAAGAGATGGGTTTTAAGGCACTTCTTAAAAGATGCAAGACTAGGGGAGAGTCGGATGGCGGTAGGCAGGCTATTCCATAGGAAGGGAGCCGCCCGCGAGAAGTCCTGCAAGCGCGAGTTGGCCGTACGGGTGCGAACAACGGACAGGAGGTGGTCACGGGCAGAGCGGAGAGACCGAGAAGGGACATACTATGTGTGTGTGTGTTAGTTTGTGTTTCTGTTAGGGAGTGTGTATGTATGCCTGTTAGTGCGAGTTTATGCGTGTGTCTGTTAGTGTGTTAGTATGTGTGTCTGTTAGTGACTGTATGTCTGCTAGTGACTGTATGTGTCTGTTAGTGAGTGTGTATGTCTGTTAGCTAGTGTATATGTGTCTGTCAGTGAGTGTGTATGTGTATTTAGAAGGCGAGACGGGGTGGGGGCTCCTGAGTTTTGTCGTGCCTAGGGCAGCACAAAACCAGGATACACCACTGCCCCCAGATGTTGCTGAACTACAACTCCCATGATTCTCTGGCTATCTAAGTAATTCAAAGAATCATGGAAGTTGTAGTTCAGCAACATCTAGGGTGGCGGAGTTTGAGGACCCATGGTCTATATGGTATGTTTGTAAATTCATGTCACATTTTTTATGTGATGAGAAAATCTAAATAAAGAATATTTAAAAAAAAAAAAAAAAAAATACATCTGTCAAGAAATAAATCTCCCTAGGTGATGTTTCAGATCCAATTTACAATGCAAAGCAAAGGTTTTCGGTTTATAGGTTATGTTGTGCTGAATAACTGCAAACTGCTGTACAGTAGCCAGCATTATGAAAACACAGTATTCTTTTTTTTTCATGAGTGAGTGATGATGAAAAATCTGAGAGCTTAGTAGTGTTTAAACTTGGAGTCAGTATTTTATGGGCTCCAGGTAAAGGTGAACAAAACCAATATATCTGTATTTAACTTTAACACTACCTCAGAGGTACTTTCACTATTGTGTGCTCCTTTTGTGTGTTCATTTCCTATATGCACTTTATTAGAGGTACAGTTGCCGCGAGAAGGGCACACATACGTGCACGTTCAGAGCCATACCGTTCAAAAGGCTCAGAATATTGTGAGCATATGTCCACCTTATATTTATATACTATTTCTAGTGTTTACTCTGTTGCACTATTGTGTTCTCTTCTCTCGTTTTATATGTACATGAGACACTGCTACCCTAAGTCCATATATAGGGGTAAGTTCAACATACTGTAAGTGCTGCACTCGCACTTTGATGTTTTAAGGTGGTGGCTTATCACCTAAACATTGCAGTATTTGCTTTGTATAAAGGTCACATATACAAGGAGATTTTACTTTCTTATCTGCTGTGCAATAGTATATGGAACATAGATTGGCCAGAGCACATTAGAAAGTGTAATTTAAAACCCTGTGTCGATATGCTTAGAACAGCGATTGCGTCACTATGTGTTTGAAAAACTAAAGCATTATATCTATAATCACACACCTAGACCAAAACTCTTCACACAAGTCTTGCAGTCCCTCCACACAGACAATCCCAGGTTTTCCAGGCATGCTGAATCCCGAAAGCTCCAGCTCCTTAGACCATTCTAAAATATGTTTTCTTTTCTGTTTATTATATATGTGATGACTGTATATCCACAGTCTAGTGAATACGGCTTTTTCAGGGGTGGCTAAGCATGCTTGCTGTAACTCAGGGGAAGATAAAGGGTCCTTGTTTAGATATGGCAAAGCATTATCTTTCACCCATTCTGTAGCTGTTAGTAGGCATGCGTCTCCACTACAACCCTTGTGTAAATAGGTGCTGAGATCAGAATTTAGCTGTGCTTGCTGGGAACGGATTAAAGATGGAGATCTGTTAAAATAAAAATTAAATAAAAGATTAAAGTAAAAATATAATACACTTTCCGGTAGCTACATTTTCACAGTAGCTCTAATATTACATATTTACAAATACAATATGTCCTATAAAAACCTCGCATATAACTAAATTAATTAGAGTTGGGGGCCCCACAAGAATTAGAAAAATGTATACTTGTTCTTTGTGACCACCCAACTTCTCCCTAGTTTTCATGCCTTCTTCCCCATTCTTGAACTGCGCACAATCAACCCCTCTGTCTTCCTCCATATACTCCATTTATTAGTTTCACGTTCCTTGTTTCATTTCTCATACACACAGTTCTATTAACTCCATTTTATCCCCAAAACCAAGGAAATTAGTAGAAACACTTTACTGGGCAGTTTTATTAATGTATGGTTATCATTTCCCTTATGGTACCCTGGTCTAAGGGATGTCACATGTATTTTATTTCAACACTTTACAACTTTCATTTAAAAAAAAAAAAAAAAGTGTACCAATTTGCTGTTGCTTGGATAATGGGGAAGGTACTCATTGACATGATCTCTCCAATATCTTAAATTTGTTAAACAAGTCTGTGTCAAACTATATAATAGGAATGGTGGGATACCACATAAGCCATCTGTGGACTAGGTAGCCTTTCCAGAAGCCATTTTAGAGAATGCGCAAAGGAAAAAGGTAACAATTTTCTATAAGGAAAAAAGTGTACACTTTACCTGACCACGATTTCAGGTGGAACTGTTGGATAGTGTACCGGGTATGAGCAATGCAAAGAAAGACAATGCTGTAATAATGGACAAAATAAGCTTTAGTGACTCAAAAATATTTATAAAAATGATTAAAATATTTTTTATACAAAATCAGTTTTGAAGCAAAGTTCTAAAAGTGGAGCAATCACAATGTAGACCAATGTAACAGCCCACTTTAAATGAACACTATAGCATTAAGAATACAAATATGCATTCCTAATGCTAGTCACTGTTTAGGTGACTACATCCCCCCTTCTTGTAAGAGGTAAAAAAAAAAGTTGTTTAATTTGCTTTCTCCTACACCGCTGTGCTCCCTCGGCTGCCGGTTTCCGCCTCCTAGGCTGAGATCATGAATCTTGCTAATCTCAGCCAATCAGTACTTTCCCATAAGAAAACTGGTCTCTATGAGACGATCTGATTGAAATAGCCAAGTTTAACTTGGCTATATGGGCAGAAGCTCCACCAGTTGATGTCAAATGAGAGTATCCAACAATATATCCCCTTTGTGCTGCTTGGACTAAAGAGGAAGCATAATTCTGAGCATCAATGGGGATTGGTTAATAATATGCTGTCCCCTTTCAATCTATCACAGCCGGCATTTAAATAGTACAGCTAGAAGGAAGTGTGTAATCTCTGCCTTAGTCATATCTCCAGTGGGAGCCAAGCCGAGGGTGGACACGGACCCTCATTTAGTTTTAAACAGCTTGAATATGGTTTAACACTCAATGGAGGGACAGCGGTGAACAAATCCGAACACTACAACCAATTCAGGGGATGAAACATTCTGAGGGCCTAGAGTGTCCCTGTAACAATGATAAAATCTGAGATAGGTTATATTTTAAATACATTTGCTGTCTCACAAGGAAAGACACCACATAGTTTAACATTACCTTAGAATTAGTGTTGTCTTCCAGTTTCATATTTACAATAAACTGAATTGTAGAAGATGGTGCATCCGTGGTATGATTTTCTACATAATGCCTTAGCTCTGCCAGAGCAACCTGGTCAGTAACCACAAATTCATCATTGTTCGGGAACATACTAGAGAGCAAATCCAGTTCAGACAACTGGGCCTCAGCTTCTTCTTGACTCAACATTTTCAGACAGCATCCAGTGGGCACTTACATTTGTGAACACCTACAATAAAAACAAAAGCAAATATGATACCAAGATAACAGTTCAGTTATTCCAGTTAAAAACACGTGGACAATAAGGTTTTGTGACACTTTTCATGATCAGTTCATCATGTGACGCAGTTACATAGTATAAAAAGTTCAGCTTTTCTCGCATCTGTGGTTATGGTTGATCCCAAAAAAAAAAATGCTTTCCAATTTTGCAAACAAACTAGAAAAAAATTCCTTCTCTACCCCAAAGTGGCAGATTCAATCTACTTGAATCAAGAAGCTGTGAAATTGATGCAGAGATGTCCAGTTTTTCAGATGGTTGCTTAATAGATACTTACTTTCTTGAAGAAGAAGTCAAACTGAATAAGAAGTTGGGTGAGCAGGAAGTAATTGACATAATAAGACAAGTCACACTATAGTGAATAACCCTGTATAGCGGAGTTAAAGGGATACCACAAGCACCATGACCACTTCAGTGATTTGACCTGTTCATGTTGTTTTGAGTTTCACTATTACACCTTGCACTTACAGAGATTAATCCTTTTAATGCCGGAGGTGTAGCTCCCCTCTGGCTGGCATCGCTAGGGCATCCTTAGCCAGTCCGGAAGGAACAAGAGTCCAGGTGGCTAATGTGAATTATGTGCATATTGGACATGTGATGTCGGCACCCATGCTGGCGACAGGCGTCTCTTGGCGGAGCCGTGCAGTTCCCACTCTTCGTGTCGCTCACGTCCACCCCTCAGCCCACCTCGCTGCCATCTGTCCCCCCTACAGCGAGGGAGAGTGACATACTTGGAGGAGAATTGGGCTGCGGGGAGAACTCTAACCAAACTAACCTTTTAAAGGATTTTTACATAGAGTCGCGGCTTGCTTAATATAAATAACATAAATCTTAGAATTTGGCTTTCAATTGACTAAATATTACTTTTTAATAAAAAAAAAACCCTAACCATCTATCCCTGATACCTAACCTGATGGGTTAATTATCCCTTACAACAAAACCAACGTCCATGAATGTTACACCACTTACCTGAAGCAGGTCTCCCAACTAAAATGCTTATAAAATCCAATTCTACCTGCAGATCAATGAAAGTCCAAAGATCCAGGTGGAAACCAACGTCTGCACAAACTGTCTAGGCAGGAGACCGCCATCTTTACTTTGGGCAAAACTCTAACAATTCTTGAAATCCCCATTCACCTTGTACCTGCTATTCTAATCGGTTTTTGTTGTGTTTTGTTGCATTCCAAGCATTGTTTATACATATTACCAGTATAATGAGTTAATGAATAGAAAACCTGTTGTGACGGTTTGCCAGTTTCCAAAATGGCCGCCATGGGCTGTAACCGCTGATGCTGCGTTGCTCATCCTATCCTGGAACGTTGGCAGTTCCCCCCCCATAGACATAGAACGCTTTATCTGCGCGGCGGCGGCGGCGGCTGATGATGACGTACAGGTGTGGGCGTGAAGCCGCTGGGTGGAGGGGCAAGGAGAACACACTGGTAACGTGGAGAGGAAGCATTGCAGCTGAGTGGAGGGACTGCTCGCCAGGAGAGCTAGCCACACGTGTTTTATTGAGACCCAGGTATCAGAAACCCCAATAACCCAACTTTATGGCCATAGACCTAGTCCTCTCTGCTGAAGGTGCCCTTCGGCCAGGGAGAGAGGTATGTACCCCCCATGGACCTGGCAATGCCACCATCAATACTCTCATCAGACATATATGTAGGCATTGTAAAGGGTGCTGCACCCTCCCCTCTCCCCCCCTGGGGGATTGGCTGACTTCACATCATGGAGCAGGTTGCCCACTCACCACAACAGCTGGTATGGCAAGCAGTAGCCATCACTACTGCTTGGTGACCCAGTATTGTCCCTAAAAAAAAAAGCTCCGCTAGTTCTTTAAACCAGGCCTGCGGGTGTTAGGATCATTTCATTTTACTTTTAAACCTGCTCTGAATTAATAATCAGATACGTAAAGAATCATAAGGGAAAATGTGGAGAATTATGGGGAATGTAGTCCATGACAGGTGGAGTGCCAAAAACCTGCCCTATAGTGAAAGGGAGGTTGCATTCCCTGCTCATGTCAATGCAGGAGTATCCGTATAGCCTCAGGCGCTCCTATGACAGCATTAAATGGTTGCCAGATTTCCGAATGCCTTCTGCCAGTTATACTTTTTCATTGGTTGGGGTTTGTAGAATTGTGTTTCTAGTCTGTTTTTGGGGGGTCTAACATTCTACGTTTCTAAACATAACTATGGACAAAATCCTATTTAAAGATTCTAAGCTATGGAATTGAGCATCCCAAGCCTAATTAATCCAATCGAAAAACATTGTTTTCATAAAATTTTAGCTTTGGTTAGAATAACTCATGGTGTGCTAGTCTGACAACCCCCTCGCCTGTTTAAATTTTATATATATATATATCTCAATAAAATACATTTAAAACGTACCTCCATTCCAGAGGCCTGCGCAAGTTCTCCTTGGAGCCTGATCCTCCTATGCTGACGTCACTCCTCCACACTGGGGGAACAATGTTACAGAGCAATTCTTATTTCAGGGTGGCTAATGAGGTGGAGTTCATAGCAAAACACTGCACATACAGACTTCAGGCACCATGACCACATCAAATCACTGATTTGAACATGATGCTTGGAGCCAGTATAAATGTTTTTATTTTCATGTTTGTTTTTTCTTCATAATGAAATCTAGTCCATAAAGCCTTACTCACCCTCCTGTATACTACAGGTATGATTGCCAGCCTGTAGCGGTATGGATTTATTTTGCTAAAAGCCACTAGTCACTGATATGCCTGTAAATCTGTTGAAAATGTAAGTTCACCCCCTGCTTTCAAACAGTACAGGAAGTTTCGATGGATCACATAATTCTTTCAGTAAGAGAGAGGGAAGGAGTGAATGGACCCTACCATTTCACTGTTTGCATTACATTAGCTGTTTTAAATACAATTTATTTTAGAAGTATATATGATTTAACTGTATTTACTAAATGTAGGTGTCAACATAATTGCAGACATTCTTTTATATTCTGTGGCCATTTTCATTAAGCCGCACTGCTAGTCTTTAAAAACACCTAAAAACAAGATATTTGACCAGTTTAATTTATTATTGTCACAGGTAATGTATGTAAGAAAAATTGCATTTTTTGCTTGTATACCAGTATTTGTTATCTTGAGCAATCAGAATCTGTTCTTATTATTCACTAAACCTCCAATCTTAGCAAATCATTTCTGAATTGTAAATTCAGACTAAAATAGCCAGCTTAATTTCACAGTTGAGATTTAAAGGGACACTCCAGACACCCAGACCACTTCTGCCCATTGGAGTGGTCTGGGTGCCAACTCCCACCACCCTTAACCCTGCAAGTGTAATTATTGCAGTTTTTATAAACTGCAATAAATGCCTTGCAGGGTTAAGTCCTTCTCTAGTCGATCAGATAGCCACTAGAGGGACTTCCATGTTCTTAGAACATGAAAGTGTCTTAAACAACGCTGGACGTCCTCACGCTATGCATGAGGACCTCCAGCGTCACCGGAATCCCCATAGGAAAGCACTGAATAATGTTTTCCTATGGGGAGGTCTAATGTGTGTACGGCCATTGCCGCGCATTAGGTCTCCCCCGTCAGCGGGGGAGGATCACGGGTAGAGCCTGACCCAGCGCCGAGGGACATGTCCCTCGGCGCTGGATTTAGATGAGTCACTGAAGGGGTTTTAACCCGTCACCACTACAGCTTATTGTAGTTGTTCTGAAGTCTATATACTGCCCCTGCATGCTTTTCAATGTAAACACTGACTTTCCAGACAGTGTTTACATTGCTTTCTGGTAAAACCTCTAGTGACAGTCATTCAGACGGCCTCTAGAAGTGCTTCATGGGTTGCTACTGCACAGTGTGAAGCACCTACGTTAAAGCTTTCCATAAGAAAGCGTTGATTCAATGTATCTCTATGAGGAGTAGTTGATTGCGCAGCATGGTGTTTTTGTCGCGCATGCACAAATGTCTCCCAATGTTTTTCTCTGAGGAAGCATTGGATTGGCTGAGATTGATGATATCAGCCATTGAGGTGGGGCCAGCCAAGGCGTGAGTAAAAACATCTTTCCCATGTGATTGGAGGAGGCAAGTCACCTAAACGTACACTCACTGACACACACACACACACACACACACACACACACACACACACTGATTTGACACACACACTCACAAATCATTACTTTTTTTATTTTAAAATCCTCCCAACTAGGTAGGGACCTTTGGGAGAGCTGGAGTTGATCAGCTTTCCCTGGGGTCCAGTGGGACTGCTGTCATCTCCCTGCTCTCCTGCCTAGAGTTCTTTTTATTATTGCAGTGCCGGAATAAGGTCATTCCGGCTCCCGGCATCACGGGAGGGCGTGCAAGGGAGTAGAGCAGGGAGATTGCAGCTCCCTCGTGCTTCCTTGTGCTTACCATTTTAATGAGGGATTTCCTATTGACTGACCTTTTTATCTACTGTACATTTTAAGAATTTTATTCTAAAGTTCTAAACACTGTTGTGAAATGTACTGCGTAGCCTAGTGTGCTGTTTAGTGGGGAGGCCTGAATATACCCAGAGACAGGGGCACTAAAGCGTTAGGAATACTGAGTACTCATAACGCTTTACTGTTAATTTAACACAGAATTTTAGTGAATTGAAAGCCAAAATGTGCGCTGAAATAGCCAAACGCAGTGGTAATGTCACTACTTAGAAGTGGGAAACCGAGGTTCAATTCCCAATCAGACCTTATCTTATCCAAACGATATATATCTGCCTACTTGAAATGGTTATAGATTGTGAGCTTGTCTGAGCAGGGCCTTCTTTGCCTCTAAATATTCCCATTGTATAATTATAAAGTGTTGCAGAATATGTTGGAACAATATAAATGATTATTATAATAATAACAATAATAATAGAAGAGTTGAATCATTTTACAAATCATAACTTTTTGCCTAAATTTTGCAGCTCCATTTTCAGTCCCTTAAAATATGATAATTAATGCTTCAACCAGACCATTACTTGTCTCCTTGCACTGCTTTGTATGTGGGTATAAAGTATGAATGTACTACTCATTGTACAATTTATTTTTTAGTTTTAATTCAGTTTTGACTAGATCATATGAATCATAAATAATTTGTAGAGATAGACATTGGCTGATTAACTAAAGTGGGATTTTTTTGAGAATTAAAACTAAAAATATAGTTGAATTGTTTTTGAGTTTTTGTTCCAATTAATCAGTTTTGTCCTAAAATTTTATATTTTCAGATTCCTTTTTACATGCTCCAAAATCCTTACTTTACTCTTTAACCCTGAAAGTACTGCGCGAAAGTCTTCCTTCTTTCCAAGTAAAGCCATCAGAGTAGTAAGTGTTTATTTGTGGAGGGAATAAGATCACATTTGTGACTGATCTATATTTATATAAATCTATTGTCTTCTCTTTCAGTTACTGTGTAACGGCATTATGGTGAAGAAAAAAGTAAAAAACATTCCTGTACAAGATTCGTCAGATACCGGTATGGTTAATTTGATGAGGGTTTTATATCATGGACTGTAAATGTATCTCTGGGAAGTGGGGACAGCTTCTGTATTTTTTAGCTTGAATTCACACACTGAAGCAATTACATTCTGCTCAGCAAGCACAATTTGGTGAGTCCGACTTAGTTTAATGAATAGAATGTCCTGTATCTACTTACAATATCTTTGTGGCTGTCCTGAATAGGGAGTGATCACAGTAAGTGCCCCATTCTATCCATTGAATTACATAATTCGATGACATCATTACATATCTTACAGGTCAGTGCACATGTTATCTCACGTTGGCATAATGGGTCATCGAGCCATAGTGAATCCATGACTTAATAATACTCTTCCTTTTTTCGTAGGCTGCCTTTTGTCTTTTAACAGGACTGTGTCTTACAATTGTTAGATTTCTGTTTACTATGCATTGTCTCAGGCTTTGCCAGAATAGGCCCAAAGAAGCATATCTTACTGTAACGCTAAGCTGTCTGTATAAGGGTTTATATCACACGTGAACATGGCAAACGATGTGCTATCCTGCATGAGAAAGAAACATCAGGACAAATAGTGTTGGCAAGATTTAAAAAAAATAAGGATGGGGATTAAAAGAAAGTCTGGAAATAGTACAGTAAGCTCTGTGGAAAAATCCTTGTTTTAAATTTTGTCTGTAATAGGAATGTCCTGCCAGTTTTCTGATGGCTATGTACCTGGAGTTGTAGACCTGCTCCCTTGCACAGATCCTGATAATTACAAACGTATTATTTTCTATGACAGGACCAGCTTGCAGTCATCTCCGGAAAGCAGTCGAAGAAGGACCAGTTAAAAAAGCTTTGGTGAATGTCGATTGGACTATTTGTCAGGATTGTCCAGTGGACAACAAGGAGAAGGATGGTTCTGAGGAGGAGTCTGTAGAAAGCTCTCAGATTTGGCTGTGTCTCAAATGTGGAAATCGGGTATAGTACAAGTATATTAGTCGAGATATCACAATGTTTCAAACTTTCATTCTGATCTATGAGGACAGATCGTATCCTATAATTCTTTACCAGCAAAAAATGGGATGAGTAGTTTTTCCTTAAAGAGCAATTTCAATCGTCACATAAGCTGATATGAACTGCTTTTTAAACTGATAGCAGCCATACTGTTTAGTGCAATGGGCTGTGTGTGAGAGCTGCACATTCAGAGTCTGAGGCTTTGCTTTCTCTCCAGGGAAGATAAAGGCTTTCCTACTGTTCCTGATATAAGCAACCAGCTTGATTGATAGTCCTGATGACAATGAGTGCACTCAGGGTATTCTAAGAACCAAGCACTTTGCAATAATGCAAAGCACATTTGGTGCTTAGACTGACCCTATAACTGTACAATTGAAAGTTGATACACCACATGATTTATCCTCCTTAAAAAAAAAAATGTTTTTTTAAATTGTTCCTTTATTTGAGTAAGGAACCTTGGATACAAAGTTCCTGACCCTTTAAGGCTAGATTCTATCACATGACATTCTAAGTGTTTCTATTGGAAACATTGTACTGTGCTGCAGAATATGTGCACTGATCTATTTTAATTTTATTCCATGTGTGGCACAACTTCTTATATATCCTTTTTTTTTTTTTTTTTTTTGTCTCTTTGAAGGGTTGTGGGAGGTATTCGACACACCAGCACGCATTAAACCATTATAACAAGCCAAGATCAGTCCCTCACTGCGTGGTGCTCAGTATGGAGACGTGGGGTGTATGGTATGTTAATCTTCAGCTTGTCTGGATATCGAATTCAGTGTTTAGCATTTACTGTAAACTGAAAATGCAAGGCTTATATTGCTGTACCGCATAGTGATGGCATATCTAGGATTCTTCTCCTGTACCTACAGCGCATTTAACTGGACTTTGGTTTGATGGCTGCTTTAAAAAAAAAAAGTTAGTTCAAGGGCTCACCCTGTACCCACACTTGCAATATGTAGGTTATTATTGTCCACCCCCCCACCCCCACCCAAATCTTTTTTTTTTTTTTTTTTCTTACACTTTGCCTTCTCTTTATCCCATCCTGCTATAGTAATACTCCGTGCTGTCCTTATGTTCTAGGAGTTGTAGCTGATATCATTCTAACTCCAGAACACACTAGGTTAATAACATTTTGCTTAAAACATAGTTGTTGTTGGGTTTTTTTTTTGGTTTTTTTAAGGGACACTATTGTCACCAGAACACTACAATTTAATGTCTGTAGCGTGTCCCTGCAAGATTTTTTATATAAACGCAGACTTTTCAGAGAAAAGGCAGTCTGTACACAGGTGCCTAGTAACATCTCTAGGTGCAGTCATTCAGATGGCCACTAGAGGTGCTTCTTAGTCCAGTGGTGCACACTGTGCAGCACTTGTGTTCAGCATCTCCACGCTCTGCAAGGAGGTGCTGAACATTCCCCGTAGAGATGCATTGCATCTCTATAAGGAGATGCTGACTGGTGCAGCGTTTTGCCGTGCATGCACAATAGCCTCCCAGTGCTTTCCTAAAAAAAGGTGAATAAAATAATCTTAATTTTGCAGTAAATTTGACATTTCCTTTAAATTCTCAACAGTTCTCATTTTAGTAAATAACTATGTTAGTCTTATATATCTATTTATTCCAAATCTTTTCTCTTCTCATTTTAATAGGTGCTATGCATGTGATGTTGAAGTTCCATTCACTAACACTAGTCGATTAGGTCAGCTGGTGGAATATATCCAACGAAAATCCAAATCAAGTGTCAAAACTCTCAATTCAGGTTTGTACTTAACGGGACTCTACACTCCAATACTGTTTGGTATTCACTAAACCTCGAATCTTGTGAAATCACATGAATTGCAAACAAATTCAGCATATATCTATCTCTCTCTAGATTTTTCAAAACAAAACTTGTATATTTTTTTTTAAACTATAAATGTATTAAACATCGAAACGTTGATTTTTGCCAACCTTAATACACTTTGCAAAAATTAACATTTCGACCTACTGGCCTTTATCTTGATAAAGCTTTAATTCGACCTTTTCCCTTGTTTGTATGGTTTCACCTGAGTGAGCAAAGTGAAGCAGCAAAGAATATGTAGATAATCTCAACGGAAATTATATTTTGTCGGTTTAGTGTATTCAAATATGTCAACTGTATTAAACCATCTTTGAAAACACATTCTCAGTAAATATGGTCATAATGAAAAAAACTGCAAAATACATTTGTAGAGGAAAACAAATTAAAACCTGCTGTGTGCATTTTGCACTAGTGGGTAGCGTACTTCACTTTAAGCAGTAGTGTTACAATTAAGCAGCCATTTAAAAAAATATATATTTATTGTTATGCATCCCCCGCATATCTCAAGTTTGAATTTGAGGGTCCTTCTTGGGTGTCAAAAGTTGCGATATCGTGTTTCCACAGTTATCCCAGAGTTCCCTGCTTGATATGCAAATGAGCACAGGCAAACATTGTGTTTCATACTTCCTTCTGCATTGTTGCAGATACCCCTAGCAATAGACATTGTTTTAAACACAGCTTTTAGAGAAAAAAAGAAAGAAGGGAAAAAACCTTGGCTATTATTCAAAAGGATCAGTGAGCAGAAAAAATATATGGCAATGGATAAAAGCAGTCAGGACCGTACGCAGACAATATAGTACAACATGCATGATACAAAAAAGGAAAACCGAATTTCTCTTTAACTCTGTATCCTATTCTAAAAATATTGCAGAACAGTTTGTACTCGTAGTTTTAGATTTCTGAAGACATTTTGTATATCAATATTTACTGATCATTTCTTGTGACAGTGTCTGTGCCATTTTAAACAACGCTGACTTCAAAGACCAGCTTTGCTTTGCATATATGGCCAACGTCTAGGGCTATATCAAGGCCTTTACTTGTAAAATGGTCTATTTTGGAATTGTTTCATTTGTTTTGTCTTTTGTTTCATAAGAGAAAGCTGTTATTGTTGGCGTTCACATCTGACCCAGACACCTGTGCAAATATGAAATATTGTATTCCCGGGCAACTTCCTTGATGAATATGTTGGGCCATTTAAAGTTTTGCCATATTTTAGAATAACACCAACCTTCCTGAGAGGGTTATGGATTTATATTAATACGTTGTGTAAATGATTCCATCTAGGGGTTTTGGGGACCTTCGAAGTGATTCATGATGGCTCCAGAATTCTGCATTCTTTTTCCATCTTATATGATTCTATTATGATTTTTTTTTTCTTCAGTTAGGATTATGTTTGGGGTAGAGATAGGGTTCCTTTAAACATTTGGGAGCACCAGGGAAGTCATGATAGTATTTGTGTATTTACTTATTTATTTTTTTATTTTCCTGATGTATAGTGTCAGTACAAGAAGGATGTTCTTCCTTAAAGGGACACTATGGACACCCAGACCACTTCTGCCAATTGGAGTGGTCTGGGTGCCTTGCGCCTCTCCCCTTAACCCTGTTAGTCAAAACACAGCGGTTTTGGAGAAACCGCAGTGTTTTGATTACAGGGCTTATCCCAAGTCTAGTTGCTGTCTCTCAGACAGCCGCTACATGTTTTTTTTTCGGATTCTTACAGCACCAAAAGTGGTTTTAAATGATGTTTGACATCCCCACGCTCTGCATGAGGACGTCGAGCATCGCCGGAATCCCCATAGTAAAGCATCGAATATTGCTTTCCTATTGGGAGGTTTAATGCGCGTGTGCGCATTAGGTCTCCCCTGCCAGCAGCCGGCGTCGGGGGAGGAGTGTGGGCGGAGCTAAGGCAGTGTTGAGGGACATCGGTGCTGGAACCAGGTAAGCGCTACAGCAGGGGGCCTTGACAGAAGGTAAAGCTACAGTGCCAGGAAAACTAGTTTGTTTTCCTGGTACTATAGTTTCCCTTTAAGGTGGACGAGTAGCCTCTATAATTAAAAATGTTAATTAGGAGAGAACCCACCCCTGATACTTTAAATAATGTCTTTGTGTCTGTTATTTGTTTTATTTTGTTTATGTCAGTATTAACAGAGCAAGATGTGTGTACATCTGAAAAGGTGGAAGAGACAATTAAAAGTAGAACAAGCGAGAACATGGAAGAAGATCCCAATAAAATTTCTAAAGGGGACAAAGCGGTCCACACCTTGAGTAACAATCAAGAACCCACTGTAAAGGGGCTCAGTAATTTGGGGAACACGTGCTTCTTTAATGCTGTGATGCAAGTGAGTCAAAAAGTTCTTGTCGTTTAATGTTTGTTTTTTTTACAAACCATTATGTTAGCGTAAACAGAATAACTAATATCATAACTTAGAATTCATATTTTATGCATGTGTGTTAGCGATGTGACTAACGCAGTGAATATTCTGGATACATAGACTATAAATTGAGATTCTAATGCACTTTATGTTTTTTGTTTTTCTTTCTTTTTATGAAGAATTTATCACAGACCCCTACCTTAAGGGAGCTTCTGACTGAAGTAAAATTACCCCAGAGTGTTACTGTTGCACTCCCGGATTCTGTAAGTGGGAACCTATATTACAATGTCTTTTTTTTAATGTCACCGTACCGAAATGTATGAGCCTGTACGCAACAAGCTAAATATTACATTTAAAGGGGAACTATCACTTCAAAAAAAAAATCATTTTTTTTATATTGTACTTGAGTATGCCTGTACTAAACAAAAATGTATTTGTGAGTTGTGAAAAGTAAGTGCAATACTTTTTTTTTATTTTTTTTATCCTGCTTCCATTTTAACTCCTTGTTCTAAGCTCTGTCTGTTTGCACGTCGCAGTCAGCGTAGGGAAAAAATACAGAGAAGAAGAAAAATGTTTTTTAAAACTTAAATACAAATTGAAAAGTAAACAGAGTGTTTCATGAACAAACAGTTAACACAACTTATAGGTTGTATTCAGTGGTGTAGGTTCAAGAGAAGAGACGGCTCTCCTTTAATCTCACGTTTCTGCTTATCAAGATAAATTGTAAAAAATCTGTGTAGATCAGGTTTTCAATTCCTGTATTGAACAGTGTGATTGACAATGTGCAATGTGGGAATCCCTAATGTCGGGGAATACTGGGACATCCATGTGTCTGTCTGCCTGAGAATAGTGGTAGTTGCATTGATTGGGCAGCAGCCGCTGACATTATTTCAGCTCTCTCCTTTAATGATAAGCTGGGAGAGAAGTTGGCGAGAAAATCACACTGTCTCCCCGCCTCCTCCCCTTTCTGGTACTGGCATAGGATTAAAGAAGCAGTCACACTTTTTAACATGATTGACAAAATAAAAAAAAACATAGTTCTGACATAGTTCTGATATGCGATGGTATACACACATAACAAACAAGTACGTCTGTTTTACAGGAGCGTTTCTATTTTGTATCTCCGGTTAGCAGGGAATTGTAACTAACATGGGAATTTATACGTGTGGTGGCAATTTCGCCGCCAGCATAACGCACGTATTAAATGTGACGTTCATTAAAACTTGTGGCATACACTAGAACTAGTACTGGATGTCCTGCTCTGTCATTAAAAGTTATTTTGGGTTTATTATTAAATCTGCTAATTCATCTATTTCCAGTCTCTTCAAGAGTTGAATTTAAATCAGTCACCTGGACCCCTGACCTTAGCAATGTCCCAGTTCCTGACAGAAATGCAGGAAACCAAGAAAGGGGTGGTGACCCCAAAAGAGGTCTTCACTCAGGTCTGTAAAAAGTGAGTATGTACCAGAGTTGCCCAGCTGTCTTTAAAGTACAGGTTTAAACGTCTCATGGAAGAGTTTCAATGTCTTGATAAAATTATGCTTGTTCGTATAGAGATCATCATCTCCTGCTTTGCCTTTATCTGGGTTAGGAACGTAGATGTTCCCATTGGATCTGCTAGCCACCATGGCATTACTGCAACTTGCCGAGATCCTCGCTTAAAATGGAACTGTCACGTTGCTGTATTTATTTATATTCGCTTACCCCTCCCGTATATATTTTAAGAAATATACGCTTTTGTTAGGTCTTGAAAATGATATAGACATCCATAGACGTTTTATACTGATGCTGAATGCCTTCCATGGCTGTGACCCACACAGCCTGCTTAGAAAAAAAAAAACTAAAGGGACTTTGCAAGTCATAGCTAGTTGAGATGTAACTAAGACTGCAGAAACAGTGATACGTGATTTAACTCCTAAATGGCAGAGGGTGGAGCAGCAGGGCTGCAAGGGCATGATCTATGCACCAAAGCCACTTCAATAAGCTAAAGTTGATTTGGTGCTCAGTGCTTTAAAATCCGAACATCCTCCTGCTGTGTCTTGCTTATGTAAAATTGTCTTCATTAAAATAAAAAAATCTTCTTTAAGCCATGTGGCTCGGTCACTTTTCATTTGGATAGTTGTGCTATTTGCCGTCGGGGAGATTTGGGGTTCTTTGTCTCAGTCGGCGTTCTAGTCTCCGAAAGGTTTTGGTTTTCAGTTCACTGCAGTCAATAATTTAGTGATTTTGTAGCTTCTTTCTCCGTTACGCCTTTTTGTTAACAATAGTTTGTTTGATTTTTTTGGTGAACATTGTATTTTTTACAGAGCTATACGTTTTAAAGGATACCAGCAGCAAGATAGTCAGGAACTGCTTCGTTACCTCCTGGACGGCATGAGAGGCGAGGAGATCCAGGTACTACTGCTGAAAGAAGGCGAGCTGCTTAGGATTGTTAACGTTGCCGAATGTATGTAGACGATATATGTTCCAAACGGATGACAATCTAGCATGGATACACCACCCACTGTTAATGCATCGCAGGGTTTAAAAATAAAAACATATAGTAAAATATTACATACCTCCTGAGGAAATTCTGGACCCGATCCTAGTCCTCATATTGTCAAGGAAAATGCAGAGATTAGTTATTTCTCATTCCACCAAAAAAGCCATGAGCATCTTCTCATTCACTTCACACAAAAATAAATAAAATAAGTAACTGCTTGCACATGTGGCTGTGGTTTCCAGCTATCTTGATTGCCTTGCAAGAGTTGCACTTTGAATACTGCTCTCAGCCATCTTAGCATGGTAATGTGAAAGGTGTGTGTTTTGTTTTGTTTTTTCTCCTGACTATATTGAAGAAACCTACCGCTTTGTGTCTCGCCACTCAAACCAGTCACCCCTGATGTGTTGGTGTCACTTTCTATTCTGTACATTCCGGCTCTCTCTGTCTCACGGTTTCTCAATTAGCACAATATCCATAAGACGCTACCTGTTAAAATAAGCTTGCAATTAGAAAACTTTTATCCATCACTGATTCTACCTATGTATCTAATGCTGTTCTAATTTGTCTTGAATTGAAGCTGTGACTTTTTATTTTTTCATTTGATCTCAATTTACTGCAATGAAGTGTTTTCTGAATACACTCCTTTCTGTTTCATGTGTCTTATGTTCCAAGCAGTCTGTAAGCGTGCAGGAAAAGCTCTCTCTACCTTTTTTGTTATACATTTGTGACAGCTTTGAAATCTCTAATTACACGTTATCAGGGTTATTCACTACAGTGAGAATTGTCAGGATTTCAAAAAGAATTTTAATTTTTAGACTAAATTAGCCGAACTACAAAAACCTCCAAGTCAGCTGTGATTTCCGTTCAGCTCATTTGGCCTTAAATCTAAAAATTCAGTTTGAATTCCTGCAAAGTCTTACTTTAGTTAATGACCCTGTATACAATTTTCTGGCACCTTCATATTTTAATAAACTAACAATGATCCATGTAATGGAACTGTAATGCAAAAAAACTGTTCAATCAAAAACACATTTATTTGAAGGTAGTCTCCTAATGATTTTCCTCGTACACTCTAGAGAATACGTGTTGCAATGACCAAGGAGCTGCACGGTATCTCTGAAAACCAAGATGAGGAGGAAATTAAAAAGAAAATAAAAGGTAACTTGAAAGTAAACTATATGTTAATACTAAGCTGTTAAAGGAATGACTCCATAATGACCCATTCTAAAGTGCGGCAGCTGTGAAAATACAAAGTTAACACTTTGACAATATTATTGTCTGTTTTCATTCAACCCAGACAGAATTGGTTGAGGGTGGTGGAGGTGGGTTATCCCAGTATTTTTATCCAAATTGGCATTGATAAAAGGTGCTGGTTCTGCATTCTCATTGCTGCTGAGAATAGACACGTTACATCAAAGCATTCCTGAACGGACTCGTAATAAATGGGGGTCAGCATCCAGGCGCTCTCTAGGCAACATGAACTTTACATCGAGCTCCCTATAAGCGACTATTTCTATTTGCCTTCTCCAGACTGTGAAAAACGAAGAGCGTTCCCAAACTTTGTGGACCGTTTATTTGGAGGAGAGCTCACTAGTACAATTATGTGTGAGGAATGTCATACGGTAAGCGAAAACATATTTCCTGTCGTTGGAGTTCTCAACGTGTCGTCATCTGCTATGTTCGAAAGAACAATATATACTATACTATGTATCATTAAAATTCACCATTACAATACTTTGCGTTTTCAAATGCATGCATTACATTTTACTCTGAAATTAAAATTGTCTGTATTGATGTGATGGCGACTCAGAGTAGACATTGGAGTGCTGGTTTAGCATGGGGCATCAGTGTTCTAGTGTTTCGAAGTAGATATGGGGGTGCGGGTTTTACAGCCTGGTTACTCGTTAAACAAAAACGGTTGGCAATTTGCCAGGGAATTTAATCCAATTTAGTTGAAATAGAAAATTTATATAATGACATAACAAACCCTAAAGGTCCTGCCTGCTATGAAGAGAGATAAGGTTAATAACTGTCAATTAAAAAACATTATCTAACTTTCTGTGAATATATCTATATCTATGCGGTCGAGATAGCTCAATGGGCTAATGCATCATGAATAGAATCTGTTCAACCTGGAAGGTTGACTCAGCCCTTAATCCTTCTGAGGTAGATAAAATAAGTACAAGAGGCAAAAGTACACATCCCCAATATTTCCTGTTTAAACAATGATATTATTATATATTTTTTTCTTGAACTATACTATAATAGGTTAACATACACAATTAAAATGAAAATTAATGTTAATTTATTTATTTATTTATTTTTTTCATCTTTTCCAAGGTGTCACTGGTGCATGAACCATTTCTTGACCTTTCCCTTCCTGTTTTGGATGATGTGGTAAGAGATGCGCTAACTGTGTTAAGCCATTACTGTCCTATATTGTAAAGCACTACTGACACACTTATTTACACTATATAATTATAAGCACTTTGTATCAGTATGTATTCATTATTTATCTGTATATAGAAACATAGAATGTGACGGCAGATAAGAATATTCAGCCAATCTAGTCTGCCCAATTTTTTAAAATACTTTCATTAGTCCCTAGCCTTATCTTATAGTTAGGATAGCCTTATGCCTATCCCACGCATGCTTAAACTCCTTCACTGTGTTAACCTCTACCACTTCAGCTGGAAGGCTAGTCTATGCATCCACTACCCTCTTCGTAAAGTAATACTTCCTGATATTATTTTTAAACCTTTGTCCCTCTAATTTAAGACTATGTCCTCTTGTTGTGGTAGTTCTCCGTCTTTTAAATATAGTCTCCTCCTTTACTGTGTTGATTCCCTTTATGTATTTAAATGTTTCTATCATATCTCCCCTGTCTCGTCTTTCCTCCAAGCTATACATGTTAAGATCCTTTAACCTTTTCTGGTAAGTTTTATCCCGCAATCTATGAACTAGTTTAGTAGCCCTTTCCTCTATTGTACAGCACTACGGAAGATGTAGGTACTCTATAAATACCAAATAATCTAATAAACCGAATCATTTAAAACGTAATTACAAAATTTAGATTAAAGTAGCCAAGCTGTGATGGAATTGGAGATTTTGGTTCTGTATTGTTGCCTACATTCTGCAGTTTAAATCTAAGTTCACTACAATTCTGAGATTAATGCAGCACTTGTTGTGTGGGTGAAATATTGAGGCTCCTATGTTAGAGGGTGCGGAATCAGTCTTTCAAAAACACAACTTTACTTATTGCAGCTCTCAAGAAAGGTTTCTCCTAAAACCTCAAAAAATTTTGGGGGAAAGAAGCCTCAAGAAGAAGATGATGATGATGAGGATGACGACGATAGCTATGTGAAAGAGAAAAGTGAAGGGACTGGAACAAGTAAACATCTTCAGAAAAAGGCCAAGAAACAAGCTAAAAAGCAGGCAAAGGTTGGTAATTAGGAACTATGAAAAGCAGGTAGAGACATGACTTCCTGTGAGAAGAATATGACCTCTTACAAACCTGGTTAGGAATAATTAATGTTCATCATGAGTGCGGTTACTCATTCAGAATCACATATTGCTCAAGTTAGGTCTGTTTGTTAATCCTAAACCCTGGGGGAATGCTCTAAACTCTACCAGAACCGCTATAACTTAAAGGGACACTATAGTCACCTGAACAACTACAGCTTATTGTAGTTGTTCTGCTGGCGAGTATAGTCAGTCCTGCAGGATTTTTCCTGTGAACAAATTAGTGCTCCACTACATTAGAGGTGCTTTCTGGGTTGTACATCAATGCTCTGCATTGAGGCACTGAACTATCACCATAGAGATTCATTGAGCCCATGCATCTCTACGTGGAGATGCTGATTGGCCAGCACAGCATTTTATGTGCATGCGAAATAGCCTCACAATGCTTTTCTCTGGGAAAGCATTGGATTAGCTGAGGTTGTCAGTTCTTATAAACTCAGCCAAGGAGGTGAAATGTGGATGGGGTCAGCGGCGGTTGACAAGCTTGGTGCTAAAATAAAGGTGAGTTTTCAACTTATTAAAGGGGGGCTAGGGAGCTAAATAGTGTTTTTACCACTATAGGGTCAGGAATACACATTTTGTATTTCTGACCCTATAGTGTACCTTTAATGTAATGGTGCAAAAAGTCGGTCCCTGCTGTGTAGCTCACCCCCTTACTGAGATACCTTGACTGGCTGATAAATTTAGGTCTACATATCTTACTCACTCCTAATGAAGGGACTTCCAAGGGATTAGAAAATTACATGACATAATTACTGTGGAACATAAGTGAAAGAGTGCTCAAAACACTCCACTGGCCTGCCGTGCTTCGTAAGGGTCATTGTGAGGACCCTCCTTTTTGTTTGTCTGTATATGTCGCATTATGTTTATAATTAAAGAAATCAATATCATAATTTTTTAGTTTGAATCAATTTTTATATTTTTATTTTTACAGAATCAGCGTCGGCAGCAGAAATTCGAAAATAAGACAGTGCTCTTCAACAATCTGTGTGCCACACAGAAGGAAGATGACAGTGGCAACGAAGAATCGGTCTCAGACAAGCCTGAGTCGGAAACTAACCCAAAGCAGGATGCTAACGGCCATTCTGACAATTTAGATACGGTCAGTCGAGAAGATAATGCTAATTTGGAAAGTGATTCTAAAGGACAGACAGAACATTCTGCTGAGAACACTGTGACATCAGAGGAAATCGTGGGAGCTAGTTCTGCACTCTGCAAAGAAAAGCTGGAAAGTAATACTGACATAGAAATAGGCAATCCAGAAAACAACATGGATATAGGAAATCTGGAGCGCAAAGCAGACGTGGATGTAGGAATTCTGGAAAATAACAGTGAGCTGGGAGTCAAGGTTTTGGAAACCGGTAATGAAATCCATGTAAGAAACCTGGAAAATGGAACAGAAATGGCTGTAGGAAATCTGGAAAATAACACTGAATCTGCTGCGTTTCTGGAAAATGGTTCCACTGGATGTCTAAACACGGATACCAGCGAGCTCCAAGATGAATCGTCACATGTTCAGCTTGATGGCAATAAACCTTGCACAGAACAATTCAATGAAGAAGACCAATTAACGGAAAATTTAAATAGACTTAATTTGGGTCCAGTCATTAATCCAAGTGAAATAGAGCTTGAGATAATTGATGAACCGCCTGAAGCACATGTCTACGAAGTGGTGATGGAGGACCCAAAAACTGCCTTTTGTACACTAGCGGACAGACTAGATCTCCCGTTGGATGAATGCACTGTGCTCCGTTGTCTTTCTCAGTTTACTCACAAAGAAAACCTGACTGGGAACAATCAGTTGCTTTGTAATATGTGTACACGAAAACATGCAAGTAAACCAAAGAACAATATTAAAGGTAAGACAAGTTCCCTTTTTGGTTTTGGCTAAATATATCCAGAACAAGAAACAAAACATCTTAAGAAAAAATGAGTGATATACATTTTCATTGAGGAATTACTTGATGTGCCAAATACATTAAATAAAAAAAATGTAAACCTGTTACTGCAGTGATGCTCTGCCTTTTCCAGGAAAGGATTCAGACAGTCGTAATGCTGTCTTACCTCTCCATAGCAGTGCTCAGCTGATCCCAATTTTTTTGGGGGGGAGTTGTAGTTCAGTTGTCCGCTTTCTCCTGTGTAGTATTACATCCTGTAGAGTTACATATTTTAAAGACAAGAATGATCAGTCAGAAGCCACTCAGTCTGATCTTAACCCATAAACCCTTGCTGAACCGAGAATTAAAGAAATAAGTAGTTATATCTGTCCCTATCTCACTCATCACATTGAACTATCTATTAACTGATAACAGCTGTAATTAATTTCTAAATAGATCAGTTCAGTCTGTGTGCAGCGATTGGCACAGCCACTGATCGCACGTGCTTGTGGCTTGTCTCATTTTCCAAAGAGGAGAGAGATCCTGAGAGATTCTTCCCACTAGTGTGTAAAGACCCGTCCTTTGTTATATCCGAGGCATGGGAGGGGGGGGGGGTGGGGGTGGAGATGCTAAGAACGGAGAGTGGGAGAATTATACTGTCTACATGATAACCATTTCAATAACTTAAAGTTCTCTCAGCTTCACATGTGCCACGTTTTAACTTTCAGTGTTCTTGTTCTCACAGTTAGATTGTAATGTTTGGAAATCCTGTGAATACATATCATTATAATGATATTCTGTTACAGGAGACAAGAAATTTGTTTACACCAATGCCAAGAAGCAAATGTTGATATCTGACCCTCCTCCAATCCTTACTCTACATCTGAAACGGTTTCAGCAAGTAAGTCTGTGCTTTCAAGGGTGATTTGAAAAGAGTCTGTGTGTCTTCTTGGGTTAAAGGCTCGCTGTGTTAATTTACATCTATATTAACCACAGGTTCTAATACGGAATCTGACGTTCGTTATAAAAAAAATATGCAATTATTGTACTCCAAAAGCAAACAATAATATACTTAACGACATGAGAGAGCGAGAGAGATCTTTTGATGTAGTCGTCTTTGTATCAACAAGTTAGGGACACACCCAGAGAGCCGAATGAAGAGTACTAGAAGAGAACGTGGTCCTTTTGCATAATGTTCTTTATAGGCAAAATTACACTATAGATTTTAAATTAAACTCTGTCCATATAAGGACACTACCCCTAATCTCCCTATACAGCACATTTCAGAGTCCTCATGGTACAGAATAGCAAACTGCCATCTGCTCTTTTTAACCCATTAGACATGCAGACCTTAATATGTATTTGAACAGGAATATAGAATATGTAATATTCTACAAGGGGGTACTAAACGCACCCAGAACATTGTATCTCAATGAAGTAGGTGGGTGCAGCACCTCTGGTGTTTTAGCCCTGCAATCTGTTAGTAAACACACCACCAGTGATTGTCTTCCTGAGAGCCACAGGAGTCTGACTCCGTTCTGTGACATTCTTGCCATCAAACCCTGATCATAGGTAAGCATAGTATTCCGTTATACCTTATGAGAAGCATTTGATTAGACTAGTGAGGCATTTGCCATGCTTGCGCACGTCATCCCCAATACATCTGTATGAAAAGCATTGGATCGGACAATAAGCCAGGAAGTGGCGCTTCCAGGATAACGTCGCGGGAAGAGGAGTGGGCAGAAACACATTGGGTCTTGGCACTGGGATAAAGGTAAGTAAAAACATTTTCGTTATGGTTTAATTTAGGGCGCCCTTGCATCTAACTAGTGAGGAGTACAATATAGTGTTACGAATACATGTTTGTATTCCTAACGCTATATTGTTCCTTTAAAGTATTTGCTGTCATTTATAATATTTATTTATTACATTTTTTCTAATTTTCTTCCATGGTTTGAACTATTGGACTGTAATATTTTTCCTCTTTTTTTTTTTTTTTTTTCTCTATTTTTAGAATGGTTTCAATCTCCACAAAATTAACAAGCATATCAAGTTTCCTGAACTGATAGACTTGGCACCCTTCTGCACGGTGAAATGCAAGGTGAGTGAGCATAATGCAAAACTGCAATGCAGAATTCATAGTTCCGAAGGTAATTAATGTTACTTAGTCATGTGTTGGTCATCTTAAAGCGTCACTGTCTGGGGACATTGAAGAATTCGAAAAGACCCCTGATGTTGACATTGCCATTAGGGTTTGCAGGGCAGGTGAAGGTAAGGTTTAACAGTGGGTCCACTTCAGCTTCTGGTGCTCCTGTCCCTTGCAAGAGTACAGCATTGAGATCTATGGAGGAACCCAAAGATCCTCCATACACAGAGACCATTACCGGCAGCCATCACTGATGACGACAGAGAGGACTGACACTTATCGACAGCGGTATCTCCGCCCAGTGTCAAGAAGGCATGGAAATGTAAAGAGACAAAGTAGACCCTACTTTTTTCTGTATATCTGTTGACAGGGTTTAAATTTCAGTCAAAATTAGTATTTCATAATCCTTCTATTCTATTCTATTTTTTGGGGTGGGGGAGAGGAATAGATATTTTATTTTTTTGCGCAATGATAAATATTTTTAAAAAGTAGTTTTTTTTGCAGATAACATGTATAAAAACAAACATTCCTTTTTATTTAGTTAATTAAAAGTAGAAATCACATGTCACAGGGAGGGTTAACTTAAAAGCTAACAACTGTTCATCAATTGATGGAGGATATCGGAAGGCTTAGAAGATCTCGGTTGAGCTAGTAAATATTGCTGCCACATCGTCAAAGAAAAGCAAGGCTTAATTCTCATGGTGTGCCTGGCATAAACAAATGTATACTTCTCTCATTTATTCTGGAGGAAATCTGCTACTCCTTTCACTTAATGTGTATATAGAATTTATACATGTGGGTAATATACTCACCTCCTGATTATTTTTAATGTAAGTAGGGGATAAGCTCAGCTTGTTTCTAAAAGAGATTAAATGAGTGCTATTTATCTACAGAATATCCCCAAAGGAGAGTCTAGATTATTATATTCCTTGTATGGAGTCATCGAACACAGCGGAACCATGAGGTCAGGACATTACACAGCTTACGTCAAGCTGAGGAATCCAAATTCTCGATTTTATGACCTTGTACTTCGGAGTGAAATACCTGAAGGTAAACTATATATGCCATGTATGTGTGTGATATTTTTATAGTCTTAATTATATTCTAAGCCATTTCTTTCCCTTTTTCCTACACAGAATCGAACATTGAGCCCACCAGGGGACCATGGTATCACATTAGTGACAGTCATGTGCAAGCAGTTCCACTAAGCAAAGTTCTTAACTCACAAGCTTACCTCCTGTTTTATGAGCGAATACTGTAATATTGCTACAAAACGACACCTTTTTCTTTTTTTTTCTTTTTTTCTTAATAATATTATGATTTATTTTTTTGGCCCAGGATTTGCCAAGGAATATTTATTTTAATTGAATTACACAGGCATTTTGGAATTCATGTGTATTTTTATATAAATATCTTTGCACCAGGAATTTATGCTTTACAAGACCTGACATACATACATACATACATACATACATACATACATACATAGATATAAATATATATCTGTTAAATATGGAAAAAGCATTTATGGGATCTGTTGGGCACCTCTAATGGTGACTCCTATGCAACGAATATTATATAAATACCATGCTATCATTTTCTTTCTATATTTTGTTGTGATTATTTCTCTCCCCCCTCCCCCCCTCTTTTTTTTAATTAAATGTCAAATTCCAAAACCAATAGACTCCTCTATTTGTCTATGGATTTAAACAGAGCATTAAAAAGAGCAAGCCCTGTTATCTTTTACAGAGCCACGTACGTATTCTGTACAATTGTTATACAAAAGAATTCCAAGAAACTGTAACAGACCGGAATTATATGTGTCGAGTGCCCTTTTCAAGCAAACTTGTCCCTTTTATTATCTGTTCTGGTCTCCAGTTATTCTCCCACCCATTGTTCTTTCCCTCATCCTATTTTGTAGAATATCTGACTACCTCCTATGATATTCTGTTTGGCTGCTTCTAGCCTGTCCGAATACATTTGGAATTTAACCCCTTAAGGACCAAACTTCTGGAATAAAAGGGAATCATGACATGTCACACGTCATGTGTCCTTAAGGGGTTAAATTGTCCAGAAAGTCGACAAAAAGCATAAAGTTCTCTTGATCCTGTTGTAAAGTTCAGAATTTCTAACGTTATAAAGCTAGAAAATGTCATATTACCTTATTGTTTAATATTTCTTTGAACGATGCAGAATTTCAGAGTTCATTTTAAGTCATTACACTTTTATGTGATTTTAAAAAACACAAGTTATGGAGTATTTTCCATATTCACTGCTTGCCCTCCATTTCAAATTTCTCTTAATTCAGGTCCACTTTGATTGTTAAAAACGTACATTTTTACATCCACAAAATCCTTGGGACACAGTATCCCTAAATTGGACCAACGGGAAAGGTCTTGTCAAGCACGATCTGTATATGCAGGAACCATCCAGAGAGGAAAAAGTCCAACATATGCTGACCGTATCTATGCCATCTTTATCTTGCCGCAAGCCATGTAAAACAAAATGTACAATACAAGTGGAGAACCTATCAGGTCACACAAAAATAACATAAGCCAGGTTAAGGTGTATTTTACATGGTTTATTCACTAAACATTACATTTTGGCCAATTAAATCTGAATGATCAAATCTGAGCTACCATAGCCGCACTGTCATTATAACGAGTTGGAACATCTTTTTTTCTTTTTATTAAACATTTAGCCTAAATTGTTGCATTTGGATTTAATTTACTAAAATAAGTTGTTAAATGAATAGTAATTCTAAATCCATCCTTTTTCTGGTAAAAGGGTTGTTTTATATATTATTTAATATTTCTGAATAAACTTTAACATGATTAAACAATTCTGAAACATTTAAAGTTTGTAAAATATAGATTTTTTTTTTTTTGTTATATATGACAATTTTATATAAATATACACAATCTACACTATGCTGTGTATTTTTCTCTGTTTTACCTAAAGGTTAACAAGAAATCACTGACATAACGTAGAAAGGAAAAAATTGGGTAAAAAAATCTCCATATTCAATTTCACACATAAGCGCTGCACCGGTATTCCTTACTATTTTCCACTATTTCTGTTTAAAAGATTGTCACGGTGATTAGCAGCTTTTTAGACTATATATAAATTAAAAGACACTTCACTCAAATAGCGCTAATACTTTCCTGTTTTTTTTTAATATATATATATATATATATATATATATATATATATATATATATATATATATATATATATAATTTTAAATGTTGAAAAAAAATAATTGAAACAGTTTATCCAGCAATATTAAATCTAGGCCCAAGTCCTCAAGTGACACAAAACAGACTAGATTTTGTCAGTATCCTATTGCCTAAATCCAGGACTGTTTGTGTGCTTTGTAAACTGGATTGGGAATCACTTCTCTGGGAGTAGTTTAGCATACCTGGCTGCCTGCTGTCTGTGATATTCTGTAGATCTGAGCAGTAATACACGTCTTCTGGGAAAACCTTTATGTTCTAGGAGAGAGAGTGGTGTAGGATTGGATTGCCAACCCAAACTGGTTCAGCCTCAGGATACCAAATATTTCCATGATTTAAACTGGTAGAATTTTGCCATGTGAAACCAAACCTGCTCTTACCAATCTGGTTTGACTTATTTTCTGGCATGGAACTACCTCCATCACAGAATAATTGGGTAGACCTACAGGGCTGATCATTAATTACCATAAATGAGTAAGCGTGAACGTGTGCTGCCATCACTGTAAAGTTTGGCATATTGGTTTAACCCTAAGATCAGCATTGTTCGCTATTTAAAGAGTGAAATAAGTTAGTCAGTAATTCAAAGCAAATTTGAAATTCTTGGCTACAATAGCTAATATAGAAAGTCTCAAAGTAAATTTTGTCATTATTTTGCTCTAAAATTCAAACTTTACTTTTAAACCACAATAATTTGCACTTTATTACACCCCCACTGCCAGTATTGTTCACTAAAGAGGTGAGTAGATGAATTGGCACTCATCATGTAGAATGCTTACTGAAATGGGAATCTGCATCTTAAAAATGTAGAACTATTTTTAACTAAAATACCAGTTCTTAGTTAGGCGTGTGGGGGCAGTAAATCAATATGTTCATGTATTGTATTGTAATAAGGAGATTTTTGGGAGGGGGAGGGGTTGGGGGGGCAGTAAATGCAATGTGTATAGATAAAAAAAAAATAATCTGCAAAATAATTAAAAAAAGATTGTAATGAGGGAGTTTTTGGGTGGGGCGCAGTTGCTGAATAAAGCTAAGTTGTTTTTTTTCACCTTATATGAAGTCCCTGGAGTGCTTTTCACTATTTTCTACCTATTACTTATGCCGACAAGCACCGGGCCATATAGACTATTTTACAGGAGTGCAAGCATTGGACAATATTATATATATATATATATATATATATATATATATATATATATATATATATATATATATATGTGTGTAAAAAAAAAAAAAATCTGCGAAATAGAAAAATCTTGTAATGAAGAAGATTTTTTTTAAAGAGGAGGTGGGGGACAGTACAATATTTGTAATGTGCACATTTATAAAAAAAAAAAATAATCTGCAAACTAAAGTGTTAAAAATCTAGAAATTTGGTCAGCTGTTTTTTTTTTGTTTTTTTTTAATCTTTTTTTTTTTCCCTCTATCATCATTGTAAGGATGATGACATTTGATTAGCAGATTAAATCTTGGAATTTTTTTTTTTTTTTTACTTAAGAAGTGAGCCATGTAGATTTAGAAATACTGATCCCAGCTAATAAAATCTACTGTTTTAGCATAGTAATGTACACAGGAATATTAAAGGGACACTATAATCACCAGAACAACTACTGTTTCATCTGGTGTCATATAGTCATTCCCTATAGGCATTTTAATGTATCAGAGAAAAAGCAGTATTTAAATTACAGCCTAGGAACACCTCTAGTGGCCATTCCTCAGTTGGCCGCTAGAGGTGCTTTCTGGGTCAGTGCTGCATAATGTGTAGCGCTGCCGATTAGCGCCACGCTGTACACTCCCCATAGAGATTCATTAATTCAATGCATCTCTATAGGGAGATGCTGATTGGTGCAGCGCAGCATTTTGCCATGCATGCGCAATAGCATCTCAATGCTTTCCTATAGGAAAGGAGTTTATTGGCTGAGACATACTCAAACACTGCCCAGTCCTGTGCATTGTATTGATGAGGTGATGTGTGATACACTTACAAATTGCACATTACTGTGAGTTCTATTGCTGTAGAGCTCAGTGATACACTGATTTTATTAAGAAACAAATTCAGCACACGTGTGCTCAGTACACGGAATTGAATGCTGCATCTATGCTCACCGAAATAACTCGACTTCGGCACCACATTATCTTGTATAAGGAGGTCAATCCTGATGAGCAGGTTGCAAACTGGTCAGCTTTAGATTTGCTTTGCTGGGTGTATAAGTGGAAGCTGCAAGAAAGTTTAACTAACTTTGTTGTCACATTAAGAATCTTTCTTACTATCACTGTTTCTACAGCGAGTTGTGAAAGAAGTTTCTCAAAACTTAAACTAATTAAAACATATCAGAGATCTACAATGAGCCAACAAAGACTCATCTAGCAATACTGTCCATTGAGAGAGACTTTAATGTAGATTTCAATTCCGTTGTTGAAAAATTTGCACTAATTAAAAGCAGGCGAATTTAAATTAATCTGTATATTATATACAGATTGATATCTTGCACTTCTATTAAAGAATTACAATTAGAGGTACAGGATTGAGGAAGTTGGCTCCATCTAGCCCAGTCTTGGATCATCTCCAGGGTATGGTTCCATTTTGATGTTTAGTTTTTGTTCTTGATATTTTTTGTCGTTTACGATGGTTGTGAGACGACATATAATAGCATGGCCCATGCTAGGTTACTACATTTGTATATTTGTATTCATAGACCTGCTGAAAATGTGGAGAATGTGTGTAATGCATGTTCGCACTCAATAAAGTGTTGGAAAATAAACTTGTATTTAGATGCATTTTACTTTAATTACATAAGTATTTTCATAACAAACAATACATGTGCTTGGGGGGTAAGGGTTTCTTTAACTAATCTAGTGGAAGAGACTCGAGTGCTAAAATCCACGGGTTAGGGGGCGCAAATTACTTGCCTTGCCCCGGGTGCTGACAACCCACGCTACGCCACTGGGCGTGTAGAATCTTGGACTTGATCATTTGCTGAGAAACAACCTCTGATTGCATAGTATCCTGTAGCTCATGGAGACTTACCAATGTTTGCACATGGTTTACGTAAAAGCTTGGCCCCCAACTTACCAACTGGCATGTTTCTGCTAGATAGAGTGCATAGGCCCAAACACCTACCTGATACAGTACCGTCAGATGTACACCTTCATGCCCACTACTTCCATGTGAAGGAAGATTTACTACGTTAACTTACAACCACACATAAGGGACACTAGGCACCCAGACCACTTCAGCTCATTGAAGTGGTCTAGGTGTAATGTACCATTACCCATAACCCTGAGCATGTAATTATTGCAGTTTTTATGAACTGCAATAATTTAAATGCTAGGGTTAACTCCTCCTCCAGTGGCTGTCTACCAGACAGCCATTAGACAGATTTGCGGGCTCGAAGGTGACTTTTTGTCGCCTAAATGACACTGGACGTCATCACGCTATGCATGAGGACTTCCAGCATCACCAGAATGCCAATAGGAAAGCATTGAATATTCCTATAGAGAAATTCTAATGCAAGGTTATTAACCTGTTCTGCACCACGGTGGGAGGGGGTCTTGTCAGAGGGGGAAAGCTATAGTGCCAGGAAAACAAGTTTGTTTTTCTGGCACTATAGTTTCCTTTAAAAAAATAAATAAAAATTAAGCACTTAAAGGACCACTATAGTGCCAGGAAAACATACTCGTCTTCCTGGCACTATAGTGCCCTGAGGGTGCCCCCACCCTCCCGCCCGGCTCTGGGGAGAGGAAAGGGGTTAAAACGTACCTTTCTCCAGAGCCGGGCAGGGAGCTCTCCTCTTCCTATCTTTCGGCTGAATGCGCACGCGTGGCAAGAGCTGCGCGCGCATTCAGCCGGTCTCATAGGAAAGCATTTATAATGCTTTCCTATGGATGTTTGCGTGTTCTCACTGTGATTTTCACAGTGAGAATCACGCAAGCGCCTCTAGCGGCTGTCAATGAGACAGCCACTAGAGGATTTGAGGGCTGGAATAACCCATTTATAAACATAGCAGTTTCTACGAAACTGCTATGTTTATAAAAAAATGGGTTAACCCTAGCTGGACCTGCCACCCAGACCACTTCATTAAGCTGAAGTGGTCTGGGTGCCTAGAGTGGTCCTTTAATATGCTAAAATTCGAGTTTCCTCTGACCTCTTTTCCACTTCGTTGAGATGTCGAAAAACCTATCCGCAAATTACAGAGACACTATGCACCCACATTATCAGGATACCCTACTCACTGTGTCTCTGTGGAATGGAGTCATGTAAACAATTCAATCTCCAGCCTACGATTCTTGCAGCAATGGGAGCTGACACCTCTGCCCCACCATCACGCATATCTTCCGAAAGGAAAACTATGACCAACTGAGACAAACCAACACTAAAATAGGACTGATCCTTTGATACACACGTTGGTCTGCAAGTATTTTGATGCCATGCTCGATCTGTGTTTGGCTTCACCTGACTGAATGCGATTAAAATGTTAAAAGTGAACTCCACTGGTGAATACGTACCTTCCCCACTATATTGCTCCTCTACCTGCAGCTGGGTGTGTGTGGACCTTGGTTATCTTACACCTTTTCACATACTTGTTGAGAACTTTTGAAATATTGTTAGATAGAAAGTTTCTTATGTCTTCCTCAAAGATAAAACTTAGACTTTAAGTTTCTATATACTGCAATATATTGAAAAAATTAATGGTTTTATGTTGCTTGACCTTTGCCGGGCAAAACTACTGCACTGGCTTATCTTATCATGCCTTCCCGTTGCATGTAACTAGTACCAAGTCCTTACTTTGAGCCACTTTGTATATACTTTGGTTTCCAATGTTGGTTCCTGTTTTTGTTCTCCCTGTCCCATTTGCCCAATACAACCTTCACCAAGCACTGGGCACTTTGTGTCCCCCATCCTCGCCCAATTAATAGAGTACACGCTTGTTTAAAGGAACATATTTTTGTGTTGTAAACGCCATGAAACAGCAGGAAGCGCCTCTAGAGGCTGTCTGGGTTTTCCCCAAAACTGCAAAGTTTTACATTGCAGGGCTAAGGAGGAGAAGGACAATAAGGTGAAGTGGTTTAGGTGCCTATAGTGTCCCATTAACAACACCAACATTTTATGGTACCCTAATGTTTAAGGCTTACCAAAACTACACATGAACTCTGACTGCCATGCATAGATACCCACCTCGCATCAGCGCCGGACTGGGGATACGAAGCAGCCCTGGAAAAAAAAAATCTATGCCAGCCCCACAAGTCATTGTGCTATGTAGGGTGTTTATATATTTATATATCTATATATATAGGCAATTGAAATAGTTGGCTGCACTCTCGGATTTCCTGAAAATGTAACTTTTATTGAAATATGTAAGAGAAGATCAATGTTTCAGTCCCTCTTGTGGACTTTCGTCATGATCCTGATGCAAGTCCACAAGAGGGACTGAAACGTTGATCTTCTCTTAAATATTTCAATAAAAGTAAAATTTTAAGGAAATCCGAGAGTGCAGCCAACTATTTCAATTGGATATATATTTACTGGATACTGGAGCCCTAGTGATGCAACAGTATATATATATATATATATATATATTTTTTTTTTTTTATTGATACATTACTTCTAATTCAAAATATTAGTTCTTTTAGGGTAATTAAATTATACAGTAAAACATACTCACACACAGACAGACAATCTTACTGATGCACACAAATAGGCTCATTGACAGACAATGACACACACAGACAAGGTTAGTGGCGCACACACAAATTTAGTACAGACAAACTGATACACACACACAAGCTCACTATACACACAAGCTCACTGATGCGCACACACTCTCCCTACAGACAAGCCCATTGACACACACGCTCCCTACAGAAGAGCTCACTAACACACAGATTCACTACAGACAAGCTCACTGACACACGTATGGTCACTACAGACAAGCTCACAATCACACTCATGCTTACTACAGACAAGCTCATTGTACACCCACGCTCCTTACAGACAAGCTCACTAACACACACACACACACACACATATGATCCCTACAGACAAGCTCACTCACTAGCAGGCACACACACACACACAGAGGCTCCTTCACTAGCAGATGGGCGCACACACACACAGAGGCAGACAGTCACTGACACCGAGGCAAACACCCACAAATACAAAGACAGGCAGTCTCACACACACACAGTCACGCACACACAGGCAGACAGTCACACACTCACAGACAGTCACACACTCACACAGACCTGTTTCTTACCTCCTGCTTGTAGCTCCTGGAGGCTGGTTGTTGGGGAAGCAGGGACTCCTTCCTGCTTCCCATTCTGCAGTCAGCCAGGCCCCCGCCGCACGCTAAGCTCCGCCCCCGCCGCAAATTTTTTTTTTATGATCCCGGCCGGCCGCCTGGCTCCCACCGCTCCCACGGGGCTCTATGCGGCCGCACAGCTCACACATGGGGGACATGGCCGGCCAGGATCACAGGAGCTGGCAGCCCAATGATTAGGGCTGTCAGACCAGCCCCAGGTGCCGCGGCCCACAGGGAAATTTCCCGGTATCCCGGTGGGCCAGTCCGGCCCTGCCTCGCATCATCCTTTGGAACAGCTTAATGTGTTGCCTAAATGTTTGAGAATGCTCTACGAACCATACATTCACCAATCACAACTTATCACTGCAGGTGAGACACTTACAGGCACCCGTCTCATTGTAAGCATCTTTCCATTTGAGGACCTTCTTGGGTACAATTTGAATCATCTTTCTCCTATATTGTTCCTTTGCGACTCCCCAATATTTCTATGAAAATGTATGCTCATAATGTTAGAGGTCTTAATGTGCCTTATAAGAGACATGTTATTAAAAGTCACCCAGATCATCAGCTGAGATGCTTTGCTTCCAAAAAACATACTTACCCTGAGATAAAATTATGAATTTTTCCTAACATTATATCCTTAACCTAAGTATTTGATTTTCCACATCCTCATAGCGGTTCTTACTTTACTAGCTCCTAACTGGGCGTCTGTGCATTTCCCTACTCAGCAAACCCTCTCCAAGCTGATATCCCAAACTGGTTCCTCTGCTGGCAACTTTTGGAGAACTGCCCATGCTGCCATTTTCAAACATTTTCCCAACCCCAACAATCTGAACCTAGAAAATGTCTGCCCATTGTGCTTGCCTTGTGTTCACGATCCGTAGTTTCTGCACGTCCAACTATGTTTTGCATGTATTGCAACTTAAATATACACACCAACTGCCTATTACTGTGCCTAGTGCCCTTCGTACTGCCAAAACAGCTCTGATGTGTGGAGAAGACCTCTGAATGTGTCTTATCGTATCTGGCACCAAGACATTAGCAGTAGATCCTTTAAATCATGAAGTGCGAAATCCATGGATTGGATTTGTTCCAGCACATCCTACAGATGCGCAATCGGATTAATATATGGGGAATTTGGAAACCAAGGCAACACCTTGAATTCTTTGTCAAGTTCTTCAGACCATTCCTGAACAATTTTTGCATTGTGAAAGTGTACATTATCCTGCTGAAAGAGTCCACTGCAATAAAGGCAGCCATGAAGGGGCATAAGTGGTCTGCAACAATTTCTAGGTAGGTGGTACATATCAAAGTAACATCCACATGAATGCTAGGACTCAAGGTTTCCCCAGCAGCATTGCCCAGAGCAGAACACTGCCTTTGCTGACCTACCTTCTTCCCATAGTGCATCCTGCTGCCATCTCTTTCTTAGCTAAATGAAGCACCCACACATGGCCACCCACCTAAAATCTAAAAGAAAACAATTCATCACACCATGCAATCTTCTTACATCGTTCCATAATCACTTCTGAATCGCACATCCCCACTGAAGGTGCTTTTGGTGGAGGACAGGGGTCATCATGGGCACTCTAACTTGTCAATGATTTCAACAGATTTTATAAATGACCTTGTTACACACTTGCAGCTGGTCCTGTTACTTGCAATGGCTGCACGCAAAAAAATCCTGACAATGTGATAAGATAATAAAAATAAAACAAAAATTTTACAAATATCCCTAAACCATCCATTTTACCATTTGTAGTCGGCACTCTGCTCGGACTTTAGAGCTATGGTAAGAAATCAAAGACCACCTAACAGCAGGAAAGTGCCCAACCTTACAGAGTATGTGCCTAGCCAAAAACGTTTCTCTCACATATTGGAACATGAGGACCACTATTGATGTTAAAAAAAAAAGTCTGAAAAGCATAATATTCATTCCATTTCGTTTGGATTCGTGTGTGACGAATGACAGAAGACTGATATTTATGTGGCAGAGTAATAAAAAAAATAAAGTGTCTATATCTATAAAGATATGGGTACAGTACCTACATGTCCTTTTTAGTTTCACTTTCAATTAGAGAAGCCATTATTTTTAGGATCAAACCTATGTGGCTGAGAGCGGTCGTTGCTTAGGAAAAAAAAAAACAAACAAAAAAAAGCTACGTTGCAGTTTGTGCAGTAGTCTCAGCTACAGAAAACCCTCCTCTGGCACGGTCTTTGTTGCTGAATAATCAAACTTTTCAGGTGTATTACAGGCCTAATGGACAGCTTGGGCAGTGTAACATGGTACACTTGTATAGCAGTGTTGATACAGAAATCAACACTTTCCCAAAATGAAGAGAGGATATACTCCATCACAAGCATTTCAGCAAATGTAAGTGGTTTAGATCTTTGGAGTGTTCCTTTAATGCAATCTATTTTCTGGATAACAAAAATTGTGCCTTTAAATCTCGGTATTGTAGCCTCACTACGTTCATCGTATATAAAAATGGGGGAATATTACACAAATCATTATCATTGCTCTGTTCAGCTGTGGTCCAATGCTCTTCCCCCACAGGTTAAGTTATGTGTTAACAGTTGTGATTAGATTAAAAATCTGTTAAAAATCTGCAGATAGACTAGATTCGATCTGGATAATCAACAGTTTCTTCTTCAGTAAGTCCATGTATTAATTTAAGCTAGCTAAACTCTTTAAAACATAACACAAGCAGTCCTCTCTCTCTCCCCCTTCATCCCCCCCTCCTAAGACATCATAAGCTGCGTAAGATTCCTTAATATTTTGCATTTTATTTCAGTGCTTTAGTGAAAACATAGAAATCAGATTTAATAATCAAAACCGGACAGCTCTACAGAGAAAGAAGCACATTAGCCTGGGTTTCCATTACTTCTAATTTGCAAATCAGAGGTAATAAGCAGTCGGCTAGATCAGGATAGATGTTCCACATGGAGGGGTATTTAACTTAAAGGAAATATGAAAGAGCTGCACAGATTGTGTAAAACACACTGATAAGAAAGTCCTTTAACCGACATATCGCAGACATCTACACAAGTCTTCATTCATTCTGGTCATCATCCCAGTCCTTCTTTCCCGTTGGGGCTTTGGGTCCACCTGCTGGTTTGGCCATGATTATCTGGCAAAGCATAAAACAATGTTAATATTCAAGTTAATCTTATTTAAATAACTGCACCTCATCATGCTCATGCAACAGTGCCAGAAACCTTAAAAACAGATATGTTTGCTTACATACCACACAAAGGGTACTGAAATACCATAGATTTGCCAATACAACTACAACTCCCACCAACCATTGCCATTAGATATATAGTTTGACAGCTGGCTGTGCAATAATAACCCATAGAACGTGCCATTTAACATACCCATTCAAAATAGTTTCGTCGGAATGAAAAAGGTTCTTACATAGTTGACTTTCCTCTTAAAATAGAACAAACTCAGCACAATTGTATTCAGCATTGATAATGGCTGAAACACCAGTGTATGTATGTGTGTATGTATGTATGTGTGTATATATATATTATATATATATATATATATATATATATATATATATATATATATATATATATATATATATATATATATATATATATTTATTTTTTTTCATGGGCAACAATTAAAATGGTGCCTTTCATCATCACTTTCTCATGAATTTTTCCAATCACTATCTTACAGGAGACAGATATGAATTTGCAGTATTCGATTGGGGCACTTTTCTAAATTATGCATGAATTTTAAAATGTTTGTTTTCACTAAGAACATGATTCTTAAAGTACGCTAAAACGAATTCCACACATTTTTAATAAAAGTGAGAATGACACTTTAATTCTAACATCCTAAATTGTTATTAGAAGAAATCTCTAATTGGTCATCGTTTACAATTTTGCCATATGAATATAACAGGCAAATTATATTTTGTACAACTGGTATAAGGAATTTGATGTTGTACAGTCTTCATACCAAAAGAAAAATACTCTTTTAAAAAAAAAAAGTCTGACTAAAAGATCATTTTAAAAAGGAAATACAAAAGTTTAAAAAAAATAATAAAAAAAAAATGTCTGCACTTTAGCAGCTTACCTATGCGAGTCTCAATGAGTTGCAATAGAGCTCATTGAGAAGGGGGAATGCAGGTGCTCTAGCACAGGGTGCCTACAGCTTCTGTTATCTCTGTGGAGTAACGGAAGCAAAAGAAAACCTCTCCGACTGTCCGATTCAGGGGAGGGGGAATTTCGGTGAAATTATATAAAAAGGGCTGACTTCTACTGAAATCCCTACTTTTATAAACGGTCACAAAAGAGACCCCAGACAAATAAAGCATGTCACCAAAGTGAAGTGCTTTATATGTTTGGAGCAGCCCTTTACAAGATGATCTCAAACCACTGCAAATGTTTTATAGTCAAAATACTAGTAATCAAATAGTCAAAAGACTTCCTGCAAACAAAAACAAATGAATACTTCAATGCCATTCCTCCAGTAGTGACTTTGAATTTAAGTTAATTAATAACAGAGACATTATCACACAGGTTAACTGGTTAGTAGTGATAGCATGCAGTGTGCAGTCCAATTCCGTGCAGGACAGTGTCGGCACCTGCTCATTTGTAACAACCTAATGTGTTTCAGGTTCATCTTGCCAATCATCTTTATCCCAGTGTCCTTGCTGTTTGGGAGCTCTCGGTCCACCAGCTGCTTTTGCCATTATAATCTACAAGTTTTACACAGTTCACCATGAACAAAAATACATAAAGGAAAAAAACCAAACACACAGGTGCTCCAACTACTCACCCTTAAGGCAGACGTTTTGACACAGAATGTCTAAAACACAACTAAATACCTTTTCCCCCCAAAAAATTCATGTAATAAATACTAAAATGCTGAATGAAATTTCATCAACAGGGAAGATGATAAATTTGTAAATAGATTTTACCGGTTGAATTAATTTGTTTGCCAAGCCCTATAGCATTTTCCCCATCTATCAATAGCTACTACATAGTGATCTGGTAGCTACCGTCACAAGTGTTTCTTTATATCCAGTGTTTATATTGACAAATACTTTAGCTGCACTTTATTTCATAAGTCAAATATGTATAAATGGATTGTGAGGGCCCACAGCCGACTATTACCAAGGTTGTGTACGGTCTTTAATACTATCAGGGCTATTCACTAAACCCCTATATGTAGCAAACTGAAATCCAAATGGCAAACTTGAAGAAAAAGTCAATGCCATTTGCCTGGTCTGGCTGGTTCTATTTGCATATTTCGGTGTATGTGTGTTTTCAAACTGGATCACCCTGAATGTTCAGCAACTGGACAGGTTACGAAAAATCCACTCAGTTTACCTGATCTACTCGCAGAACAGTGACAGCAGCATTGGTTGCCAACTTAATTCCCCAATGTTTTCCAAGGTATGTGTCCAGTACCTTGCATTCCAACATATCTTTTACTGCTGCAGACTCTGCCTGGAAATTGATGTGAAAAAAAGTTCATGTCAGAGAAAGACACATATACAGTTATCAGTATGTCAAAGTAATGCATGGCATAATTATATATATATATATATATAAAAAAAAAAAATTCTAGATCAGCTTTACATCATACAAAAAAAAAAAAAAAAAACTCCCAGGGCTTAAAATTTTACTTGCCACGGCAAGACTGGATGACTCAAAATCACAATGGCTAACTTTTCACTTGCCAACGGCTAGTGGAAATTTTGAGCCCTGCTTTAAACCATCTTAAATGCACCGGTCAACTACAAAAGGAAAGGTGTAAAAGGCACGTTACACTTGAACTATATATGGTTACTACTGAATTGCTGCAAATGTGCAGACCATTACAAATTTTTTATTTAATAATCCTAGTTTCTCTCTAGGCAATTCCAATTATTATTTATTATAAAATATTTTACCAGGAAAGACACATTAAAAAGAAAACCTATTCAGGATACACTAGCTATAAAGAAAGCCATTTATGCTATGCTGGTGTCAACATAAATCATACATATCCATTATTATGAAGTTCAAAGCAAAAAATCCTAATAAGGAATTGGGGGTGACAAGTACCTCAATGTCAAACCCCACAGTCTTGTTGCCTTCATGATGTGTTGCATATAGTTTGGAGATCACTTCATTGGCTTTCACCCCTGAGTTCTCTGCTAATGCTCTCGGAAGGCTCTCAAATGCCTCTGCAAACTTCTTAATAGCGTACTGATCAAGGCCAGGGCAAGTCTGAAATTTGAATTAAAAAAAAATAAAAAAATAAAAATAAAAAACGACAATATGTATTATCACAGGTGGGGTATAAAGTAACCAATATGGGTAATAAAATTACATTTTTTTTCCCCCAGTTACCTCTCCATACGATGTGATCTCCTTTGCCAATTCTATTTCAGTTGCTCCACCACCTGGGACAAGACGTTTATCCTTCAATAAAATAAATAATTAGATAACTATGCTGACATAAAAGGTTTGCAAGAAAACAGTTTTAGGGGCTGCCTTGTCTGTACACAGATGTAAAGCCTGCGTGACTTACCCTTGTGAGAACTTTAAAGTTGTTTACTGCATCGTCAACAGCCCTCTCTACATCATCCATGTGGTTGTCTGTTGAACCACGAACAACAATAGTAGCTATGGCACCATCTTCCTTTTCTATTGAAAAAGGAATACAAAAATTACCCCATTAGTACTACCTATTAACAGAATGAAGTGCATCTTCCTGTCTGATCCCCATCATTTAATTGCACAAGATAATCTAGGGAAATCCTGTGATCTTCCAGGACCTTCCAGAGACTATGTTTAGTACTACCCTTCACACATCAGTATAGAAAGAAAAGCCAGTTCACTACCAGGAGCTGAAGATCAGAAAAAGTGACAAAACAAGGCGGGAAAGTTTTAGGAAACAAGCACTCTCTCTCTCCTCCCCGTCCCCCCATGAAGAAATAAAAAGGCAGTTACTATTTCTGATTCAGATGTTTTCTTCTAAAATTAAAACTAAAGGCACAGGATTACACAGAAATGGCAAGACATCCAAGGATACCTTATTGTATCCACATATGCAAGGTTTTACAACAATAAACATGATACATACCATGTTTAAACACAACAACTTGAGTGTCTCCAACTTCAGATAAATAAACATCGTTGCAGTGACCCATTTCATCTGGCGTAGGAGCCGTCTACACAAAAAGAAATAAACTTAAAAAGATTAAGGGCATTCGAAGGAAGAAGTCTAGGAACAGCAATAATGTTGTATTACAAATATCATGGTCTATGAAATTGCATAAACACATGTTGGGTCATCACTGGTACTTTGAAACAGATCTTATGAAAGTATTTAGAAAATTGGGCAGACTAGATGGGCCGAATGGTTCTAATCTGCCGTCATATTCTATGTTTCTATCTTCAATTGGCATTTTACATTTTCACACCAACACCGCAGGGGCTCAGCACTAGGCTCTCAATAAATTAACTCATTGGAGGCTTATTCCCAGACCTCCAACAGTGCAGAATAACTCAAAATGTATAGGTAAAAAAGTGACAAATCTCTTACAGTATATCCATGAAGTACTTTACAATTTGGGCAAAAATAAATTAATTTAGGAAATGTTTTTCACTCAGTTTTCTGAATAGGGAACTAGTGATATGCCAAGAGGCGCAGCGCATTAACTGAGGTGATCAGTGATGGAAGTACCAGAAAGAACAGATGCTATCTTAGAAAGATTTGTATTGAACGGTTAACAGGGACCTCAGCACCAAAACAACTTTAATAAGAGTTCTTGTATAGCAAGACCACTTAATATCTCACATATATATTATTCTCAACAAATTTACCACCCCAACTCCTCCCACAGTTTTTACACTACATAGACAGTAATATACCGAAACGTGCGGATTGTTCCCGATCGGATTGCTATTACTTTCTGGAACGTTTCGCCGAATGGTTCACAAAATATGGTTTTTGTGGCGAAATTGGTCCCATAGGAATGAATGGCAAAATGTTCAAAACTAGAGTGGGAGCTGGCAAAAGCTGAAAAATCAGGACATGATTTCTAAACTGTCACCACTCACTAATTTCCAAGCCGGCCTACACAAATCTTATATCAAAACGTTCGGCTATCCCTGCTGCCACTAAAAATGTCCACGGCTAAGCCATAGTCCTGATAGTTTTCACAATATAATCATTTGTTTGCAACTCACACCATCCATTGACATTCATTGAAACTCCACTCTACAAAGCTCAAATTTGAAGGGCAATTTCTAAACTGCGACTGTGCCTTAATTTTTACTATTTCAGAGACATACTATGCATCAAAATGTAGGTCTGGGTCTTGTGATTCTCACAATATAAAGCTCTTCACTGTAGGATTTATAGTTTTTAAAATACGACCGTTTGAAGAAGGCAACCGCCAGTGAAGTGAGCAATTTGGAGCAGTTTGTTTTTAACCGCTCTTCTCTGCCCTATTTGAAATCTATTAGCTCCTGCTGACAGTTGGTGGAATGTTCGAGGGATTTGAAAGCTCTTCTTTGCCCTGTTTGAAATCTATTAGCTCCTGCTGACAGTTGGTGGAATGTTCGAGGGATTTGAAAGCTCTTCTTTGCCCTTGCTGTAGAGTGAGTGAACCACACAACAGTTACTCCAGCCACTCCACCCAGTTACTCCGCCCACTCCAGTTGTAGACTACTGGTGGAGGCAAGAACTCTTCACACAATTTCCCCAGAAATTGTAGCTTTTCTAGTACTGATTAAGGTTTTATTATAAAATTAAGATATTATGGTACTTTGCAATGAAAATTCCCATTACAGGATAGGTGCAAGTCAATAGCAAGCATCAGATCCAAATGCATTGCAACATACCCAAACCCTTAAAGTTTTAGGGCTTTAATCTGATTTGACATAAAACAAAAGCGAACTTTTCTTAAAGTTTTACACGTTACTTACTAGTCTTGGGAGAGCTGTAGCACAAACCGTTTTACAAAGTCTCCTCAGATCCCATTTAGAGTTTAACCTAAAATAAAAAAGTAAGTTATAGCTCAAACGAATCACAATTACCAAACATTTTATTTTAATGCCAACCCCTCCATCCAACAGCCAGATACTGGGCCTTACCTCACCAACATGAGATTGTATTTGTTGACATAATGAAGGGCCATATCAGCAACTTTGCCTCCTGTGACTACAACACTGGCTCCAGCATCAGCTATGGCCTTCACCTGTTCCTCCATTAGATTTTCTTCACCCTTGCTGAAGTTCATTAGTTCTTGTGCATTATTTATTAATACAGTACCCTGTATATATATATAAAAAAAAAAAAAGTTAGGTTTACCATGAAATACTTTATTTATCCCCCCCCCCCACCCCCTAATGTCACATTACAGTTACTAAATAAACCTCTTTATTATTTAAGATTTTGAATAAGCTTTTCAGATGATACAATATATTTGGATAAACTTTTTAACCCAAAATATGACATCAAAATAAATATATCTAACTATAGGACTAAAGCACGTGGCTTATTAAGGTCTTGCCTTGGTGCAGGAAAGAGGAGAGTGATTTAAAACACACACACACACACACACACACACACACACACACACACACACGTCGGGGGAGTGAGGGCAGAGGGACACTGTACGTTTAGGAACACAGTTTTGTATTCCTAACACTATAGTGTTGCTTCAAACTGAAACTATATACAAAACCTGCAAACATTTTGGATTGCAAGTTTGAAAGCAGTCTGTACAAAACCAAAATGTATAGGATTGTATTGTCAAATTAGAGGAATTAGTCCATTGAATATGTAAAAAACCAATACTAAATAAAAGTGCTGGCATTGTTATTTATTTAGCAACAGTCAAGTAAAAACAAACCATCAATACTGTAGTGTACAAAAGAACAAACTGCAAAATCCAACACAATACTCTAATAACTTACCTTAGTTTCAGTGATCATACCATCAAAAGGACATGAGTATACTGCAATTTTGGCATCTTTTACAGAGGTGACATTTCCTTCTGTTTCCTTCTTGAAAACCATTCCATGTAAAACAGATGACGACCCTATGCCACAACCCTGTAATAACAGTTTAAATTTTTTTTTTAAAAAATCATTATTTCTGCACTTACGTACAGAATTTAATCATCAATGTCTTCTGTACACAGTAATACATTTATTTTAGGTTAATAGATTATTTGTTGAGTCTTATTTCGAGCAGAAAAATCATAATCTCTGCTGGTGTTACATACCAATATCTTGCACACCCTGATGTTGTCGACATTGAAGTGGCCAGATTCAGGAAGTATAGAAACTAAAATCAAATAAAATGCAGGCGTTAGTAAATTGCCTGTGTAAGTCTGGAAAAGGAGCAATTGATGTCATTAATTAACCTTACCACATGCCTGAGCGATAAGTTTTGAAAGGAAAGGCTCATTCCCATACTGCTTGCTCATAATGGAGGTCTGAAGGAGAGAAGCAACTTCGTCGATGTCCCGCAGGTTCTTTGCCGAGCTGCAGACCAAATCAGGGAGGATTTCTAAAGCTTTCTTGCAAGCCTTTTCATATCCTTCAATTACCTTGAAAAAAACACTAACATTTTTAAAAACTAAATAACTGGCTATAGAATAGATTTGTGAAAAAAGTTAAACACTTGAAAGCAAAAAATAAATAAAATATATATATTAATTGCATAGACTGCAACGCACATGGAATGTACAGAATTGACAGAAAAATACTGTTCAATACAAAAAAAAAAAGTAATAAAAATTAAAGGAAAATAAATAAATCAGTATTAATAGTAGATCTAGTTGAAACTGTAATAAACAAGTAGACAAACCTCTGATACAGAAAGGCCCATTCGGAGCAGCTCCTCTGCCAGCTCCAAGAGTGCACCAGCAAAAATAAGCACAAAGTTAGTGCCATCACCGACTTCCTGCTCTTGCATGTGAGAAGCCATGACAATCATTTTAGCTGCAGGATGCTGGACCTGTAACAGGACAATAAGGCACACAATGAACTTTAGTATAAGTCTGGCAAACCGCAAGTTCTATTTTTACTTTTATTAAAAGCAGGTACCACAAAATGTTTTCTTAAATATTAACCTCTTATCAGTATAGGGTGTAAGTTATGCAAATGGTTGTCCTTCCTTGGCCCCCAGCTTTCACTGGACTCCACAGACAGATTTGTACTGCTGCTACCAAGCAAGGAATCACAGCCCGCGTTCAACATATAAGGTGTACTTATACATGGTGTTTGTGTTTTAAACCTTTGTGCACAGATCCAATTCCTGTAAAATGTGTGGATGTCATGTGTATACTTGCCTCAAGTTCACGGAGAATAGTGGCTGCATCGTTTGTAACAAACAACTTCTCCAAGTGATTGATAACCATTTTGTTCATTCCTACAGATGAAGTTACATTAGAATATTAATAAATTGAAGGGGGAGGAAAAAATACACATAACCATTTATCTTTAACAAGTATTGAAAAAGAAAATTTAAAAAAAACAACATCATTATTACTAACCATTTGGTCCATATGCAGAGCGAGTAGTTTGGGCAAGTTCTTTACAAGCTTGAATATTCCTGTACACAGCTTCTTCTAAACCTGAATAATGCTGAAAAACAAACAGTTATTGTCAGAGTTGATGAGTACACACAAAATATCCAACAACAACAAAAAAAAAACAGAAGGAAGAAAAATAGATATGAAAAGAGAGGGGTGGAAAGGCAAGAATGTGGCTAATGACCAGAATACTCCATCTCTTGTTTGTTGCTTTTAGATATCCACAGAATGTGTTTAGTCCTATATAACCAATATATAAAATGCACTTTGTCTAACACAGGCACTGAAAGGGTTAATTTATAGATCCTGTTAATCTCCTCCCGCCGTTAGGACGTTCCATAACATCATTCACAAATTGGGCTTAAATGTCTGCTGGATAGCATGAAGCACACTGCAGATTTGGTGTGAACATTGCAAGATCCCTGCTCAGACCACTATCTACAGTGTTAAATAGTAAAACCCATTTTCTAATATCAGAATTGATATTAGGAGTGGATTACCTTAAGGTTAGTGGTGAGGTTAGATTTAAGGGTATGATTAAGTTAGGGCTATGGTTAGTGTTAGCTTTAGGATTGGGGTTTGTGTAGGATTAATGATGGGTATGTGTTATAGATAGTGTTAATATTAGGGTAAGCATGCGCTAGAGTTACTGTAAACATTGGGTAAGGGGTAGGGTTGGTATATCGTTGGTGTGAGTTAGTATAGGATTAGTGATAAAGTGACTGTAGTCAGAGAAACTTAAAAGGGATTCTATAGTGTTATGAATACAAAGTTGTATTCCTTACACTATTGTGCCCTCTGGTCAGCCAAACCCACGCGCTCCCCACCCCCGTTGCACATAAAAAGTGTTAAAAACCCCTTTATTCACATACATGATTCCAGCACCAATGTCCCTCTAGATGCTGTCTTAGTGCTTCAATGTAAAACATTGCAGTTTCTCTAAAACAGCAGTATTAAGTAGGACAGGGACCCTGCACCCAAACCACTTCAATTGTCTGGATGCCTATAATGTCTTTTTAATGAAGTGGTTTTGGTGTTTATAGCATGTTCCTGCAGGCTTTTTAATGTAAACACTGCCTTTACACAGAAATTGCTGCCTAGTAACACCTCTAGGTCACTTACTAGAACTGCTTTCTGTGTTGTGTTCAGAATCTACATGCCCTGCATGTTCCCCATAGAAATGCAATGATTTATTGCATCTCTATGAGGAGATGCTAACTGGCGCAGTGATTACGTTTTGGTGCAGTGATATGGCCTCTCAATGCTTTACTATAGGGAAGCATTGGATTGGCTGAGATCAGGTTTGGAGAGACCCTTGCGGCGTGGTAAAAAAGGTGATTTAAAAACCTTTTCACTGCTCTGACAGGATGTCGGGGACCTAAATAGTGGCTTTAACACTACGGTGTAGTGTCAGGAACTATAGTATTCCATTAAATATCAGAAATATGTTTATTCATGATTCTATTTTGGATTTTTATTTATTTTTTTTTTTATTTTTTTTTTATTGGACTGGAGTTAAAAAAAAAAACTTCAAGTCATTTAAATGACCTGATATGTCCACACTCCTAACATACAACAATAAAATCATTACAAAAGTAATAATATAGCTTGCATGATTTCTCAGAAAATGTGATGTATGGATAACAGACTGAGGGAATGCTAAAACCAGCAGAGAACTCTACATAACATTGCTTCCTTTTAAGGCTTTACCGAAACAGGAGAATGGTGAAGGAGAAAATGGATGAAGGCAGGGTTAAGCAATAATGTTCTTCATCTTATTATAATACAGGAATTTACCTATACATAAAGAAGCATATAGGGTTTAATTCACAAAACAATGGATTGTGGTGAAGTGAAAGCCACATTCTGTTTGAAAAAACCCAGGATGTGATTATAGCAGAATCTGAGTCATCTAAAGTGTGATTTTCACAGTGAGAGCACGCAAGCGTCCATAGGAAAGCATTGTAAATGCTTTCCTATGCGACGGGCTGAATGCGCGCGCAGCTCTTGCCGCGCGTGCGCATTCAGCCCAGGAGGAGGATCGGAGGAGGAGAGGAGGCAGAGAGCTCCCCGCCCAGCGCTGAAAAAGGTAAGTTTAAACACCTTTTCCCCCTCCAGAGCCGGGCGGGAGGGGAACCCTGAGGGTGGGGGCACCCTCAGGGCACTATAGTGTCAGGAAAACGAGTATATTTTCCTGGCACTATAGTGGTCCTTTAAGTTTCCCACGTGGTTAACCTCTTAAGTGACAAACGGTTATTACTTTACAGCAACATAAAAAAAACAAAAAAAACACACACTACACCATTTGATTATAATAGCGTTATATTTTTAGATTGCAAGCTCACGGGCTATCTAGCAAAGCACTCTGTATAAGAGGAGATCTTCAGGGGCTATATGTCTGCTCTCACAGGCTGGGCCCTCTTTACCTTTTTGTATTGGTCTGTTTTATTTTGTACTGCGTCGTTTCACCCCCAAATTGTACAGCGCTGGGGAATATGTTGGTGCTTTATAAATGCCAGTAACAAATAATAATAATAATAATAATAATAATAATAATAAATAAATAAATAAGGGGGCCAGGCCCAGACAAACTACAGTAATGGTTGATGTATTAATTTTATTATTGGGGGAAATAGCAAATCAAAGAGAGGAAAAGGAGTATTAACCCTTTAACCCCTTAAGGACACAGGGCATGAGTGACAGGTCAGGATTCCCTGTTATTCCAGAAGTTTGGGCCTTAAGGGGTTAAACTGGCTGATTCACAGTCAGCCACATGGTTAATGCTTCCATGGAAGAACAATGAAATGGTTAAATGGGGGGGGGGGGGTGTCACTGGCACTCACAGGGTTAATGCGCGCCCCCAGGGTGACAGACTGACAGTATGACAGACAGACGGACAGGGTGTTCTAGAAGTTTCCATGTCCCTCCTGGCCCCCCGGGGCCCCCGCTGGCCGCACCCCGCTCTCCTCACACTCACCTTGGCTCCATCTTTCAGCATCTGGGCGAAGCCCGGGGCCTTGGGGACGTGCAGGGCCATGGTGGGAGTCCGGGGAGGCAGGCGGCAGGCAGGAGGAGAGACACTGCCGGCGGTCAGTCAGTCAGTCAGTCAGGGGAGAGAGAGAGCGTGAGTGAGGGAGCGTGAGATACCCACAATGCCGCGCGCCGGGGATAGACCGAGCCAGCCGAGCGGCCGATAGAGTCGCTCTCAGTGTGAGCGCGGGAGCTGGGGAGGGAAGCGGCGCGCGGCGCTCTATACACGCTGGGATCGATGCGCTCCGGTGCGACTGGTATTCCTAGCGGCCTGCTGACAGCTGCCAGACTTCCTTTGTGTAAAATGGAGAGCTCCATAGAGAGCATGCGGTCACAGAGAGACATGGAGACAGAGAGAGAGACAGAGACAGAGAGAGAGAGCTCCATGGAGAGCATGCGGTCATAGAGAGACATGGAGACAGAGAGAGAGACAGAGAGAGAGAGCTCCATGGAGAGCATGCGGTCACAGAGAGACATGGAGACAGAGAGAGAGAGCTCCATGGAGAGCATGCGGTCACAGAGAGACATGGAGACAGAGAGAGAGACAGAGACAGAGAGAGAGAGCTCCATGGAGAGCATGCGGTCACAGAGAGACATGGAGACAGAGAGAGAGAGAGCGCTCCATGGAGAGCATGCGGTCACAGAGAGACATGGAGACAGAGAGAGAGACAGAGAGAGAGAGAGCTCCATGGAGAGCATGCGGTCACAGAGAGACATGGAGACAGAGAGAGAGAGCTCCATGGAGAGCATGCGGTCACAGAGAGACATAGAGAGAGAGAGAGCTCCATGGAGAGCATGCGGTCACAGAGAGACATGGAGACAGAGAGAGAGAGCTCCATGGAGAGCATGCGGTCACAGAGAGACATGGAGACAGAGAGAGAGACATGGAGAGCATGTGGTCACAGAGAGACATGGAGACATAGAGAGAGAGAGCTCCATGGAGAGCATGCGGTCACAGAGAGACATGGAGACAGAGAGAGAGAGCTCCATGGAGAGCATGCGGTCACAGAGAGACATAGAGAGAGAGAGAGCTCCATGGAGAGCATGCGGTCACAGAGAGACATGGAGACAGAGAGAGAGAGCTCCATGGAGAGCATGCGGTCACAGAGAGACATGGAGAGAGAGAGAGAGAGCTCCATGGAGAGCATGCGGTCACAGAGAGACATGGAGACAGAGAGAGAGCGCTCCATGTAGAGCATGCGGTCACAGAGAGACATGGAGACAGAGAAATAAATATATATCAGAGTATCAATAATAAAAACCAAATTCCCCTTCAATGATAGCCTCTGCAGAGGCTATCTAATAGTGAGGACTGAGACCCTTTACTACCTGAAAGATAGTCTCTTGAAATACTCACTTAGGGTCACAGTATTCTCAATATTATATTGTGGAAATACACTAACCATCAACACAGTATTCTCAATAATATATTGTGCAAATACACTAACCATCAACAAAGGAAGGGGATCATATAGAAATAAAAGTAATAATAATAATACCATTAGCGATACAATATGTGCATCGATATATAGTATTCTGTGGAACCGGTTCTGACCAAAGTATCCAACGATCTACTCGCTGCAAAATATCGTGGTCACTATTCTATCCTAATTCTCCTTGACCTTTCCGCTGCTTTTGACACTGTTGATCATCAACAGCTTCTTCTAATCCTCCATAATCTCAGTCTATGAGATACCGCTCTCTCCTGGTGCCCCTCCTTCCTCTCCCAGCACTCTTTCAGTGTTTCTTTCTATAGCTCTAAATCTTCCCCCCCACAACATCTCTCTGTTGGTGTTCCCCAAGATTCAGCCCTTGGTCCCCTACTTTTCTCAATTTATACTGCCTCCCTTGGTAAACTTGTAAACTCATAAACTCCTTTGGCTTCTATTATCACTTCTATGTGGATGTCACGCAAATCTATCTGTCTTCTCCTGATCTTTCGCTGTCCCTCTTGACTCTTATTGCCTCTCTGCTATATCTTATCTTATATCTATAACTTGTACAAAACAGAACTTCTGGTCTTTCCTCCCTCAAGTGTTGCTACTCCCATTTCTGTCTCCCTCCACATTAATGAGGCTACCATCAGCTCGCTGCCTAGGTGTTCTCTATAACTCCGACCTTTCTTTCACCCCTCATGTCCAGTCACCAAATCCTGTCGCTTCCATCTCAAAAACATTGCACGCATCCGACCCTACTTAACGCCAGATGCGGCAAAGGTGCTGGTCCATGCCTCTGTCCTCTCTCGCCTTGACTACTGCAATCCGCTTCTCAGTGGTCTTATGTGCTCCCAACTTGCCCCGTTAAGTCTATAATGAATGCGGAGGCGAGGCTCATCTTCCTGTCCGCACGCACCTCCCATGCCTCACCCCTCTGTTATCCTCTGCATTGGCTTCCCAAAAGATATAGGGCTCAATATAAAATTCTGGTTCTTGCTTTCAAATCTCTACATAATGCTACTCCCACCTATCTATTCTCCCTAATACACAAATAGGTCCCGTCTTGGCCCCTATGCTCTGCCAAAGACCTACGCCTATCTTCTGTTCGTACTCCCACCTCTGATGCTCGCATTCAATACTTCTCTAGGGCTGCACCGTTCCTTTGGAACTTCCTTCCCTCCTCCATCAGACGCTCACCCTGTCTCCACTCATTCAAAAAAATCATTAAAAACTCACTGCTTCACAATAACGTATCTTTACCCCACTCCCTCTAGCATGTAAACTCATTGAGCAGGGCCCTCAACCCCTCTGTTCCTGTGTGTCCAACTTGTCTGGTTACATTTACATGTTAGTCCACCCATTGTACAGCGCTGTGGAATTTGTTGGTGCTATATAATAATAATAGTAAGCCAAATGCAGATAACCTAGAATGGTATTGTAATACTTATCTGAGGTCTGAAGAGGTCTCCAGTACACTCAATACAAAGTTATTTCCTAGATGTGTACATTTTGTATTACACTCTTCTAGTCAGCAGGGGTCACTACATTAAACATATATAATACACATACTAGGATCAATGCTTATAATGGCCAAACAAAATCAAAAGGAGAATAAATAGGAATAGAGAACTATGTACCGGTAAATGTAAGTGAGAAATTGCTCACTTTACCAGTAGGGATTCCGATTGAACAGCCATAACTGCACTCTAGAAGAAAATGTTGCTGGTGTAAATGTTCACTTAGTGAATGGACAATTTTGCTAATTGCTAATTTTGTAAATACACTTTAGTGACAGTTCTATTATGTATTTTATCAGAAATTAAACTAAACTTGCAAAAACATACCTCCAAACAATTCCGGATTAGTCAAAACAGGCAGGAATTCGGGATCCTGCCCTGCTATTCTGTTTTTTTATCTTTTTTATATATTTTTATTTCTGCTTTTGTGTGAAATCCCCAATAATTGAGAAAAAAAACTATATCCAATAATACCAACAATTACCAGTCATTGTGACAAATAAATCTCACAAAAAAAGTAATCTTTAAATAGTCCCCATAGAGTCTGCTATGCTTCCAGTTTGAATAGTTTGGCATTAAATTTGAAAATCACATTGAATTTCTGACAAATCTCACTTTAGTGAATAATCCTATGAGATATCTCATTGCCATATATGTCCTGAGGAGAGTAAACAGTTATAATGTTACAAAGTTAACATAGAACTGCTACAAATACACACTTGTTAAAGAAACATTTCAGTTACCATTAAAAACGTCATCTAAATAAATACATATTCCTACCACCATGACCACTTCTAAAAGCAAAAATTGTCGTGGAGTTTAGAGTAACCCTTTTACAATATGTCAATCAAAAAGGCAAAGAACTACCATATTCTCTTAATAATTAATTTATTGTGTGAACCTCTAAAAAAAAAAATTGCACAGTAGTCTTGGATGGCTTCTTAATTTTTGTTTTGTCTGAACATATTCAGACGAAAATTTTTTATTTTTTCACCCGAACAGAATTTCGTACGTTCGTTCATATGTTTTCGGACAAAATTCAGACATTATTTTCGTTTCAGAATTTCATTTGGACTTGCAGCCGTTTAGTAGATACCTCCCTAAATTGATATGGGGTTGCCATATTTCAAGGTACTCAATTAGGGAGCTGTTTACTAGAAAGCACTTTTTTGGGATCTTTATGGAAATCCCAAAAGGATTAAGGGGCTATTTACTAAGAGGCTGAAAGATCAAAATTCAGAAAATGCCTTTCCTTTTCGTAATTTTGGTCTCTCAGGCAATTTTACTAATACTAAGTAAAAAAAATACTTAATATTATTAAATTAAAGAGGTTAAATCCTCCTTCCTGCCAGATGCTGTGTCGCGGGTAGGGGTATGTACACTAAACAGAGACTAGTGTTCGCTGTTATAGAAAAAGACTTGCAACTCTGCATAAAGGGGGACCTGGCACAGGTCCTCCATGCCCCCTTAGTGAGGCACTTAATAAAATAAGTAACTCTGCGGTCTTAATAAATGCATGGGGGACATAGTGTTCCCATCCAGCCCCCACCCATAGCCACTAAATAATAATGAAGGGGGAGGTGTTGCAGTTACTAAAATATAGAAAGGACCCGATCGCAAAAAAAAATATTATTACTATTATCGCCCCCCCAACAACATGACTAAAAAACAAAACAGACAAGGGCGGAAAGCCTTATAAAGCTGCAGACTGCACATTCATAAAGTTTGTGTTTGATATGCCAAATTATAAATTAAAATGATTTACCTATCCATAATTTAAATAAGTATTACTTTTGATACAGTATATTTTAACCTACAGTGGCAATGCAGCAGAATTTTATCGATGGGCACTGTCTACTCTTTGTGGGTAATATTTGTATTCCATGTGATGTCTGGCACAGTGAAAGATGTCTCACAACTGATCATGTTGGCTGGTGTGATGTCTAATTGGACATGCAAAGTACTTGATAATTGCCTTCACTATTAAAATGTCATATAAAATTTTTATAGATGTAATTCTGCTCATCAGGCATACTTTGTACTTGCAGCGGCCAAACAAATGCTTGTAATATGCTAACTAGTTCTGGCCTCCTAGCCTCCGTTGCTTCTATGCAAATTGTCAGAGTAGACATTAACAAGCTATTAATCAGATCACTGATGTGTTGCCTCAATTGTGCAATTTTCCAGGTACTGAATGAAAGAGTGAAAAGTCTTTACTATTTTGTTGATGCAAGATGACAACATAAAACTTTTAAAAATGTATTCTATTTTTCCCTCCGAGACATCGTTTTGAATAACTATATCAAACATTTTTACCGATGGGGAAATTACAGAGTAAAATATTAATTTTCTGTATCCCATAAGCCTTACAATACCATTGATTTAACCAACCTATTTGTAACATGGAGCATTAAAAAAAAACCTCCAAGCACCATAACAGTGCAGGGCCAGCTCACTGGCCTAGAGCGTCGGCTGTGGCAGCATATAGTGGTTGTGGTGCCAGGAGTGCCCTGTAGAACCTATATTGTAAGTAGTAAATCCATTTTAGAGTGGTTTAACTTTTTTTTTCTGGGGTCTCTCCAGTGCTGCTCCCCACTTCCACTACTGATGATGGAGAGCCAGAAACCATTATTGTAACTGGCCTTTGCAAAACCTCTGTGAAATATATAACACATCAATGGTAAATGTTCTAAACAAGTAAATAAATAATGATGAAAGCAGTAATGTAGAGGGTTATGCAAAACAGTATTAACATGAACGATTCTTGCTCTCTTAAGATTTTAATTTCGTTTTTATATGACTCATTTTGTATAAATTTTGTATAAATTATACAGGTTCCACAGGCTGTCAAGTGCATAATTGGTGGCACCATACCCTGTATGGTGGCTGTGACAAAAGGGTTAATGCTTCAGCAAAGCCTACTGAACTTAATTTCTGTGACTGTTAAGGAACAGCAAAATAGATTCATTTTAAAGGGACACTATAGGGTCAGGAACACAAACATGTATTCCTGACCCTACAGTGTTAAAACCACCATCTGGCCGCCCTAAATATAGCAACATCTTACTTTTATTTCAGTCTGCTGCTGCCCCGATCTGCCTGCTTGGCTGACATTATCAAAAGTGGAGATCTGAGCCAATCACAATGCTTTATCATAGGAAAGCATTGAATTGGCTGAGACTGTCAAGGAGGCAGATAAGGGGCAGAGCCAGCACATGCCAAACACAGACCTGGCCAAGCAGCATCTCCTCATAGAAATGCATTTAACCAATGCATCTCTTAGAGGAAAGTTCAGTGTCTGCATACAGAGTGTGGAGACACTGAATGGCAGTGCTGCTCACTGTGCAGCACTGCCCCAGGTAGCACCTCTACCAGCCATCTGAGGAGTGACCATTGGAGGTATCCCTAGGCTGTAATGGGAAAAAAACAGTCTTTACTGCAAAGGGCCTGCAGGGACTGATTATACTCACCAGAATAAATACAAAAATCTGTAGTTGTTCTGGTGACTGTAGTGTCCCTTTAAGACCAGAGTCGCTGAACTGACAGCATAGCTGACATAGAGAATTTTTCCAGGTTGGCTATTTTGACCTTACATTTGAAATTTATTTTCATTTTGAATTCTTACTTTAAGCGAATGACTCATTTCTGTCCATCTAATCATTAGCAACCACAGACTTGCTGACTGAAATGAGAGTTTGTGTTTCAGCTGGAGATTTATCTGCTTTGGTGTATTGGGTCACACAAAGTTCAATGGTAGCAAGAGTCAAACCAGAGATTGCAAATTTGGCACCTGTGTTGTTGGTGGCCAGCAGTTCCCATCTTTCTCAGCCAGGTTATAGGCTGATATCGATTTTTAAGGGACACCAGGAAACTGTCTTCAACAATCATAGCATAAGCTGCACATAAACAGTGCTCCCTGCATGTCCTCGGTGGGCTGACCTGCGTGATGGACAGGCAGCCTGCTGCGTATTCACATCAGACTGAACTACCATTAACTGGGCAGACCCACCCACATCCAGGGCAGGATTGCTTCATTAGAGGTGGCACTAGTGATGCTATCACTTGCCCACCCCCTTTTTACCTCCTATCAGCGTCCCAATTCTCAGGACTTCAGAGTTGGGAGGTATGTCGTAAGAAGTTAAAGAGACACTCCAAGCACCATCACCACTACAGCATGGAAATGGCCTAGTACGCCCCTTATGTAAATAGACAATTCGACTTCTTATCTGGGGAATACCAGAGACAGTCCCTGTCTTTTAGGAGCTCCCATTATCTCCCCGAAGCTAACACTTGCAGTTCAGACACAGATCAATGGAGGAGAGGGAAAGGTGATGCACCATGTAGTGGTTATGGTGCCCCAAGTCCCCCATTGTAAGTAGTCAAACCCACCTCTGCAAGTTAAGACATGTGGGTGTAGACATGAGGGGGTGTCACCAGTGACCCGTGCGTTGCCGAAAATGGGTCTGGCCACTCTGAAAAGGAGCGACTTCATCCAAGAAGGGGCAGGCCAACCCAAAACGGCTGCAATCAGGACCACTGCTTTGCTGGGCCGCAGCAATCAGGACCATGCTGAAACGTTCCCTGCATTGTCCTAGGGGTGTAGTTTACAACGCAAACATTCCTAATGATGCCCTCATACTGTGCAGCTCAGGGACAGTTTTCTGGTGTCCCCAGATGCCCCCATATTGATAAAAGGGAGGTTCAATCATTCCGCATGCCCCTACTCGCGGCATGCCACGAGTAGGGGCATGTCGCCTAAACGCCTAAACAAATTTAAAAGTGCTAGTGACTGGGCAGCTATTGCTGCCTAGTCACTAGTGCAATAAGGGGGGACCTGGCACAGGTTAAATCCTGCCGCATGCCTCTGCCTGTGCCAGGTCCCCCAGTGGCTGCTCGCTGTCTTTCAAAACTGGATGTAAATAAATCAGTATCTTATATAGAAGTGATAGAGAGCTACAGTAAGAGTACATGCAACCAAAAGTTATAGCAAAAACTATAACAATGTTGCAATATGAAAAAGTAGCTATTTAGATCTGAATAGCTACTTTTTACACCGTACTCTTTACACTTCTATACAAGATACATATATATCCAGTTTTAAATTATAGCGAGCAGCCAGTCATAAAACTAAATATAAATCAGTATGGGGGTCACTGTGACCCCCATATTGATAAAAAAAGGTTTAATGCCGCGAGTAGGGGCATGTCACCTAAACAGCAAGCAGCCAGTGGGGTTTTCATGAGCTGTAAGCCATAATCATTGCACTTATGACAAATCACGGCTTGAACTATCTTGCTTTGCATGTAATGCGTCTATCTCATATATTAGTTTCCCCTTTTATGTTGCATTACTGAAATAAATGAACTTTTGCACGATATTCACATTTTTCGAGTATCACCTGTATATGACAGGCTTCGTGATTATAACTTTTTGCAAAAATAAGGCTCTTGATGATTTAAGACGTTCAAGGTGATAATCCCCTATAAACATTCCAGGTCTGGAATTACAAACACTGGTAAAGTGATGGTTTGTATACTTACTGCAGATTTTCTGTTATTGAATACAAATGAATATGTAAATGTAGGGGAAAAATAACTAGCAAAGCATAAGAATAGCAAAGAGGAATGTCTGTATTGGAGTTGCATGATTGGAGTTACAGAATATCTTCAAGATGGGGAAAGACAGAATGTTCAAAGGTCAAAAACATAATGTAAAAACGTAATCGTGAATCAAATGCCAAATATTAAAGGAACACTATAGGGTCAGGAATACAAATATGTATTCCTGACCCTAAAGTGGTAAAACCACCATACAGCCCCCCTGGCCTCCTCATGCCTCTATAAATATAGTAAAATCTTACTTGTATTCAAGTCTGGAGCTGCTTACTTTGTCCCTGTTTCCTTTTGACCTGCCCACTGCCTGCTGACATCATCAGAAGTGATAGCCTGATCCAATCACAGTGCTTCCCCATAGGATTGGCTGAGACTGACAAAGAGGCAGATCAGGGGCAGAGCCAGCATGATTCAAACACAGCCCTGGCCAATCAGCCAATGAATCTCTATGAGGAAAGTTCAGTGTCTGCATGCAGAGGGAGGAGATACTGAATGTTTGGATGCATTTTAGGCAGCCATGACCCAGGGAGGACAAATAACACAGCCATATGAGGACTAGCCAGTGAAGTTGTCCCTAGGCTGTAATGTAAACACTGCATTTTCTCTGAAAAGACAGTGTTTCCAGCAAAAAGCCTGAAGGCAAGGATTCTACTCACCAGAACAAATTCAATAAGCTGTAGTTGCTCGGGGGACTATAATATCCCTTTAAGTCAGAGAACCAGAAAACAAGGATAGTAAAGACAAGCTTAATATAACAATAACAGGAATCACTGTAAAACTATCTGCAGTTATGAAAGGTAATTGAGTGCCCAGTGCCCAGTGCTTCTTGTTTGATATAGGCCCAAATAGGCACAAATTCAGTTGGAATTCACGTCACCTTTGTCCTTTCTGGAACATTTGAGTGCTTGTGACAGGCTGACATACTGCCTGGCTGAGTTGATGTAGGGCAGGTTTATTATAACGTAGTCTGCCTTTAAGTGCAGTGCTTGAATGTAACGCTTGAAGACTCCAGAATGGTCTCCGAAACTGTTACAAGACCAGAGTCTGACTCGCTAGTGTCAGATTCTTTAGGGACTGGCTTAATAGACTTTACACCTTCAAGGTGTGCAAGGGCAAGGACTGACAACCTGACCTCAATGGTTGCCTTGTCTGTTGGAAGAAAAGGGTACAATGGAATTGAAACGTAAAGGTAAAACATGCACAACATTATAGTGCAACACATATTTTATACTTCTTGGGAAAATTAGCTGTTTCAATTGAAATATCATAAGCAAACACCAGGCGGCGGCAGTCTCCCACTATTGTTTTTTTTTTTTTTTCCGTAAGACAAGTATCCTTTTCTTACTTGGCTTCTGGACTGCGTTCGTCAGGCTTCAGAAGAAAATCTACAATATACACTTCTATACTCTATTATTATTATTATTATTTATAAAGCGCCAATATATTCCACAGCGCTGTAAAATAGGTGGACTAACAGACAAGTATTTGCAACAAGATGAGTTGGACGCACAGGAACAGAAGGTGTTGAGGGCTGTGCTGTTTTGCTGTTTTGGAGATTTTGTGACTCAGTCATCACTATTTGGCCCTTGTCAGCGTTACTCAGATCTTTTGGCTTGACCATTACTTGCTGTATTGCTGTATTTTTAAGATTACTTTAATTTGCCTTACGCCTTTGTCTTAGCAATCACTGACATGGTATGCAAATTACATATGTCCCATGATTCCCAAGGAATGGCTTGGTAACGAACACGTGTAGAGAAGGAACATAGGAACACAACAATAATCACTAACATGCATACAGTGCACCACTGGAGTATGATGCAGCACACGGGAAGAGCCAGTGCATAAATTCTCACTACCATACACAAAATTCCAGTTTGTCGCACAAATTCTTTGGTGTTCTACAACTACCTCCAGTCCATTTTTTTCAGACATACTTCTTTCGTTCTTTGGTAGCTCCCCCCCTAGGCATGGGTTATCATCCTTTAGTCCAGTGGGAGCAGATTTGTTGTTTTGCATTCCCCCTACTCCACTTCAATATTACTGATTAGTGATGTCCCGAACGGTTCGCCGAATGGTTCGCCACGGACAGCGAACATATGCGCTGTTCAGTCTGCCCCCTATGTCATCATTGAGTAAACTTTGACCCTGTACCTAACAGTCAGCAGACACATTCCAGCCAATCAGCAGCAGACCCTCCCTCCCAGACCCTCCCACCTCCTGGACAGCATCCATTTTACATTCATTGTGAAGCTGCATTCTTAGTGAGCTGTCCAGGAGCTGGGAGGGTCTGGGAGGGAGGGTCTGCTGCTGATTGGCTGGAATGTGTCTGCTGACTGTGAGGTACAGGGTCAAAGTTTACTCAATGATGACATAGGGGGCGGACTGAACAGCGCATATGTTCACTGTCCGTGGCGAACCGTTCGGCGAACCGTTCGGGACATCACTATTACTGATATTACAATATTACTTACTGATGTGAAAAGCTCATAACATGATGGGGTGTAGTTTATATGTTCTCCACTAGGTGACATCATAACCCTGTTAAAGATGCCAATCAACCTTCTACGAAATCTGTATAGGTAAATATTAATTTTGCTATATTTTCTGCATTTTTAAATGGTTCTTTGCCCTGCCAAAAGTACCAAGCATGGGACAAAAATGTACATGTTTTTTAATCATTATTAAGTAGACGACACAAATGAGTTTTATCAGCATAGCAGTCTTCCAGTCAGAACTCCCACTCGAAAAAAGTAGCTTGATAGTTCTTAAAAACATACTGGCATATGTGACAACAGTCCCGTATTTGCTGGGGTAATCCAGTATTTTGGGGTACTGTCTCAGCAAATATAGATCCTGGGGAAATGTTGCCTCTAGTGGCTGGCTGCCAGAATGACAGTCTCTAGAGGTATGTCCTATGACAAATGTGAATATGGCCAATTCCCTGTATGTTCTTTGTAGACAGAGAAAAGGGACATGGTCTGTTTAGATATTGCGGTTTCATTTGCTGAGTGTTCCTACAACTCTGCATGCGTTACTTAGTTAATGTTTCAGTAGTCTTTATTGGAGTAAGGGAAAGAGGAATTGACACTTTCAGGAAAGTGACATTAACTTGTAATTGCACCTGATTTTCTTAACCCCTTCCAGTAGTATGTGTTGACATGTGTTTTTGAATGAATTTGATATATTAACAAAAATTAAATAATATTACACAAGTAATCAATATTAACATCAGAAGTTCAATAGTGAAATAATTAATTTTATAATTATGTTGTTTAAATTAAATTCATAATAATTTGCAATGTTATTACACTTATTGATAATGCGTTACCAAACATTTCTAAAAAAAATATCTATGGGTACATGCGTTAACTTTAAAAATTTCACAGTTTGAACTACAGCGATGTCCCAGTAGAACATTTTCACTAACACGGGTAGTTATGGTAAAGATAGGTTTAGGGGTAGAGTTAGACTTTAGCATTGCATGGACAAGAATCTTGGGAGAACACAGAATCATGAAGACAGATAACTTCTTGTTTGATGTCCTCTCTAACGCAAAGTGCTCCTAACCATAACTAGCCCTAAACCTATATCATAAGGTACACTGTAGTGATGTACCGAACGGTTCGCTGGCGAACGGTTCCTGGCGAACATAGCATGTTCGCGTTCGCCACGGCGGGCGAACATATGCGCGGTTCGACCCGCCCCCTATTCGCCATCATTGAGTAAACTTTGACCCTGTACCTCACAGTCAGCAGACACATTCCAGCCAATTAGCAGCACACCCTCCCTAGCAGA
>OW240912.1:29991591-30016401 GCA_933207985.1 Pelobates cultripes | reverse complement strand
GATCTATGTTTGCAATTAAAGAGCGCTCCCCTACAGTGACCCTTGAAACTACATTATACACAATTTATAAGTGACCTGGCCTGCTTTGTCTTTGCCACATTGATTGGCCTGCTATGTCTGTGCCCCTTTGACCGGCCTGCTTTGTCTGTGCCCCATGACTGGCCTGCTTTGACTGTGCCCATATTTCGGCCTGCTCTCTCTGTGCCCTGTGACTGGCCTGCCCTGACAGTGCCCTATTGATAAGTTGGCACTGTTCCGTGCCTAAATCCTTTCCGGCCTTAGGCCTAGGAAATTATACGGGGAGAAGTTACTGGGGGACCACCCTGACCACACTATAGACACTAGGAATTGTGTCCATATACATTGCTCCCATAATAGCTGGGATGACACCTGTCATTTCTACCCCCAGGGTCACGCTACAATCAGAATATGGACGCTCCAACCCATGATAGCCTACAGGCAATGATTAACGCGGCTGTGGCCGCTTCCATGGAGAAAGAGCTCTCACGTATGCTACCCCAAACATCCCAAGATAGGGATATATCAGAGACTCAGCGCACGCTGATAGAGTCCGGCCCTGAGTTACCGGACAGATACCAGACACACGCACCTAAGCGCTACTGGAAGGGTGAAGGCCCTTAGCCAAAAACCCGGAAGGGTAAGGCTCCTGCGAAGCGTCTCAAGCGGAAGACCGCTGGCACATCCAAGATACTCCCCCGAAGAGGAAGAAGAATTCACTCTTCCCCCACCCCTGTCCAATACAAGATGAGTGGCGGGCGGATCAATCCCCCTCGGAGGACGAAGGCAGGTGAGGAAGACCCGGAGGAGTTTGTATACCAACAGGAAACCGGTGAGAACACTTTGCAACACCTACACTCCTCCTTTGGGGAGGATGTGTTCTTGGACGCAACGGGCGAACCCCTATTCGACCCGCGCACCATCCGACACCCCAGGCCATCTACCCAGGACCCCTTCACTACAGGGCCATGCAGCGCCTGAAAGCACGCTTCCTACGCAGGAAACCCTCCTATGACCAGCTGATTCCCATCTCGCAAGAAGTCAAGACCGAACTTCGCTGCTGGCTGTTACACATGTCAGCCTGGAACGGCAAGGTGATTTTCGGCCCGACTCCGGACTTTGACCTGGAATCGGATGCGAGCCTATGGGGCTGGGGAGCGACCTGCACAACCGCCTCCACGGGGGGCCCCTGGTCACGCACAGAAGCAGGATATTACATCAACTGCCTAGAAATGATTGCGGGCTCATTCGCAATACAAAGCCTCGCTGGTCATCTGTCGATTTACTGCATCCTGCTGAGAATGGACAATATATCAGCGGTACAGTATATCAACTGCCTGGGACAACGTCTGCCTTCAGCGCAATATCACTCTTCAGGCGGAGTACCTCCCGGGTGTATCGAACCTCACAGCGGACTGGTTCTCCAGACACTGGAGGGATGCCAGCGATTGGCGACTACATCAGCCGATCTTCCTCGAAGTGGCGCAATGGAGGGGCCCATTCACCGTGGATCTGTTCGCTTCCAGAACGAACTTACAGGTTTTAAAATTATTTCAGTTGGGTTCCGGACCCGACGTGCGCAGCAGTGGATGCTTTCCTTCAGGACTGGCCTTCATTTTCATCATTCACTATGATCTCCAGGGTCCTACTCCAATTACAACGCCAACAGATATCATTGGTGTTGCTGACACCTCTTTGGCAAGGCCAGGCTTGGTTTCCAGAATTACTGGAGCCGTCATGTCAAGACCCGCTGCTCCTTCCGTCCCCGCAGACACTCCTGTCGGACTCACGAGGCAACCATCACCCCCTCGTACTGGAAGGCCACCTCCACTTGGTGGCTTGTACACTTTCTGGGGTACCTGGAAACTCAATGAATTATTGGGATCAGCTAGGACCCTCCTCTGGGACTCTTGGGCCCCAGAAACGAGGAGATGCTATTTGTCCGCCATATGGTGTCGATGGTGCCTGGAACGGAGTATCGATCCCTTTACAGCACCTGTAGCCAGCGTATTGAATTTCCTATCGCATCTCTTCGATCAAGGGAGGTCATATCGTTTGGTCAACGTTGCCAGATCGCCCATTTCAGCTGCTTATGTTCCCCTTCAGGGGACACCTATCGGACAAGACCCCTTGATTTGTAGACTCTTGAGAGGAATCAGACTGTCACGTCCACCGGCTCCTAAATATACATTCCTCTGGGACGTGCACCAGGTTTTGGATTTCATTCAGGAATGGCCGGAGAACAAGGACCTATCTCTACGACAGTTGTCGGCCAAATTTACACTTCTTCTGTGCCTTGTATCTTTTCGTCGGGTTTATGACGTCAGGGCTTTTGATGTTAACGTGTTCACCTTTTCCCCAGATGGGGTGACCTTTTCGGAGTCGAGACGTACCAAGTACGACTCCGCTGCCATTTTCTATCCATATTTTCGGGAGGCATCCAAGCTCTGTGTGGTTGCTATCTAGCTATGTGACAGCTACTGCCCTGCTTTGAAGTTCCCAATCGGGTCAACTGTATATATCGTATGTGTGTCCACATAAACCGGTTTCTTCCATTACTTTGGCTCGTTGGATCAGATGGCTATTGTCGTTGGCCTGTGTGGACCCCTCTTTTGGTGCTCATTCGGTAAGGGGCACGGCGGCATCAGGAGCCCTAGTAGCGGGTGCTTCACTTTCTGATATTTTACGTTCAGCTGACTGGTCTCGAGAAGACACTTTTCGGCAGTTTTATTTCAGACTGGCGGATCATGCATCTTTTGGCTGAGCGTTGAAACAGCAAATATGTAGCCTCCTGTCAAGTTATAAAATTTTAGATTATGCTAGCTTTAGTGTACCTATAATCTTAATTTTATTAATGACAGGAGGCGAATATTTCCCATTTTGTTTATTGTAAATGGATTAAATGTTTAAAGGGTTTAGTCAGTTTGAGACTCTACATTTACTCAAGCCCTACCTCTGATGAAATGGTGTACTACATGTGTTTTGTTTTTTCATTTGTCCATATGTATAAAGAATAATGGGGAAAAATTTAAAGGCGTAAAAAAAAAATGATGCTTTAAAAAAAGAAATAAAATAAATTAAAGAGAGTTGAAGAAGGAAAATGTAATGGTGGAGGATGTATGTTTTGCAGGAACACTAGCTAAATTAAGTACGAGACCAGACTGAAGCAGAGATGGTTTTAGCCAGTTGGGGGTTAGAGCAGGTGACTGGCACAGTGACAGCTCACAGCATGAAAGCAGGTAGTAATGTAAACAGAATCAAGGGAGACTTAGACCAAGAATGTTAGTATCTAAGTTCTGAGAACCTGGCTTCAATAAGATGTGAAGCATACTAATTTTTATGACACAAATCATTATCTCACATCATTTTAATATTCTTTTCATTTTAGATGTCCAGCTATTAACCCTGTAAATGTCATCCGTTGTAAATAATATTAGCTTGCACACAATTTGTATACTTCGTATACATCTTTATATGAAAAACTATGCACAACTTTTTACAGCAAAGGAGATTAATAAGCAATGATAAGACTTAAAGGGTCATTCCAGGCACCCAGACCACTTCTGCCCATTGGAGTGGTCTGGGTGCCAACTCCCATCACCCTTAACCCTGCAAGTGTAATTATTGCAGTTTTTATAAACTGCAACAATTACACTTGCAGGGTTAAGTTCTCCTCTAGTGGCTGTCTATCAGACAGCCACTAGAGGGACTTCCGGGTTCTTAAAACACAAAAAGTGTTTTAAACGACGCTGGATGTCCTCACGCTATGCATGAGGACCTCCAGCGTCGCCGGAATCCCCATAGGAAAGCTTTGAATAATGCTTTCCAATGGGGAGGTCTAATGCGCGCGCGGTTGTTGTCGCGCATGCGCATTAGGTCTCCCCCGGCGGCCGAAGAGTGTGGGCGGAGCCTGACCCAGCGCCAAGGGACATTGGCTTTGGATTCAGGTAAGTAACTAAAGGGGTTTTAACCCCTTTAGCAACATGGGATGGGGGGTGGGAGGGAGAGGTGCACTACAGGATTCTGCAGTGCCAGGAAAACTGATTTGTTTTCCTGGCACTGGAGAATCCCTTTAATCTTTGTTCTACAGTATTTAAAAAAAACAAAAAACAAAACAACTGTATCAGTGCAGTTTAGGTCATAGTTATATTATGTATTTTTTACTTGTATTTGATTGTATTTTGCTATCACTTTTATATGACCTTGGTATTTTTTTCGGTCGCTCCGTAGTTTTCCAGAGAGCGCAGGCAAAGGTTAGATTGTTGGCTGCAAGAAAACAGGCCATCGGAATTGGGCCAGTATTTATTACTGTACAAATGGAAACCCCCTACTCTATTTCAAATATCAAGGAACGGTCCAGATCTTTGAAGTGTATAAATCCTAAGATAATACAAATCTCATGATGGGACATTTAAAGAATATCTTTATCTCTGATAGTTTTAGATCTGGAAACCCCAACTACTGCTAATTTAAAACTGTTACTTGAATATTGTATCTGGCTGGATTTAAAGGGCACCTTTATGCCCCAAAGAACTCATGCTTACATTGATAATAACATTTTATCTGTGCATTGTGCTAGTAGTTTTGCTAACAAATGTATACAATAGGAGAAAAAACTATGTTAAAATGTGTTTTTCTTGCAGCTGTCAATCAATGCCTCAGCACTGACTAACAAGGGAGACCAGAAAAGACCTCCCACAGGAGGTCCCTCTTGTCAGGAATCCTTTACTTACCCTGGCGGTCCGACCGACCAAAGGTTCAGTACCCTATTGTGGTTCCTAGTTCGCTAGTCTCCCAAGAGTACGTTATATTCTGGTTCTGGGATTCTGGTATTGACTTATCTTATTCTATGACTTCTGGTTCTCTTGACTCGGCTCTGTTTTTTCGTATTTGGTACTTCTGGATCCCTCTGACTAGGCCTGTCTTTGAATATTCTTATCTTTTTGCCCGGCCATTCTAAGAACCGGTTCTATAGTTGGTGGGTTTATTATTCTGTATGTTCGGTCACCTATTTCCTGACACCTCTGCTCTCCACCCATAGCAACCACAGTGCAGGCACTGCGGTTGCCATGGAAACTCCCTAGCTGGCACTAGAATATAGGAATGGAGTCACATGATGTCACTTCATTTTGGCGCTGGTATGTGTCCATTTTGTTGTGGGCAATGAAGACGTCACTAACGAGATTTGCCCTGCTTGGAACCCTGTATTCTCTCCCTATTTTTTTTTTAAACAAACTACAATTCGGCTGAATGTGAGCCGATTGGGTGTTCGATCAGGTTTGCAAATTCCAAGCCGAAATATATATATTTGAATTACGTGCAATGCTGGGGGGGGGGAAGTCAATATTCTTAATTCTGCCTTAGGTCCCCTAAAAAATTGATTATTGACGGCAAGAAAAGATGATTGATGGCTTTGGGACAATCAATTCAGACATTAAGTGAGAAGTGAGCAATAGAGGAAACAAAAGAAGAAGAAGTGAAATCTATATATATTTATTAGCTTGTTTGGGATTATCAACTTATTCTTCCTGTAACATTCTGTAATTCTCTCATTTATTGTTAAATTTCCCTCTTTATAATATTATAAAGTGTGGCAATATAAATTGGCGCTATAAAAATTACAATAATGATAATATATAAGAAATATTTAATACATATATAATATATAACTATAAAAACTATATTTATATAGTATATGTTTAATAAATACATACTATATAAATAGTGATTTTTATTTATTTTTACTGTTCCTTTTCCCTCTATTGATTCCTTTTTTTTTTAACTTGATTTGTGAACCAAATGAAAGGAAAATACTCAGTGTACTGCAACATATACAGGGCTGCCAATCCACTCTCACCTTACCGTTGCTGGTCTGGCGAGTCTGAAATGTTTACTTCCGGTTCAGACCGCCATCTTGATTTCCTTACCTGTATTCCTCGTGGTCTCCTGGTCTGGTGCTTCCCTGCCTCTGCCACCCATTGCTGACGTCCGCGCAGCCAGTTCGTTTCTCAGCTCCACACCGGGTTTAACCGTTAGTCTGGTTCCGTAAAGCAACTGCCGCAAACTTTGCTAGCTTTACATGGCGTAGCCCCGTTTGTTTGAACCAGCGTTTCGGTTTCTCACTATTATATACATTTCGTACACTTACGCCGTTCGGCTATTTGCCCTAGCCCTATCTGTCTATACGCATGTTTCACATTGCTCAGTTACATGAACGCAATCATTTGCGCACATACAACTAGATAAACCTTTCGGTTTTCGAACGACACTTAGGACGCATTCATTTCGTATGTTTTCAGCACTCCAATGCATCCCTAATTCTTTTGGTGATTACAACTAAACTGACGACATAGGCACAAATTTTACCCAGTACTCATGTGATTTTGCCCCTACTGGTTACAAATGATATTACAGTCATTTATAAATTCCACTGAGGGTTGAAGTCTGGATGTTGTAAACTGATATTCCTGACCTTTTCCGACAGGTTCATACCAAGGAATTCAGACTTAAGGATAGTGATTTCTGACATCTGTGTCAAAAAATTGTGTTTACTTTCTAGGTTGGTTGGAATTTGATTTATGATTCATGCTTTGGGCCAAATGATACATGTTAAATTAGTTAAGCATGTAGATTTACTTTTTTAGGTTCTTGAACTTCAGACAGTAGCTTTTACAAGCACAAGAAAGCCGTCATCATCTTCCGTTTAAAAACTACACTCTACATAGTATCTGGTAGGTTCTTTTGATTTCGAGCCCACGATCTGGCCAACTACTACCATACACACAGACGCTTATATATTAATTTTCATGTCCGCAGGTCACCATGATACTATTACAATCGCTGTTCATTCCTCTACATTGACAGCTCGTCCTGACTCACATATCAGGTACTACGCCAGAACCCAGTACTTTTCTAGTTTTAGAGTGGCACTGGTCCTAGGTTACACAGCCCAATTAGGAATATATTTTCTGGTCTTAACCTAAATGCTAGTGGTCCCGTGAGGCCAACACCCTTATCCTCATCCTCGGATGTATACGTCCCAAATCATAGCTAGCCGCCTTGCACTGTCGCACAGAGATGGCCTCACCTGTCACTCCCATTCTATCTAATGCTTTAATTGCCACCAAGAGGCCAACACCCCGCCACAACGTTCGGTGGCCTCATATTTTCCCCTCGGGCCCACGCATATGTAGTGCCTCTCAAGCCGCTTGGCAGTTAGCAGGGACTCATCTGTCACTATCATAAAGTATAATTGTTTCACCGCTTGGTATCTTGCTAGCCTCACCAGTACCCACCCAATTCATTACAGGGTGATTGATTAAGCAACTTTATATTTTTCAGTTAGGTCACAAACTCCTGATATCCCTGAGGAACTTTTGCTACCCAGCACACCCGCTAGGCCTGGTACCCCTGTTCCTGCAACAGATGTTATTAGTCCTTCATACCTAAGATCATGGACCAGCCCACGTCTCACTGCAGAGCTCAGAAGACTCTGCATCCCTTTCCCAGCTACTGCTAGAAACCCGCAGTTGTTTAGATTATTGAACACTTCTACTGACAACTCCGATGCGGGGGAAGGCCCTAGTGGGACCCAATTGCCAGCTTTTCATGCCATGATGACTTCACTTATGTCATCCATTGGCACAATTAGCTAAAGGCTGGATAAATTGGAAGCAGGTGCCAACCAGACCACTTCTAATACAATGGTTACCAGTCACCCTCTCACTGCTATTATGCCCGGTAATTCCTTGGAAGCTATTTTGGTTATTGAGTCGATTAATTCCTTGCATATGGTCCCATCCCCCCTCAAAAAGGACATTCTGCAGGGCAAGGATGTAAACCTGGTTTCATTGCTCATTGCCTCCCAGGATGTCCTAGAGAACAGGACCTTTGCATACGGGGATATTTCAGTAGCGCTAAGGGCAAGAGACCCCCGGCTGAACAAAAAATTGTCCATCCCTGAATTTGTGCTGGGTTTTGGAACTTATAGGGATGTCTACTGCTCAGTTTATCCAGAGAAAAGAGCGGCGTTGGATGCATACATGCACAAGATGGTGGATCTGGGGCACAAATACGGTGGTACCGCTTTTTACGATTACCACCGTTCCTTCTCTGCAAAAGTGGCTACAGCAAATTGGACACTGAGTTATTCTGCAGGCACTTTGCAGGCCTCAGACCCCCAGCTTGTGTACTGTGTGCATCAACAGCGCATAGCACCAATTTCTGCCCAAACATGGCAGAAATTGAACAAAGCCAAACTGCCTCTAACTTCCAAAGACCTGCTAGAGGATTAAAAGACAAACTGGGTAGGGATATTGTATTTCTAGGCAAATCCCAAGTTTGCAACAATTTTAATGTGGGTAATTGTGGTTTCAGCTCTTGCAGGTTGATGCATGTATGTTCCCACTGTTTCAGGGCCCATTCCAAGACAATGCCAGACAATAAAGCTTTTCCCAAACTGTATCACACGTGCGTGAACCTCACCTTATTAACTACACTGTTACAACAACACCCATCACGCCATTCCATTGACTACCTTATCACGGGACTGAATGAGGGATTTCACACCGGGTTGGTACATTTACCTACCGGCACGCTGGAATGTGACAACCTACAATCCAAATTATACGATCCACAGTTGGTAAAGCAACTGCTGAAAACTTTGCTAGCTTTACATGGCGGAGCCCCGTTCGTTTGAACCAGCGTTTCGGTTTCTCACTATTATATACATTTCGTACACTTACGCCGTTCAGCTATTTGCCCTAGCCCTATCTGTCTATACGCATGTTTCACATTGCTCAGTTACATGAACGCAATCATTTGTGCACATACAACTAGATAAACCTTTCGGTTTTCGAACGACACTTAGGACGCATTCATTTCGTATGTTTTCAGCACTCCAATGCATCCCTAATTCTTTTGGTGATTACAACTAAACTGACGACATAGGCACAAATTTTACCCAGTACTCATGTGATTTTGCCCCTACTGGTTACAAATGATATTACAGTCATTTATAAATTCCACTGAGGGTTGAAGTCTGGATGTTGTAAACTGATATTCCTGACCTTTTCCGACAGGTTCATACCAAGGAATTCGGACTTAAAGATAGTGATTTCTGACATCTGTGTCAAAAAATTGTATTTACTTTCTAGGTTGGTTGGAATTTGATTTATGATTCATGCTTTGGGCCAAATGATACATGTTAAATTAGTTAAGCATGTAGATTTACTTTTTTAGGTTCTTGAACTTCAGACAGTAGCTTTTACAAGCACAAGAAAGCCGTCATCATCTTCCGTTTAAATACTACACTCTACATAGTATCTGGTAGGTTCTTTTGATTTCGAGCCCACGATCTGGCCAACTACTACCATACACACAGACGCTTATATATTAATTTTCATGTCCGCAGGTCACCATGATACTATTACAATCGCTGTTCATTCCTCTACATTGACAGCTCGTCCTGACTCACATATCAGGTACTACGCCAGAACCCAGTACTTTTCTAGTTTTAGAGTGGCACTGGTCCTAGGTTACACAGCCCAATTAGGAATATATTTTCTGGTCTTAACCTAAATGCTAGTGGTCCCGTGAGGCCAACACCCTTATCCTCATCCTCGGATGTATACGTCCCAAATCATAGCTAGCCGCCTTGCACTGTCGCACAGAGATGGCCTCACCTGTCACTCCCATTCTATCTAATGCTTTAATTGCCACCAAGAGGCCAACACCCCACCACAACGTTCGGTGGCCTCATATTTTCCCCTCGGGCCCACGCATATGTAGTGCCTCTCAAGCCGCTTGGCAGTTAGCAGGGACTCATCTGTCACTATCATAAAGTATAATTGTTTCACCGCTTGGTATCTTGCTAGCCTCACCAGTACCCACCCAATTCATTACAGGGTGATTGATTAAGCTACTTTATATTTTTCAGTTAGGTCACAAACTCCTGATATCCCTGAGGAACTTTTGCTATCCAGCACACCCGCTAGGCCTGGTACCCCTGTTCCTGCAACAGATGTTATTAGTCCTTCATACCTAAGATCATGGCCCATCCCACGTCTCACTGCAGAGCTCAGAAGACTCTGCATCCCTTTCCCAGCTACTGCTAGAAACCCGGAGTTGTTTAGATTATTGAACACTTCTACTGACAACTCCGATGCGGGGGAAGGCCCTAGTGGGACCCAATTGCCAGCTTTTCATGCCATGATGACTTCACTTATGTCATCCATTGGCACAATTAGCTAAAGGCTGGATAAATTGGAAGCAGGTGCCAACCAGACCACTTCTAATACAATGGTTACCAGTCACCCTCTCACTGCTATTATGCCGGTAATTCCTTGGAAGCTATTTTGGTTATTGAGTCGATTAATTCCTTGCATATGGTCCCATCCCCCCTCAAAAAGGACATTCTGCAGGGCAAGGATGTAAACCTGGTTTCATTGCTCATTGCCTCCCAGGATGTCCTAGAGAACAGGACCTTTGCATACGGGGATATTTCAGTAGCGCTAAGGGCAAGAGACCCCCGGTTGAACAAAAAATTGTCCATCCCTGAATTTGTGCTGGGTTTTGGAACTTATAGGGATGTCTACTGCTCAGTTTATCCAGAGAAAAGAGCGGCGTTGGATGCATACATGCACAAGATGGTGGATCTGGGGCACAAATACGGTGGTACCGCTTTTTACGATTACCACCGTTCCTTCTCTGCAAAAGTGGCTACAGCAAATTGGACACTGAGTTATTCTGCAGGCACTTTGCAGGCCTCAGACCCCCAGCTTGTGTACTGTGTGCATCAACAGCGCATAGCACCAATTTCTGCCCAAACATGGCAGAAATTGAACAAAGCCAAACTGCCTCTAACTTCCAAAGACCTGCTAGAGGATTAAAAGACAAACTGGGTAGGGATATTGTATTTCTAGGCAAATCCCAAGTTTGCAACAATTTTAATGTGGGTAATTGTGGTTTCAGCTCTTGCAGGTTGATGCATGTATGTTCCCACTGTTTCAGGGCCCATTCCAAGACAATGCCAGACAATAAAGCTTTTCCCAAACTGTATCACACGTGCGTGAACCTCACCTTATTAACTACACTGTTACAACAACACCCATCACGCCATTCCATTGACTACCTTATCACGGGACTGAATGAGGGATTTCACACCGGGTTGGTACATTTACCTACTGGCACGCTGGAATGTGACAACCTACAATCCAAATTATACGATCCACAGTTGGTAAAGCAACTGCCGAAAACTTTGCTAGCTTTACATGGCGGAGCCCCGTTCGTTTGAACCAGCGTTTCGGTTTCTCACTATTATATACATTTAGTACACTTACGCCGTTCAGCTATTTGCCCTAGCCTTATCTGTCTATACGCATGTTTCACATTGCTCAGTTACATGAACGCAATCATTTGTGCACATACAACTAGATAAACCTTTCGGTTTTTGAACGACACTTAGGACGCATTCATTTCGTATGTTTTCAGCACTCCAATGCATCCCTAATTCTTTTGGTGATTACAACTAAACTGACGACATAGGCACGAGGTGAAACAAGGGTTTTTGTTGGGCCCATTCTTTTCACCACCCTTCACATCTTGGAGAACCAACCCCATTGTGGTTGTCACGGGGAAGACTTCACTCAAACCTAGACTGATCATTGATTTATCCGCACCACATTCCTCCACTGTCCCCAGCCTTAATTCACTCATACCTTCCGAAGAATTTTCACTACACTACGCCACCGTCGATCATGCCATAGGGGCTATCCTTAAAGCAGGCACAGGGGCATGGCTAAGCAAAACCGAAGTGGTGAATGCCTTCAAATTACTACCCATGCACCCTTCCCTATGGCATCTTCACGGCATTAAATGGCAGGGATTGTATTATTTCTTCATCCTTCTCACTTTTGGCTCCAAAAGCAGCCCACATATTTTTGACACGTTTGCAGAGGCTTTGTGTTGGTTATTAATTAATGTGTGTAAATGTCCTTCAGTTATTCCCTATCTGGACGATTTCCTCACAACTGAGAACAACACACTCCCCCCAAGTAGTTTGAGACACATGTTGGCTTTGTTTGAATCCCTCACTATCCCAGTCTCCCCTCACAAGACGTTGGGTCCAGACACTAGCATGCAATTTTTGGGGATCCAACCAGACACGGTACACAAGCCTCTCTCAGGACAAGATTGAGTGTAACTTGGCAAGTATTGAACATTACCTACTAAAAGGTTGTTGCAACCGGAAAGAACTGCAATCACTGCTGGGGTCGCTCAATTTTGCCATGAGGATCATACCACAAGGTAGATCCTTAATTTCCCCATCTACTATCCCTATTTCCACAATTTACCTCAGACACTTCACGCATCACGTTAGATGACCACACAACCTCTGATTTACGAGACAAACTCATTGATGTTATGGTTATTATATGCTAGATTTCTGTATACGGCAATATTGCCCTGACCCCAAATTTGAAGGCTTGGCCTGTAGTTGTGGGAGGGGCTTGAATCCCCTTTAAAAGGGCTGCCAATCCACTCTCACCTTACCATTGCTGGTCTGGCGAGTCACCCCTCCCACCACTCCCTCTATTCATAAATACCCTCTATGGTGGGCCCACTTTTATTACAGGCCTACTGCTTTGTCGGTTCCGGCACACCACAACTGACTGGTGCAAACTCATTGATGTTATGGTTATAATATGCTAGATTTCTGTATACGGCTATATTGCCCTGACTACAAATATATATATATATATACAGAATATTATATTATGTATACATCTTGCAGCACACTAGTCAGACATTTTTTTTCTCAGTTCAAAAATTTGACCAAGCCAAACTGACATTCGGGGTTAATTTGGGTGTCCAGAAAAATATTCTATATTTGAATTCAGCAGAACCAAAATTTCTTGCTGCGCACACATAACAATAATAATAATGATTATTAATAATACAATAATAATATAAAAATCAACCAGGGTGGTGTACATGTTATTGTCTTTTTTTGATGCCCGTCTATTGAACTAACTTTATTAATGGTGATCTTTTGATTTGTTTTACAACCCTTTTGCATTAAGTGTAGCAGGGGAAGTACAAAAGATAAAGAGAATGAGAGACACAAAAGTGTGATGTAGAAACTCTGTTTGTAAAACAAGTGTATTTATGTGTGTATACATTCTATATGGACAAAAGTATTCGGACACATGGTCATTACACCAACAGGAACTTTTATGACATTGCATTCTAAATACATATACATCAATGCATAGCTGGTCCCCCCCTTTCCAGCGATAACAGCTTCCACTCTTCTGGAAGGCTTTCCACAGAATATTGGAGTGTTTCTGTGTTACTTTTTGCCCATTTAGCCAATAGAGAATTTGTGATGTCAGGCACTGATGTTGTATGAGAAGGACTGGATCGCAATCGCTGTTCCAGTTCATCCCGAAAAGTGTTCGATGGGGTTGTTCAGGGCTTTGTACGGGCCAGTCAAGTTCTTCCACACCAAACTCATCCAACCATGTCTGGACCTTGCTTTGTGCACTGAGGCACAGTCGTGCTGGAATAGAATAGCCTTCCCCAAACTGTTCCCACAAAGTTGTAAGCATAGCATTGTCCAAAATGTCTCGGTATGTTGATGCATTAAGTTTAAGTAAGGATCCTAGTCCAAGACCTGAAAAACAGTCAGAGGAGTTTGGCGGTCATGGTGGTCATATCATTATCCATCCTCCGCCAAACTTTACAGTTGGCACAATGAAGTCAAGCAGGTAACAATTTCCTGTTATCTGTCAAACCCAGACTCGCAAATAAAGAAGGGTGATTAATCACTCCATAGAACACATTTCAACTGCTCCAGAGTCAATGGCGGCATGCTGTACACTGCTCAATCCGACACTTGGCATTAAACTTAGTGATGTGAGGCTTGCATGCAGCTGCTGGAACACGGAAATTCATTCCATAAAGTTCCCACTACATAGTTTTTGTGATGATATTAATGCCAGTGTGTTGGGGATCTTTTGACAGGTGGTGCCCAAGAGGCAGTAATGAGCCAAAAGAGAGGTACCAAATAGGGATGAGACAATCTCGAAGTCAGGGTAAGTCAAGGTCGGACGCAGGCAGCGCAGGTTTAGGAACGTATGACAGGCAGATAGGTCAAGGATCAGATGAAGGCAGGATTCACAGAAATGTATACACCAAACTGTGCACTGAGGTAGGGGTAGACTGAGATTACATAGGGGAGAAGTATCCACCTCTCACATACTATTGACTAAAAAGTGATTAGTCCCTTTAAACAATTTCAGGTGTTCTGTCCCTTTAAGAGGCCAGCTTTCGGGCACACGTGCGCCTAGTGTAAGTGGAATTCACATGCGGGATTGGCTGGGGCTAACTGCGAGTCGCAGCGTGGTGTGGAGAGCCGCGACACCGACTCCATGTGCTGCAGGGATGCCGGCTGCCTGTTCCTGCGGTTGGGCATGCTGGTATCCTCGGCGTGCACCGTCAGGAAACCGCCGCAGCCACAGGCGGAGATGCAGCGAGGATCCTCCCAGTAAGTGCAGTCGTGACACAGTGGAAGTTTGGAATCAGCAGAGCGTTGGTGACTTTTAGGCACCATGCGCCTCAGCACTTACAGACCCTGCTCTGTGACTTTACAAGGTCTTCCGCATCACAGCTGTGTTGCTGCTGTTCCTCAACGCTTCCACTTTCCAATAATATCACTTACAGTTGACCGCGGAATATATAGCAGGGATGAAATTTCACGAACCGACTCATTGCAAAGGTGGCATCCTGTCACAGTACCATGCTTGAATTCACTGAGCTCTTGAGAACGAACCATTTTTTTAAACAAATATTTGTAAATGCCAACTGCATGGCTAGGTGCTTGATTTTATAAACCTGTGTCAACGGGTTTGAGGGAAACACCTAAATTCAATAATTAAAATGTGTGTCCATATACTTTTGGCCATATAGTGTATATATATATATTTATCTATTTATACATATATAAAATAAGACATTATATATCATCACCACAGTATAAATGAAAGATAGCTTCCAGTGTCATTGCATTTCCTTGTATAGAATTTTAGATATAAAAAGTTTAAGCAGATGAAACATATAAATAAGCCACTTAGTACAGATCTGATATTTTGGTTGTGTTGATGAGTGATGTAGATATGTTACCTTATATGAAAATTAGATCAATTGCTAATAAGGGTTCGGAGGTGAGAATGAGACCGATTTTATTTTCTCAGCTTATGTTCTAATAAAGAACACTGAAGTTTCTTTTTACACATTGACTTCTATTACTGCTGAGACAGGTGTCTGTGTGCTGTTGATTAATAAATCCTCCCGCACTAGAAATGGCGGAGGCCATCTTACTCAGAGGCAAAACATGAAGAATATACGAAGATAATTCATTGATCTCTTTTCTAAAAATGTAAACTTGACAGTAGTAATAAAAAACAGGAATACATCTTAACTTTAGCTTATTTGCTATAGACATTTGCTATTTTGTGTTTCGTCCTTGTTATTTTTTTGTTTTTCTATATCAGTTCCTCACATTTTATTGTGATTTCTTTATAGTAATAGACATTTTTTTTGTTATTTACCCAAACCAAATAAAAACAGAATTAAAAAAAAAATGGCCCAGGATAAAGTATGTTTTGTCTGTTAAACCAGCTACAAAAATGAAAAATTACAATCTGGAGTTCAGTTAAAAATCCGTCTTTGGTGTCTCTGCTTCAGTGTGAGATTGTTCTTTTCAACCTCCTTCTCATGCAATCTTTTCTTATTCTGGAAGTCATGGTCTGTACTGGTCTGCTGCTGCAAATTTCATACAACTATAATTTATAAACAATTTGAGCATTTTCTATCAAATGCCTAGCACGTAACATTTCAAACGGACAAAGTGGGACACTTTAGTTTTAGGAGTATGAGTGGAATTGTAACCAGGGGAGGGGGTGTACTGAGAAATTTTAAAGGACCACTATAGTGCCAGGAAACCATACTAGTTTTCCTGGCACTATAGTGCCCTGAGGGTGCCCCGACCCTCAGGGTCCCCCTCCCGCCGGGCTCTTGGGAGAGGAAGGGGTTAAAATCTTACCTTTCTCCAGCGCCGGGCGGGGAGCTCTCCTCCTCCATAGCGAAGTCATCGGCTGAATGCGTCAGCGTCCTATGGACGCTGATGTCTTCTCACTGTGAAGGCTCTAGAGGCTGGATTAACCCATTTATAAACATAGCAGTTTCTCTGAACTGAACCGATTGCTAAATTCATTATTGTAGTCTAAAGTCAGTTTACCGCTCCCATTTGGCTGTAGATATCTGTTATCCACTCAGACACACATAATGGCGCTTGTAGAAAAGAGGGACATTATAAAAGAAAAGGGAGACAGAAAAATTTGGGCCAAATATAGGGATTTTCCTTCATAAATAGGGACACTTGGGAGGTATGAAAATTATATCTTGTATTACATGATAACATTAGTCGCCAGAGAAATAAGTTTACTTCCCGGTTACCTTCATTGTCATCTATACATTTCCAGAGAAAGTACGATAAAAAATTAGGTTTCATTGCATATGAGCAGAGCATACATTTCACACACTAAGGCCACATTATTATTATTGCTTGAAGCTGTAGTGGAAGGTACGTCTACAGACTGAACACAGTTGGCATGTAATCTCCGGAACAGAATGTAGATAATCTGTGAAGGTTTTTCCAGGAGAATTACATCATCAACGCTGCCCCAGCTCTTGACGTGCCAGACTTTTCTGACTCATGAAATGTTTAAGAGTCAAACCAACTTCTTTCATCCGCATGTGGAAAGCCTGGATAATCTACAAACAGGACGTGATATAAAAAGGACTCACATTGCACTCGGGGGAATTTTTTTTTTTTTTTTTACATTTTAGCACGGAGGAACTGTCATACAGCACAATTCAATAAGGAGAGAGAAAGCTCAGTACTAGACTTATTTTGTTCTCGGTATCAATATCCCCGTAGATTAAAAAGACAAATATCTGCTGTCTAATAAAACAGCTGCTTTTCTTAGCCATTCTTATTTATATTCTCTTGAATTCCCCAGCTCGTGAGGAATCCTGCTGACAGATATATGTATAGCTTATGTGGGTACACAGAGAACCATTGACATCATTTAAAAGAAAAGCCATATTAAAACACCCACTTACCTTAAAATACACACTTGTAAAATTTGATATTGGAAGCGCGTTACATTCAAACCAAAGGAATCCTGAAGCCATGCGCAAGGAATCTATTCGAAAAAGAAAACAAATTGTTTTGCAAGTTGATGTTGTGATTTTGGGTTGACCGGACTAAAATATCTCCATTTGGGTTTATTCACTAAAGTGTGAATTATCAGAAATTCTAAGTTAATTCAAAGTAAATTTCAAATTTAGATCAAAAGAGAACTGAAAACACAACTGGCTCTTCCCCCCATCCCCCTACAGCGTTTGCGGTTTAAAATGTAAAATTAATTTTAAAGGAAAGGAAATTTTAAAGGAAATAACCCACATGTATTTAATGAGTTTCGCTGTGACTCAAGCCAGCAACCTACATTCCAACCTCACTCCCTTTCGAAATCGGGAACAGTGGGCGGAGTTATAGGGGAGCACCAGTGATGTGAACAGTGTCATTAGCAACACCCATTAGTTGAGCCGCACAGAAAAGTGACGGACTTGTCCAGAAGGGGGCGGATCAGCGTTGGGTTGTATTTGTTTATACAATTGCACATACGTTTGCTATTTGTTGTGCTTAGAGCAGAGATGCCTAACCTTTTTAGGAAGGACCCAAATTATATACATTGTATTAGCACAGCGATCCTGTTTTTAATAGAAATTTCGCACAGTCACCTATTTCCCAGCTGTAACATAAAATCTATCATTTCTGCAAATAGTAAATGCAACAGTCTCTTCACAGTGGAAGGTCTCGGGGAAGGGAGTGCTGTTAAAGAACTTAAAGGACCACTCTAGGCACCCAGACCACTTCAGCTTAATGAAGTGGTCTAGGTGCCAGGTCCCTCTAGGATTAACCCATTTTTTTATAAACATAGCAGTTTCAGAGAAACTGCTATGTTTATAAATGGGTTAATCCAGCCCTCAAATCCTCTAGTGGCTGTCTCATTGACAGCCGCTAGAGGTGCTTGCGTGATTCTCACTGTGAAAATCACAGTGAGAACATGCAAGCGTCCATAGGAAAGCATTGTAAATGCTTTCCTATGAGACAGGCTGAATGCGCGCGCAGCTCTTGCCGCGCGTGCGCATTCAGCCGAATGGGTGGAGAGGAGGAGGATCGGAGGAGGAGAGCTCCCCGCCTGGCGCTGGAGAAAGGTAAGTTTTAACCCCTTTCCTTTCCCCAGAGCCGGGCGGGAGGGGGCCCCTGAGGGTGGGGGCACCCTCAGGGCACTATAGTGCCAGGAAAACGAGTATGTTTTCCTGGCACTATAGTGGTCCTTTAATATGGGCATTTTCCTGGGGACTAGTAAGTTTATTTTAACATGTAGACACCAAGTAAAATGCCCTGGGAACCAATTTCTGGGTCCCAAACTACGTATTAAAGTATAACTCTCTGCTAGTTATAATAGTCAACATTTGTCTGCTACACATAGGGCTAGATTGAATATTTTGGATACGTTTTTCAAATAAAAACAGAGAATATGAGAACGCTGAGAATGGACAAAAGCTTAGAGAAACTTAGCTTCTTGCCCATTGGTAAATCCCAACTTAGGTCTCAAAGTAGTTTCTGCTCGCGTTTGCCATTATAGAATGTCAGGGTTACACTAGAATAAAATATATTAAATAGTGAGGGGTAAGAAGTAGTTCTTTTTTTATAATTCTTTATTTTTGTTGTGCATTGCAAGGTTTACAGATGTACATAGACATTGATCATGAGAGAGCATAACTTTAACATATGTCTGTTTCACTGCACAGTTTGGGTTTTAATTAACAGGTTCAATAGGTGTCACAGTGGGGAGAGCTAATAAGTATTAGCAAAGCAGGTTATGCACACTGATTACCTGGCTGGCTTTAAGAATAGATATTAGTATACTTGAGCTCTTTGAATCATGTTGCCAATATTTAAGTACAATCATCGCTCATTCTAAGGGATTACGTTAGGGGTCTGCTTGGGACCAGAGACTGAATGCGCAATTATTTAAGTATGTAGATTACTGATGTGTATACGGGCGCTTTTATAGAAGAATAGCTTAGCTAAGGTACTTGCTTAGGTAATGTACCAACAGGCAGACTGTGGCTTACTGGGTTATTGACAGTGATAAGCAGGGTATCGAAACCAACATGTACTGTAACCTCAACTGTTGGCAGCAGATAAGTCAGTTTAGTGGTTATTACAGCCAGGGTGTCTTCTGTTAGGGCTGTCGGTGATGAGTCCTGCGGTGTGCGCCTTAGTTGCCTTCCATCATGAGGCTCTGAGGCAGCTGCCGGCTTTGGCTTTAGGAATGGCTCTAGTAGGCATCCCGCTTTCCGGCACAGGGGCAATTCCCGTAGGGCACCCCAGAGTCCTTTGAGTCCCAAGCACCTGCTGCAGGGCAATGTGTCCGTGCATCGCCGTTTTCCCACCACCCGGTCGGTAAGTGAGTGCGGGTGTGGTGCTTTACCGGCTACAGTGTCCAGGTGCGGGTAGCGGTGTGATGGAGTTGTTGTGTGTGGATGATCTTTCTGGGTACTCACTCAGTGTTAGTCTGTGGTCTTAGTTATAGGGATCTCCGGTGGGGTGTGCACAGTTGGGGTAGGCACCACACCTGCTGCTGGGGGTTGCCGTTGCAGAGTAACTCCCGAGGCGGTCATGGCTGTGTGTTGTGAGGTTCAGCGCGCCATGCGAGGTTCTTCTCTGATGGCCTGTTAGCTAGATGCGTCGCTGTCGGCCATCTTGTTGGGGCCGCGTGGTAGCCGTTAGTTGTTGCCCGGCCCGCCCCCCAAGAAGTAGTTCTTAACACTGATACAAGCATGTTTATATGAGTTGACAAAATTCTGTGTTTGTGTGTGAATGTTGCATTTATTTGCAGTTTATTTGCTTTGCTTATTCTAAGTGTAGTACCTATAATGTTATTCACTGTATCCTGTTTGTACTGAACTTAAGAATGATCACTTTGGATATTTTGTAAGGACTTTAACCAATCTGAAACGTAGTAAACGATAACAGAGAACCTGAACTTACTACCATTGTAGGGCAGACTCTAACCAGTAGACAGATCCAACATTTCATAATTCACTTGGAACTAATTTTTAATTCCCAACAAGTTATACTTTAGTGAATAGCTCTGAAAGGTAATAACAACTGCGACTCCTGTTGAAGTCACCAATTTAACTAATTTTTAGGATTAGGTTTTGGGGTTCTTTGAGGACTATATCTTCTATCGACCCAATGCATCCTTTGGCAGGGGCAAAATGGGAGAGGGCTCTGGCCCAAAAGGCAGGCTGCCAAAGAAGAAATCAAGCAGTTAAAAGTTTTCCAACAGTTGAGACTTTTAGAATATTTTAATCAAATAGCTGAACTTGAACCTAGTATGCTGAAATTGAGGAGTAAATGTGATCCTCTAACAACGTGTCCTTCACTTTTTATAAAATCTGAATGGGATTGCCATGAAGTCTTGAAACATAATCAAAATAATCAAATACCCTAACTGCCTTAACTCCACGTCCAGCCTTTGAAATTGAAACACTACACATACAGACTCCAGGCATCATGACCATCTAAAATTTATGCTTGTTCTCTGCTTGTCAAACGCAGTTATTAAGCACTATTAATTCCAACATCTCATAGTACAAAATTATGACACATATCGGTGGTCCATTCATGCCTTCAATGTTTGCACAGAACTTACATCTGATGCTCAAAGGTGTGAAGTCCACTAACAATATATGGAACAGAGATTTTAGGCAGAGGTTACAGAGAGAATATGTTAAAGTGAGCACTTGTTACAGCAAGAAAAAAAGCAGTAATGCGGTCACATAATGAACAGTTTGGAGAAAAATATCCAACCTTTATTTAGATGTTCCACAGCAATAGCGCTTGCCAAAAAGTAAAACTTGAAAGCTTTTTCTAACTGTGGAAAGACTCTCCCACTCAGCCATTTATCCAAAGCACCATATAATAAGAGAAATACTCGAAGATAAATATCCAATGAAATTTACTTTATTGTCACTGTTATGCCCACTGTTCCCATCCAATAAAAAAAAAAACTTCCATCTTTCATTATAATCAACAAGTTATGCATGAGAACTGCAATCAGTTTGACTTAATTCCTTTGTTTTTCATTTTTTGGGAACCCCGGGTCCATTTCTTATAGGGCATAATGGGGACATGGGTGACATGTGTGTGACTTCATGTATGAAGAACATACAGTAAATTTATTTGTGTGCATTATTACCTGGGCAACCAAAAAATCTACATGCCACCAAAATGATGTCCTCCTTCCCACCACTCAGAAATGTTTCTATTTATCCAATTTTGTGACTTGGTTGTCAATTCAACCCAACTGTATAGTAAATAAATTCTATACAATATCATTCCTAACGTTCTAGGTATAAGGTAACAAAAAAAATATATATATGTAATATAACACAGATAAGATCAAGCGAAAAGATCTAAATTAGGCAGTTAATGGGAGAATCAGGGGAACGAGTGCTTCTTAGCTGGAGTTCAGCTCCAAGGTTTTGTATTTCATATTATTCTCTATTTGTTTGTGTTGCTAATGGTATACGCATTACAACACATAGTGTCCACATTGTTGAGTAATAATATACTACATCAGAAGATGACTGAGTTATACAATTACAGAAAGAAACAATATGAAAGAGGAATCCCGGCCACACGCTAAATATACACATTATGGTACAGAGTATGCAAATAAACAACATGCCATCTCTTAGATGTTTAATAACTAAAGATTAATACAGGAATTCCCTCCCACTCTGCGTTTTGCTGTAACTGTTTCTCAAGGTTTCTTTAAAAAACTCTAAGAATATTAGATTGTGATCAACCCTACAGCCTAGAAAATGGGTACCATTACATCTTCTTAGTTAAAAAAAAACTAGAGCTTGGGTTTAGAACCTCACGAGCTAGAGTTTTATGTAGAATATACCATGATACTCCAGGGCAGACATTAATCCTTTCCGGTCCTATGTCGGAATATAGCCGAAAAAATACTTCACCTCTTGTGGCCCAGGTCGGAGTTTCCTTGGAAAGTACCACCGATGTGCGCAGCACAAACAGGCTAAGAGATACTGGTGGTAGAACGCACACACAGGCTGCTTGTGTCCCACCTGGAGATCACAGAGCGCTGTGCCATGCAATCTCCAATTCGCGTGCAAAATAAAAGAAAAAAAATGCGCCGAAAGTTTTATTCTGACGGATATAGGATAAAGAGTTACTACAATGGTACAACTACACTAACTACCAAATTACACCAAGCATAGCTTTATGGGTAGGCTCAGCCTGATTAAGCCTCCAGCGTTTTAGGAGACATTCCAATATACAGTATGGGTTTCATTAATTAGTCTAGCCTTTGGCAGACATAGTAGAGTATTGAAGGGTAAAGAAAGTGCCTTATTCTCGGATTGCATGACCACACATTATCAATAGTAGAGAAAAAAAATAAAATAAAATTAGATATTGAGTCCTCAAGATTAAATGTGCCACTTTCTATTTCATGCAAGCAATATGTACCATGCACATTTTTGCTCACTACGCAGCAGAGCAATTATTTTTTCTATGTTGGTTTGGGACAACTCACGTACAAATAAAGAAAATTAGACTGAAAGTTTGTTATTGCAATTTTTTGATTATATTCTGAAACATCCATTGTTATTTTAGAATTCTGCAGAAATTTAACAACACTTTGATTTTATTATTTATATTATTTATAATGCATACACAGAAATAAATGCCAGCTCTTAGTGAATAATCCCCTTAGGCTAAATAGTCTAGGGTACCACAAACTTTATAAATTTGACTTTATATGTATAGAGTCCCAGTTCTTATTCAATATAATGCAGTATGCGTTTAGGAGGATGGGGATAAGTATCCTTTGTTATCCAAAAGTATTCAAAAAGGTAGCTTGTCTTGTGTATCCACCAAATATATTGATACCTTTAAAAGGATACAAAATTTGCACATAGCATAATATTGCACACTTTATTAATAAAAATCCCCTTCCCCCAAATGGAACCCTTACAAAAACTTAATGTGGTATGGTCTCCAATAACTACACAAACCACGTTGTAACAGTATTGAAGAGGTGTTACCACTCCGTCTGATGGAAGTCTCTGCACACAGATCGGGATGGGAAGGAGTCATTTATGTGGGCTATTTAATCCCTTTATGTTAAGGGAGAAAACTTTAAACATAGTGTCAGCAATCCTACCTGATGTGGAGTCTGGTATGCAGAGATATACGCTCAACCTTGCAAATAAACACAGACCAAGGTGACCAGGCAAGACGCCACCTGGCCTGTGAGTCTGTGCACGAGGGCTGTGCAGGGATATACTCCTAGTCACAGTACAGGCAAGGACAAGCAGAAGAGTAGTCGAGGAAAGCCAAAGTCAGGGGAAGCCAGAGGTCAGAGAAAACTATGTGAAGAGCCAAGGTCAGGAGCCAGGAACAAACTGGAGAACACACAATCTTAATACACAGAAACAGGAACCACAAACGTGAACCAGAGTCAATGAACTGACATTGCCCTCAGGGTCCTTAGGTGCCTGCAGCCCCCCCAGTGTCACCCCTGCAAAGGTGATGGAGTACAGTTTCAACTACTCTGTGAATTAAGTACCTGATTGCAAATTTGAGTTAGACACTTTACGTTCATTTAGGTTTATTAAGGAGAAAAATGAAACAAAAACATGAATAAACAATGCATAAAACAAGGTTTTTGCAGAAAACCTTTGCGCATCCCGCAAAGAAAGAAACAGGCTCGGGAGTGTTGAAATTCACTATCCATTTCGTGGTCTAGGAGGGGTTGTAGATAATCCACCGAGATATAGCCCTTACATAAGTATCATATTGTACTGGTGTTTACATCAGCTAAAAAAACTATAAACATTAAACATAGGACGCAAACCACAGTGCATACCAATATTAGCTAGTCTGGTTTTTAAACTATGGGGGGCCCTGGTTACACAAACTATCCAACCCGTCCAGAGAATATATGTAGGTACTCCAACCCAAGCTTGGCATTCCCTAAGATGTAAGGACAAGGCTTTGTCCTTCACTAGTGCTAGGCTATTCAGAGCTCATATTTGGGGGTTTAACGCTGTGGTCCCCCCAGCCGGGTCTGCTATGGACCTTGTAGTCGGCTCGGATCAATCTGGGTTATGGCATTTGCCATTGGAGTATGAAACATTCTCGGGCCGTAAAGTCAGAGGGGTTGCCCATAAACATAGGAGTTTAAATGAGGTGCATGGTTGCTAATGATATTCTTGGCCCTCGTCTTCCCTTTAATAGCCATATCACAATGTGCCCCACTACCCTATGACCCAGCACTGGGTTGGGACTACCGGCAATATGACAGTGGATAATTGATAGAGTTCTGGGTTAGCAATAAGAAAGAACATATAGTCTTATGACAATTAACAAAAACTTGTTGGACACTCAAGTGACTGGTGCGTCATTAGAAGAGCTTTACTCTGCAAAGTTGTTGTTCGGCCTCGTTGGGGAGCCCACTAGTGTCCATTCTGGTCTCAGTTTTTTGGACAAAGGCCTTTAAGGAGATGAGCGTCCCATAGCGTGGTGAAGGTCCCATTCTTTGAGCTTTGCCATTC
>OW240912.1:29878372-29991491 GCA_933207985.1 Pelobates cultripes | reverse complement strand
GGGGAGGGAGAGAGATGGGGAGGAAGGGGTGAGACACAGGGAAAGGAGGGGGAGATAGATGGGGAGGAGGGGGGAAAGACACAGGGAAAGGGGGGGGGAGAGAGATGGGGAGAGACACAGGGAAAGGGGGGAGGGAGAGAGATGGGGAGGAGGGAGAGACACAGGGAAAGGGACACAGGGAAAGGGGGTGAAAGAGGCAGAGGGGAAAGAGAGAGACAAAGAGGGAGAAATGAGAGAGAGACACACAAGGGGAGGGGAAGAAAGAGGCAGAGGGGGAAGAGAGAGACTAGGAAGGAGAGGGGAGACATTGACACAGAGGAGCAGTGAGGGGGAGAAAGAAACATACAGAGTGACTGGGGGAGACAAAAAGGCACACAGAGGGGCTGGAGATAAAGAGACACACATAGGGGCAGTATATATCACAAAGCCCCCAAGGCTTTCCCCTGCCGGCCGATCTGCCTCCCCGTTCCACAGGCACCGTGCAGCCAGTTGGCAGGGGAGGAAGAGAGGACCTGGGGCAACGCTCCGGCTCTCACGAGGGTGAACTCTAGCCCTGGAGCTACGGGCTAGAGTTCACTCTCACCACTTCCTGGTGGTCCCAGTAGTGAACTCTAGCCCCATACACACACTGCCCCACACACACACCATACACATTCACACACTGCCCCCCCACACACACACACCATACACATTTACACACTGCCCACCCACACACTGAACCTTTCACACACATTGCACCATTGCTCCTATACCCTACTACAGCCCCATATCCCAGCAGACTACAGGTAAGTTGTCAAACTGTTCTTAAACGGTTTGACGACTTACTCTGAGAGGGGGTGCCGACGCTCCTGGCACCATAACCACTACACAGAGGAGTAGTGGTTATTGTGCATGGAATATTTCTTTAAATAATCTACAAGTGCCCCTCTCAGGCTCAGGCTCTGGATCCGCCATTAGTATATGACATGTATATTAATGTGTGTATTAGTTTTTTATATATATATATATATATATATATATATATATACAAAAGTGCACTATAAAACCAACCGGTGTACAGAGCAAAGTGTGTAGCGCTGATTAAAATTAGCACTTACCCCTAAGGGTTAACAATGTTATACAGTGAATTCCCTACAAGGGAATAAAATAAACACTATATAGTGTAGTATATTAGAGAGATAGTGGTGTAAATAATCCCAATAATGGATCCACTCACATGATACAGAGCCACTTGAGGACCGGCTCTGATCTCTTCCACTTATGTGTACTTAAAGGTGACACACACCTGTAGCATCCATATCAAATGCAGACCTCAAACAGAGAAAAAAGAGAAGCTTCCAGGCACATTCATCACTCTGTTATCTGATAGTCCAGTGATGAATGTGCCTGGAAGCTTCTCTTTTTTCTCTGTTTGAGGTCTGCATTTGATATGGATGCTACAGGTGTGTGTCACCTTTAAGTACACATAAGTGGAAGAGATCAGAGCCGGTCCTCAAGTGGCTCTGTATCATGTGAGTGGATCCATTATTGTGATTATTTACACCACTATCTCTCTAACATACTACACTATATAGTGTTAGCAGCTTTCATATTCACCTGTTTATTTTATAGACTTAAGCGCCTTATTTGCACAGACTCACATTATATTCTTATATATATATATATATATATATATATATATATATCTATTATATTTACACATATTAATGTACATTTATAAATGCATAATACACAGAAATTTCATTAATATGTACCATATGTAATGAGCAGATATTGGCCCAGTCTTGTTGCTAGGTGCATACTCCAGCACAATAACATATTTAAAGTGAAGAGCACACCCACAGGACTTCAAAATAAAAAAATTTCAGTTGTGCCCTACATACATTCACCATTTCAGTCCCATTAACAAGCTTTCCTTAATATGTCAAGGTAGTTGGACTGAAACATTGATTACATGCAAAGGCACGTCTGCTTAAAATAAATCTGCACTTTTGTTTATTTTGAAGCCTATGAGTGCGCTTTTTACGTTGAAGTACTTTTTAATTTTAAGTTATCTGTTCTAACTCTGTATCTGCACACTATGCTGGCGCGATGCATTACGGGGCTGGTAAATATTTTTTTTCCAGGGCTGCTTTTAATTCCCAGTCCGGCCCTGAAAGCCAGTATATAATATGTGTAAGTTCAATAAATAAGAAAGATGTCAATTATGACATAGCAAAATTGATTTTAAAACAAGACACGGAGGCTCATATTGCATATCCCTTTCTTTACTGTCCACCAATAGCAGCAAAGAATACAAACAGAATGAAAAAATAATGAACATGCAGTAACATAGGCCCCTCCCCGCTTATGTCCCAGTATAATAGGAAGCACTTCCCTTCCATTTCCCTCTTTCTTTGCTGCTCTGACACAAAGATAAGTACATGTCACTTTTCTCTTCATATTTTTCTATTATACTGTTTTTTTCTCATTGATTTTATCGTTCAGTTGCTTACCAGTTACTGGTAGCATTCTATATTTTTGCCATATTTATTTTACATTTACTTCCTTATTTATTTGTATTTATTTATTTGTATTTATTTCATTTCATATATTCATTTACATTTATTCTAGTATTATTTTTTGTTTTATTGTGCTTGGATGTCTTCATCTTGCATTACTTTTCTGTGCACTGTTTGTTTCTTAATCCCAGGGTCCAGACCTCCCCTGTCACTGTAGTCTTATCTCTTTTTTCGTCTCCCTGACCTCAGCGCCATTTTGCTCACGTTCTTTCTTCTCTACCCGGCCGTGTATGCACGCGAATTAAGCCTATTCGGCTGATTCGCCACACGTACATACCATTCCCCATTCGGCAGACAGCGCGTTCGCATGTTTGCCGCATTCGAAAATTTTCATGCAAACTTCCCGTTCGCCTACTCTATATTCCCATATACTTACCTATCTGGTTCCCGAATTCACCTTTTTTCTACCGAACGTTCGGTATTTTTGCCGCGAATCCCGCTGATGCCGCGAATCCCGCGAGATTACCGGTGGCCATTTTCAGATTTCCTGTCTTCTCTCCTACCCTGCATCTTAGTGTGTCACTGGTCTGGGCCCTGGTGAGAGCGTTTTAGTTTTTTTGTCTATTGCTGTTTGGGTGACTAACCCATACCATTCCTATTGCTAGTTTATTCTCTCTGCTAGTTCAGCATGTCTAAACCCAGACTATCCGCTGGGTCCACTCCCTCTGGGGAGTCTGTTACCCCACTCATTAGGAGTGAGGCTCCTGTCACCTCAGGCAACTCGCCCATTATGACAGATGGAACTACCCACCCTGATGGGGCACAGTTCCTAGCGCTGCAGCGCTCGGTGACAGATGCCATTTTGGCGGCCATGGGGTCTATGTCCTCCACCCTTTCCCACACCATTTCACAGGCTCCTCGACGCCTTTACCGCGTCCCACTGTGAACCCTCAGGGAGAGGTATTTAAAAAGGCTTCCCGTAAGTCCAAACACCCCTCTGCCTCCAGAAACACCATGACTGGCGTACCTTCGGTTGCCCCAGAAAGTGTGTCCCATCCACGCAAAAGAGCCTTTCCGCGCCAGGCAGAACGGGCACGGCTATGGAAATGTGCCAGAGCACAGCTAGAGAGCGACTCCGACTCAGAAATCGGGTCATATGAGGAGGCTAAGAGCGAGTCGGACAGTGACTCTGATGCGGATGCCGCTGATGCTGGCTTTGACCTCCTTTCCTCTGCTCAGGCAGAGATGCCCGGAGGCGAGATAGGGATCAGGAACCCTGCGGCCGCGGGATCCACCCTTGTGGATCCATCGGGGGTCCCACTCTTCGACCCGGATGACCTACACCATCCGAGATCGGCAGAGTGGCTCCCAGCTGACCTCGTTGCCACATATTTAGAAAATTGGGTCAGACGACCCTTAAGTAAAGCGGCCCGCAACAAATTGAGGGCAGAGTGTCCTAGGCCTGTGGTGCCTAATAAAGTCTGCGACACTCCAGAGGTAGACCCCAAGATGACCCAGTTCCTCACTAAATTGGGCTGGAACCCCCATAAAGGACTGGAGTCTGCATTAAAGTCCTGCCAGGACAAACATCTGGACATATTCGGCCCCTTGGCCAAATTATTTGACTTGGTGGAAGACGCCAGAGCGGAGAATCGCATGGTTGACCCCGAAGACCTACGTGGTTGGGTACAGAGAGCAATATGTATTGCTGGGAGTGTAAATACCTCCCTATCTATAGAAAGGCGTAAGGCCATATTATTTAAGATTGAGCCCAAACTGGCCAACCTCGCCCTGACGGAGGCGGGTAAGGACTCCCAAGGATTACTCTTCGGAGACTCCTTTATAAAAGATTTAGGGTGCTTTGTTAGAGTGTTCACAGCCCTAGACAAGGCCCAAGCCTCCATGAGGCGGGTGTTCCAGGGGCGGGTCTCTACCAGGGCCGGCAGATTCTGGAGCCGTCTGGCCGGCCGCAGTTACCCTCAATCCCGTGGCACGGGAAGAGGCTCCTTCCAACACTGTACCCAGTACCAGGATTCCAAATCCTGCCCCACATTCTTTCCATCTCGCGGACGTCCATGGCGATCCAGAAGCTTTCGGGGCAATCCAAGTTCAAGACGACCATACGGTGAGTTACCTCATACCTCACACTTCTTCTCTGGGTTGTGTAGGGGGCAGACTCCAACATTTTTTCCCAGCCTGGTCACAAATAACTTCAGACCCCTGGGTGCTGACCACTATTTGGGGTTTCCATATAGAACTCATAAACCATCTGATACACATTCCCCCTCCTCGACCGATCTGCTTTTCCCTCCAGGATCGCAGACGGATCGACGAGGAACTCTCAACCCTCCTTATCAAAGGGGCTATAGAACAAGCACCTCTCAACCCCGCAGGTGTCATAAGCAACATCTTCCTGGTGGAAAAGAAAGGCGGTCAATTGAGACCCGTCATAAATTTGCGCCCCGTCAATGCCATAGTCAGGTACCGCCATTTCAAGATGGAAGGTATTCACCTACTAAGAGATCTCCTCCTCCACGGAGATTGGCTAGCGAAGCTAGACCTCAAGGACGCGTACCTGACGGTGCCTATAGCAGTGGCATCTCGAGACCTCCTACGCTTTTACTGGTGGCACGAGACTTGGCGGTTCACCTGCCTACCCTTTGGCCTCTCCTCAGCGCCGTGGTGCTTCACGAAGCTACTATGGCCTAGGATGGCCTGGTTATGCAGTCGAGGAGTTCGGCTAATCGTTTACCTAGACGATATTCTCCTCATGGCTCAGGAGCGTTCTACCCTCCTTACACATCTACAGCTGGCTATAAGCCTCCTTTCCCGCCTAGGTTTCATCATCAACTGGGAAAAGTCGTGCCTAACCCCTGCCACTCGCATGGAATTCTTAGGATTCCTTGTGGATTCGGGGGAAGCGACGCTGAGCCTCCCGATATCCAAGATTCGCTCCATCCGCAAAGAGTTACGCAGGGCCCTCATCCGGCCCCAGCTCACTTTGCGCCAGCTTGCACGACTCATTGGCCTGCTGGCCTCCTCGATACAGGCTGTGTTCCCAGGCCCAATCCACTACCGAGCGCTACAGCGCCTAAAGATCGCTCACCTGAGAGCCGGTGCATCCTACGCGGACCTGGTATCACTGGACAGCGAGACCAAGGACGAGTTACGATGGTGGATTCTCAATCTGTCCGCATGGAATGGCAAAGCCATCTTCGGCTCAATGCTAGAATTCACGATCGACTCAGATGCGAGTCTCCACGGCTGGGGGGCCCACTGCGAGGGAGTCTCAACAGGGGGCCGTTGGTCGGAATCCAAATCCCGGCTGCACATCAACGCGCTGGAACTCCTAGCAGGCTCCTTCACCATCCGCAGTTTCGCCAGAGACCGAGCCCTAACATGCATTCGGCTCCGCATGGACAACGTTTCGGCGGTGTGATATGTCAACCAACTGGGTGGTACACAGTCGGCAGTCCTTGCCAGATTGGCGAAAGACTTTTGGGAATTCTGCCTGGAACAGAACCTGATGGTCTACGCGGAATACTTACCTGGCCTGCACAATGTCCAGGTGGACTGGGGTTCACGTTATCTCTCAGACACCAGCGACTGGAGATTGGCCAAGGCGGTGTTCTCCAATATATCGTCTCTCTGGGGACCGTTTACCATCGATCTTCTCGCTTCCCGGCTCAACGCCCAACTGCCACGCGTCTTCAGCTGGAGGCAAGATCCAATGGCGGAGGCAGTGGACGCCTTCCTGCAAGACTGGAGCGGAGGCCTCCTATATGCCTTTCCCCCATTCTCCATGATCCCGCGTTCACTCCTACAGACCCGCAAACACCGGGCAGAAGTGGTCATGGTGACCCCATTTTGGGAAACGCAGTCGTGGTTCCCCCAAATGCTCGAGATGACGATAGACTATCCCCGACTACTGCCGGAATACCACAACTTGCTGCAGGACCCGACGGGATGATATCACCCCCCGGCTCTCTCCCACTCCTGGCATGGCGGATCTCCGGGGACCCTGGGAAATCCAAGGAGTTTCGGACACGACTAGACGTCTATTGGCAGCGGCATGGGCTCCCGGCACTAGACGGGCATATGGGTCAGCTTGGCGAGCTTGGGCTGGCTGGTGCATGGCTAGGAATGCGGATCCCGTTTCGGCCTCTGTAACAGTGGTCCTGCAGTTTCTGACGTCCCTCTTCGAGGCTGGAAAGGCTTACAGGACTATCAACCTTTACCGGTCTGCCATCTCGGCGATTCACCAAGGCTTTGATGGATGCCCAGCGGGACAGCACCCCTTAGTGTGCCGACTCCTCAAGGGTTCTCGATTCTCACGACCACCCAGGCCTCGCTACTCCACGACCTGGGACGTCTCTGTTGTGTTGGCTTTCCTCTCATCCTGGCCCTGTAACTCAGGGCTCTCCCTCAACCAGCTATCTGCCAAATTGGTTTGCCTGCTCTGCCTCGTCTCATGCAAGAGGGTTTCGGATGTCAGAGAACTGGACTTTGATGCCAGGTCATATACCCCAGACGGGGTAACATTCAACATCAGCCGGCGGACTAAGACTTCTATCAAATCGGTATCCTACCCTAATTTCCCTACCTCTCCGTCACTATGTCCAGTGGCCTGCCTTCGCGAATACGAAACTCGCACCAACTCTCATCGCTCTGCTATCTCTCCTCAGTTATTTTTGTCTTTTCATCCCCCTTTTCACCCAGTTTCTAGCACAACCTTGTCACGATGGGTGAAATGGCTGTTGTCCCAGGCAGGTATTGATACCACGATCTTTGGCGCCCATTCGGTCCGGGGGGCATCAGCCTCTTCCATGATGTCTGCAGGCGCATGATTGGAGGACATTATGAGGACGGCTGACTGGTCAAGGGAGTCTACATTCCGAGAGTTTTACTTTCGACCGGCCCCACATACATTCGCTGCGGTAATGGATCAGCTTTAAACTTGCAATATGAGCCTCCGTGTCTTGTTATAAAATTACATGATTTTGCTATTACATGACGAAAAGTCATGATTTTATTAAAGACACGGAGGCGAGTATTGACCCACCCTTCTCATTCTTACACAGTTGTAATAATTTTTCCCTCCCAGAATTATTCACGCTACTATACACCACATTGAATGGTTTAGTACGGTAAGTGGGGCCATTCTGCGAGAATGATGTTTATGTAACGTAATGGTATATCATTCTTTTTGTGGGACTGTGCATATGTGGGCTATTTCTCACCGGTGTAACCTGGAAACTAGTTGCAAGTATCGACTTTGACCTGTCGGCTCCTGTTCCTTTATGTTTTCACAGCTTAATTCGACAAGAAGGCAAGCAGTCGTTCGGCTTAGGAGGACTCCCCCCGCTGTTATCCGATGGTCCTATGACTCCTATGGTCAAGCTTCCCAGTTGTTGATGTTCTACCCTCTTCAGTTATAAGTTATTACCTTGGGACTTTTCTCTCACTATTCTTGTTCTGGACATTTTACCTTAGTCGCATCTTCAGAAAGAGGGAAATGGAAGGGAAGTGCTGCCTCTTATACTGGGACCTAAGCGGGGAGGGGCCTATGTTACTGCATGTTCATTATTTTTTCATTCTGTTTGTATTCTTTGCTGCTATTGGTGGACAGTAAAGAAAGGGATATGCAATATGAGCCTCTGTGTCTTTAATAAAATCATGACTTTTCGTCATGTAATAGCAAAATCATGTAATTGTGTTCTTAAACAAGCAACTGAAGCTATGTTCTTATGTTTTAAATGACCCTTGTGATTGTGGTACACCAAGTTAGAAAGCTAGGGTTTGTATTAAAGGTGGGGGGGGGGGGGGGGAAACACCATATTTCACCAATATAAATAACCATGGTGCAATATTAAATTTTCATATTATTTCACCCATATAATGTTTAATATTGACAGATATAACCTGTGTTAGACAGGCTAGGAATTTTACTTTACAGTTTGGAGTGCAGAAGAAATAAAACCATTGATTGAAAATGTTAAATAAAATAAAAAATAGAGGTGTCAAATATGACATTTTTTTATAGTCAAAAAGTTGCTAAAATAGATACCATAAAGTTGTCACATCAAATCGCAAAACCTTTTTAAAAACTAGTGAAATCTCAATGCATTATTTCTGTTAAATAGACTTTGATTATTCTAATGTTACTAAAATGTCAGAGAGAAGTTTATGATAATTGAATTACAAGTTTATAGGTTTTCTACTATGGTTTTGTTCTTGCTTGTAATTTTTTACAAAATGGCTTCTGGTTTTCTTCTCTTGCATATGACCTTTACATATATAAGTACATTTTATCTGTCTTCCCGAAAGCTATTGTATTCATCCTGTGCTTTCCTTAAATCAATCTGACTTTTACGATACTTCAAGGACAACTTCTTCTGTGCTCGTACGCTATTTCGAATAGATCAATTCCCATTGACCTGATGTAATGACGTAACCTACTAAATCTTGTTGCCTTGGTCGTTTGATATCTAATACAATGACAACAGAACAACAAAACACGAACAAAAATAACATTACTAACATTTTAGTAGGGTGGGGATAGACTATCTCCCACACACCTTTATTTCCATCCTTATAAGAAATGCTCCTTCAGGGAAAAGGGTCGGACCTTTGACCTTTAAACACAAGACCAAGCTAATGTCCTCAGAGGTAAAGGTGAGCATTTCAGCATATGTTTCGCTCACGGGAATTCCAACTGAGGAACTGTGACGGTTGGGCGCTCGATAGAACAGCACTAGAATAGAGACCGCAAAGCCACCTCTCAATGTAGATCTAATTATCACTCTCAGTGCCAGGCAAATATGTTTGTAACACCAGGTCACCAATACTAGTCACACCTAATTAGGAGGCATGAGCAAAAAGATAAAGTATTTTAGACACTCTCATGATTTTTACAGTGTAAACGTTACTCATTAATAAAATATCAGAGTGTTTCCAAGTTTTCAGCATTCTTTTAATGAGAATAAGTTGCAGAATAAAGATGTTTGTTTTCTGTTTGAAGCACGCTTGATCCCTAGGTAGTCTAAGGTGTGACAGCGGATCTTGAAATTTAATGTTTTAACCAAAACATTTTGAACAATTCAATTTGTAATGAGAGAAACTTGCAAAATGTCTCAAAATCACAGTTAACCAAAGATCAGAGGACATCATCAACAAAGAGGTCTTGTAGTCACCCAAGTCTGATTTTAGTCCAGGGATATTTTTATCCCTGTATATGGATCACTAGTAGTGATGTCCCGAACGGATCGCCGAACGGTTCGCGAACGGTTCGCCACGGACTCATCATTGAGTAAACTTTGACCCTGTACCTCACAGTCAGCAGACACATTCCATCCAATCAGCAGCAGACCCTCCCTCAAAGACCCTCCCACCTCCTGGACAGCATCCATTTTGAAGCTGCATTCTTAGTGAGCTGTCCAGGACATGGGAGTGTGTGGGAGGGAGGGTCTGCTGCTGATTGGCTGGAATGTGTCTGCTGACTGTGAGGTACAGGGTCAAAGTTTACTCAATGATGAGTCCGTGGCGAACTGTTCGTGGCGAACCGTTCGCGAACCGTTCGGCGAACCGTTCGGGACATCACTAATAACTAGTAATATATATTTATGCCAAATATGCCTAATAATGTATAGGTTCCCATTGTGATACCAAAACAGTTTTGATGCTTTGAGGCATGGATTCAACAAAACCTGATGTGGTGTGGGATCTCATTGATGTGGTCTGCTTGCAGTGTGCCTGTTCCCCTTACTACTGCAATGTAAAACATTGCAGTTTTAGGACATCCCCTAAAACATCCAGTTTTAGTGGAAAAAAAATTAAGGTAATTCTTTCCTATGGGGAAGTCCTAATGCTCGCACGGCACTCGCTTTAGGTCCCCCTCATCAACAAGGGGATAATGGGGAGGGCAAGAGAAGTATGTTAGTGTTGCAGTGTTAGGAATACATCTTTGTATTCCTAACACTAAGGTGTACCTTTAATTTTACAGATGTGTTAACAAAGGGCTTTAAATATAATTTAAATATAATTTTGAGTCCCTGTTTCTACCTCTTGTTTACCTTTGTTGAGCTGTGACTGTGTATGACTTCAGACAATTATAGTGGCATACGGAAAACATAATTATTTATTTATAGAATATTTTACCTGGAGGGATGCATTGAGATTTCCTAGGTCCACAAAACATTTCATTGTTACAATGGTGTACAATAAAATACAAAAACAATATTAACACACAACATATATACTAAATTTAATATAAATATATAATGCCATTGCATAATTTAAAAAATATATCCTGTAAAATGGTATAATTTGCTCATGGTTAGCATGGTAGAACACAGCTTTAGCCTCTATTATGCTCTTATTATTATATTTGTCTTATTTATTATTAATTCATCATTATAGTACTGCATTTATTGAAAATAGTATAATGTCTGATTCTCATGGGTACACTAAAGCAGAGAAGAATAAAAAAATAATAAAGTAAAAAACAATGAAATATAAACTCTCTAATACATAAAATAACCTAATAGAAAAAAGGTAAAATTACAGGTTTGACCCAACATTGAGATCACTTGTATTTTTATCAAATGGGTAGCACTTACTATTGCCACCCTTGGCAATACATAATAATGCACATCCACCGTTCGACAAACTAAGCACTGAATCAAGAACTGCCTCTCTACAATATTATTCATGTTTGACAACGAAGTCCAGCTTTTATTTTTTTAATGTAAGCTTTGCAAAGCTAAAAAGATCATAGCCCTACCACAAAAATGTAAGCAATGCCAAGTGTGGATATTCATAAATCACTGCTATGAGATGCTGAAAATAACTTTCTGAGACTAGTTTTGTGTAACATATTTATAACAAATTATATTTGACAGTTTAATCTGCCCATATTAGGCACTTCAAAAGTTATAGTTTATCATCAAATTATTCATGCGTTTTGTCATTTCTATAAATAATACCCTCTTTGGACCTCCAACATACTTGCCTTGCGTACTGAATGTAGGGCAAAGAGTTGCTCAAAGTTGCAAGTAAGATATTCTCATACTAAATAGAATGATTAGAAAATATATTTTCATCTTCTGAATTATCAAACTGGTGCTGTAGAAAAGGTTTGGATATGTTAAAATTAGGACAAATTGGCTACACAAAACTTATAGAAACTAGAAACTGTGGATGCATTATTTTACTACACATGGAGCCACTCTTTAAATTAATCAAAGAACTCCTATGTGTAATAATATTATGTTTGGAAATAAAAATGTTGAAAATTCTGTTAAATATGTTTGTAATTATTGAGTACCCTGGAGAATTTAACCAAGAGATAAATGGACACATTTTTATTGTAAAAGGACTCAAAGTTATTTGATCAAGACCAATCAGAACCTAGAACATCATACATACATTTCACATAATTAAAGAGAAGCATGAATTACATCTTTAATAATGGTCAAAGTGTCTAATATTAAGATCAGTCCGGTTTAAAAAAATTGAAACAACAGAATTAAAAAGAAAACATGGTTCACACATAATATAAAATCCCATGTTAGTTCATTATTAAGTGAAACTTAGACCATTTAATAAAAATTTGAAAATCAACGCGTGATAAACTTTTTTTCATGGCATGATCCATTTTCAAAATTTTTTTTTAGATGAAACATTTATGAAAATTACATCACAATCGACTTCTGGCAAAGTAAAACCAGGACAAACATTGCAAATGAGAAGAACATTGAGAACGTTGTTTAATTTATTCTCTTTTCTATATGCTTTCCCTGTGCTGATTGCTATGTGCAAAAGACAGAGTTTATAACAATAATTGACAGGGAGCAAAATTTTTCTACATTTAATTTTATTTTTTACACTGCACAAGGGACATGACCGACAGATTAACTGATATGGATATCTCTTTGTGGGAAGCCGCAAAAGACACTAGAAAGAGTCACTAAAGTCACAATATTATGCATGTTGGCAGCCAGAGAAGCACCTACCCCACCAGATGACACTATGGGGAAAAGAAATATGAAGCACCCTGTTTACAGGATATTGGGCTGCGTGAATCCTCTGATGCTTCTCAGGAGGAAAGAGAACCTCTTACCTTGCCGCAATCTGGAAGTGTATACAACTCGTCGGAGTTGGATGAAGACTTGTCCCCATAAGGAGATATCAAAAATCTCCTGACAGACCTACAGAAGGTCTGGAAGGCAGATCTGCAAGAGGTTCAGGCAGAGATGGGGGTGATAAACAAAAAAGTGAGAGTGGTGGAGGTGAAGTAGGCTTCGAGAGATGGCAAACTGAAGGAGGCCAAGTACCAAATAGAGGGCTTACCTCTCAAATGCAGAGAATGAGCCGGATAGTGAATTTCTGGAGCTGCGTCACAGATGAAAGTGAGAGGCTTTTACAGTTCACAAAATCTAATTACCACAATGGGCATCAAGCGTGTTTCCAGCCCCCCACAGATTACCTCAGTGCTTAGGGTGAGCAAGTCAGCTGCAGCACCTGATGGAGCTCCCAGGGACACCATTGCCATAATGAAAGATGATTCGGTGAGAAACACAATCATAAATCACTCCAGATCATTAGGAAATATTTCCTTTCAGAGTGGCACGGTGGCAGTATATGGAGACATTCCGTTTTCTGCATTAGTGGAAAAGAGGAAGCTGGCACCAATAGCCAGGAGATTAAGAGACTGCTCAATAAAATACAGGTGGGGAACAGAGGTCTCCATTCAAGCCGCTCATGGAGATGGTATTCTTACCCTCTCCTTGGCGGATGATTCAGAGGCATTCCTGGGGAACCTGGGACCTCCACCAGGCTGCAAAAGGGGGTGGGGGGGAACAGGGGACTATACCATACAAATGCTAGATGCATTACCTAAGCTAGACATTAATGGAAATGTTGAAGTGGCTAAAAAATACAAAAGAAGAAACGATAGGACAAAAAAGTAAGAGAAAAATCAGAAAGGAAAGGAATCGGGAAAAGAAAAAAATAGACCGGTTTCATTATATTTTTTATTTACTCACATTTAGTATTCATTCATGATATACATTATCTAGTAGACTTGTGCACAGCAAAAAAAATAGTTTTGGCCAAACAGCATCGTCGAAAAAATAAAATGAAAAAGTATGGGTGGCTGAATTCCATGCGTGTGGTGGTTCTGCTTGTCACAACTCTGGAAAACAAACCAGACAAACTAAAAGGGCACAATAATGGATCAATCAGTGAACTGCATTGTGTATTTATATATTAAATATATAAAGATAGATTTATTTATTTTTTTAAACTGATCCTCCTATTGGTCAGTTAGTAGTTCCTATTGGTCAGTTAGTGGCTGTCCCCTAGATATCAATAACCTTTTTTCCCATCAATCATCTCTTTTCTTCGTGACACAGTCGGAAATACCAATCATGAATAAAACAAACATAGTGTGTTCATTGCATGAGCTGTTTCTTTTGTGTTTAGTCAAATGAATTAGAGTTCGTAACGAAACAAATCTTGCTTATTATCTAGTGTTCTCACTGTCTTGTAGCCTTTTCTGTTTCCGGTCAGCCGTTCTGTTACCCCAACCATTTTGTAAATCCATTCTTCATGTTACTATTTTCACTACTCCTCCTACCTATCTTTTCTGCCATTTTATTACCTCATTTGTCTCTCTGATATGAACATTTTTGATTTACTAGCCCCATGTTGTCAGACCTTCCTCTAACCTCTGGTATGTCCTATTTACATCAACTGTCACCTTTTTCTCCCTCGCTATGGTAGCCACCATTCTTCATTAATTAATACATCTGTCCATCTGCGGTTTCCCTTGTCTCTACATCTTGTGACTTGCTTTCATCTTGCTGACCTTTGTTCCAGTAGCCATTCAAAACTGGAAGAGGAGCCATCTCTCAATCTTTCTACATGCCCCATGACAGCTCTATAGTCCTAGGTCCGGCAACCTCAGCACTAATATCTGAAATTATGCATATAGACTTGTTTTGAGAGCAAGTGAATTAAGTGGCTCATTAAAAATTAACAAAATACTTACAAAAAAAACACACAATTTTGGGGTGGATTGGACTTATGACATTGAGCTTGGAGCTCCTTCAACGTCGATGTTATCCATCAACATTTATTAATCCATTGATATGCATGGCAGAAACCCAGAAGTAATTCATTCAGATAATTACTACATTTAATCTATCATTTTCTTTATCAGTAACATTTTTATAACTTGCCTGTATGTGACCTTACCCATCCATCTGAGGAAGACAAATCATGATGAATTTCCAGAGATTTTGGATCCTTTCTTATAAATATATTACTTTTCAATCACTTTAAACTCTTTATTACAAACATATATCACCTGCCATTTATTCATCTAAAAAAATACAACAGTTTTTTTTATTTTGTGTGAAAACTCAAGAGATTTTTTTTTTATCTCCTATGTCTAAGATAAACAGCTCACAGTGAGTTTTAATCTGACCAGAGTCTGTGAATACCTTATAGTGATTCTATTATTGAAAAGCACAAGTCCATGGAGATAACAGTATATTTATACCTATGCAAGGCTATTCGCCTTAGTGATGTACTTGTCATCATCATAAATATAAATCTCTGATCTAATACTTTATATGAGACCTGGATATGCTGCATGTTGGTTTTTAGACAAATTGCACGTTCAAAAATAGCACCTTTCATTCTAAAAATACAGAATGTGAATCTTAAAAAGGGATATTTTTCTCTTCTAAGAGGAAGTTAAAGATTTGCCTGTAAGTTTATGTGCGATCTTAATAGACTTCCCACAAATTCACAATGCATATGCATAAAAGCATAGAAATTGAGATTTCTGTCCTTATTCTATTCTGTCCCCCACCACAAGCCCCCTTCATCTTACCTCTTTGCATCTTACCGATCCTTGTCCTCTCTTCTTGTTCATTTTATTATCATGATAATAGGTTTGTCTTGCTTTTGTGTCTTTCCTACTCAGTTTAAACACAGTACAGATAACCCCTTCTAAAAAAAAGTCTACACTTGACGCAAATTCTCTAATTACCATTTTAAAGGAACACTCCAGGCACCATAACCACTGCATCTCAGTGTAGTGGTTATGGTGCCAGGAGTGCCCTTCCACAGTAAGTAGTGAAACTGTGTAAGAATGATTTGACAATTTACCTGGGGTCCACTTATGCTCTTAGTCAATGAGTCAGTCCTACATGCACAGCCTAACTTATGGCTTCAGAGGATCCTGGGTAAGTTCTTAAATGCTTTGAATTCTTACTGTGGGATGGTGCCACGGTACTGCTGGCAACATAATAACCAGGATAGCGAGCTGCTGTGGTCCTGGTGCTTGGTGTTAAATTCTTTTACACCTTTTATTTATAAAGCTTCTCTACAGTGTCTTCTGTTCTGGCCTTTTCATGCTACCTCTTCATTATGGCTGTTATCACAGCTCAATCCTTGATTTCTTATCTTTCTCACAAGACACGACCAGGGTGATCTGATTAGTTCCTTTGGATTTTAGTATCACTTTTATGGTGAGGACAACCACATTCCCTGGACTCTCACATTCCCTTAAACACTGTCATTAAATAAGTGTCCTCCATTTCTGCCTGGTTGACTGCATGTTCTCTGAAATTCAACAATTCATTGTTTTTACTTTGTCAGAATCCTTTCAGGTCAATAGTGCTACCATTGACTATGACCTAAATAGCGGTTACGTTAGGGTCCTTTTGGATGCTAACCCCACTTTTACTCCCATCACCTAGTCAACATACAAATCCTGCCATGTTCATCCTAAACATGCTGCTCATATGTGTTATGTCCCAAAGTGTGCGCTTGTTCTTAAATAGTGAATGCAATGCTGCGAGTGTCTACTCACTAAATTATACACACAGGGATGAGGTCTCAAATCCAGAAGCAGAGTATTACTTACTGTATACAGGATGAGTCAACACAAGGCTTTCTTACTATACACATTATGAAGCTTCCTAACCTATTATTTCAGTATCTTCACAAGTTGGCTGAATTCCGTTAACCAACAAGATGGTTGCTGTTTCCAGATGACCAGTACATCCTCCTTCTCCGAGCAGCAGGAAAAAAAGGGTAGGGGCATAATGCCACCCCCGACCTGGGAAAACTCTGCGAAAGGCATTGAGTCTGTCTAAACATCACACTATGCAATCCTTCCTAATACAATGTACACAGTAAATGTTTGTCCACTCACTGATTACCACGCACCTTGACACCTCTAACCTGCTTCTCATTGGTCTCAAGCCTCCTTGCAATCCATTGTTATGCTGTTGCCAGACATATTTTCCTGACCTCCCTCTATTCTCACATCTCACTCCTATGTAAGACATTGCACAATATCTTTACAAATTTTAAAGAGATACTTTAGGCATCAAAACAACTTTAGCTTAATGAAGCAGTGTATAGATCATTCCCCGAGCATTCCCCGTCCCTTTTAAGGTTAAATTTAAAATCATATTTATTACTTATAAAGTTCTCTATAACCGTGTCCAATATACATATCATCACTAAAAAAAAGTATGCCCCATCATGGCCACACCCCTATGTCAAAGACTGGCACCATTCCTCTGTTACATCTGCATCGCCAACACTCATTTTCAACACTTCTCTAGAGTCACACCATTGTTGTTGAATTCCTTTCCTGGACTTAGGCAGATCCAGCCTATATTCTGAGCAGGTGTTTTGGCACACAATCCCACAGTGTATGCTGTTCCTGCTAACATCTTACATCCAGCTACTATGTGTTGGGTTGTCTCAGAGGCCTCATTGCACAGTCTGCACCTTGGTTCTTCCCTGGTGTGGTAGACTCCTGCTTCTATTGATATGGTTCTGAGTGCCTGTTCCTGTGCTGCTAGGATTAATGACTCAGTACTGTCTTTCAGTCCTGCCTTTTTCAACACTAGTAGGATTCTGACATGTAAGCCACATCCACCATCTGCTGGTGGTACACCCCATGTAGAGGTTTCTTGCCATGGAGCCTCCTTCTTTTTTGCATTCCCATAGCAGTTTATCTTTGGGAGCCATCTTCATAATGTACTTGTGAATGCTCTGGGTTTCATCCAGGACTGTAGCCTTTACACTCATCAAGCCCCGACCTGCTTCTTTCCGACTTCCTTGCAGTCTCTGGGTGCTGGATTTTGGGTAGAATCTTCCATCATAGTGAGTAGTTTCTGGGTCTTGATATCCATGATGATCAGCTCTTCTCTTGGCCAGGTTACTATTCCATCTGAGTACCTGAAGGCATATGTATCGATGGTTTCAATCTTGCCATTGAGCTGAGACTTCAGGACCTGTCTGACTCTCTGTGGTTACTTGCATGTTGCTATCCATCTTGACTCTTCCTCATGGTTGCCATGTGTTTGTGGTACCCCTAGGAACTTGTAGCTGTTCTCTACATCTTCTACCTGGCCTTCTTGTACTTGAACTCCTTCTGTCCTGATCATCTTCCCTCTTTTTCATATCATCCGTCCACATCTAGTCCGAATAAATGCACACAGTCATATACATGGTCATTTAACCATGCATGCACACTGCCACATATACTGTAATTTAACAATGCCTGCACACTATCATTTACCAATACAACATGGGACAAGGGGAACAGGGTGGCTAAGTGACAAAGTGTAAGAGGGACAGTGACAACAGACAAGGGGATAAGGGTTTAGGGGGACCAAATGACAGGAGAGCTAAGAATTCAGAATGGAAAAGAGTGAAAGGGGCAACAGGATAGGGGTATATGGGATTAAGGAGACACAGGAGAAAGGATAACTAGGGTTACAGGGGGTTAGACAGACAGAGTGACAGGGGGTTAGAGCCTTTAACCTCTTGTCACTCAGTTGTCTTAGCTCTGTGTCACTCTGTCAACCTAATGCTTTGAGGGGAGGGCAAGGAGTCATATTTACATTGTCCCTCTTTTTAAAGCCTCGCTAGTCTTTGGTAGCTGTATTAAGGCTGTTGTTTGAAGAGGGAAGCTGTCTGGAGAACTTGGGAACTGCACAGTGAAACTATGGCTAAGAATTCTACGCAGAGGTTTGCCAGGGAGTCTCGGAGGAAGCTGGCAGTTGTGCCTTTCTGACGTCTTTGAAGGGGCCCTCCAACTCGGCTGCATGTTGGAGACCAACTAGGGATTCGTACAGTCAGACTCCATGGTTGGAGGAATCATAGACCGCAATGGCAGGTTTATTGTGTGCACGAGATAATCATATTGTGCCCATGACCTACATATCTTGTGTGTACGCATTTAGTATTTTGTGAGCACAATCTAGTAAATGATGCCCATGAGATAGCACAACATGCACACAATTTAAAAAATAAATAGAAATTCATGCCACCTGTGGGGCTCTGTATAATAGTGAGTAAACAAAATTTAAAAAAAATCTAAATTAAACCAATTTATAACCACCATCTGCCTACAAAACAGCATTAATTATTTTGGGTACACAGTATTGTAAGAAGCTCAGCAGGTGGGGTCCATACCATTGCTTCCAAGACCCCTTGTTCTTCTTTACACTGCCTATCCTTTTTAGCATTAAGGAGACCATTTATTCTGACTAAATACCCAAATTTTTTTGCAGAAATACAGCCCCATACTTGCAATGAACCTCCACCATGCTTTGCTGTTGCCTGCAGACATTCAGTCTTGTGCCACTCTCCAGCCTTTTAAAAGAAGCTATCTATAGCCATATAATTACAATTTTCATCAGGCCAGAGCAACTGCTGCAGTTTTTATAAAATAAGTATTGAATACATTAAATAGACATTGCAATTTCTTTTGTTGTGTATCTCATTTAATTTCAGGAGGAAATATATTACAATATGTTCCACTTTACTGTTGTCAACTCCAGCACTGGACCTTACACTGGACCTTAATTTGTAGAGAAATTAATTTCTTACCCATAGTTCTGTTCAGTCACTCGGACGTACTATGAATGGACAAATTAAAGGGACACTATAGGCACCCAGAGCAGTTCATCTCATTGAAGTGGTCTGGGTGTAGTATCCCTGTTCCCTTAATCATGCATTGTAAAACATTGCAGTTTTAGAGAAATGTTAAGACAGCCTCTAGTGGTCATCTACCAGACAGCCACTATAGGCGCTTCCTGCAGTTCCATGAAGTTTGACTCCGTGAAACCACGCCTGATGTCCTCACTTTCATCGTCAATCAAAACCCCAAAGGAAAGAATTTAGTCAGTTATAGTGATGGGAATACACCTTTGTATTCCTAACACTAAAGTGTTCCTTTAACACATATGTCCAGGCTACAATAAAAGAATGCAATTGACAAATAACATCAATGTTTTAACTAAGCTGACACTTCAGATGTCTGCCACCCCAAAAATGCTAATACAGGATTACTTAGAAATACCAATAAGCAAGGTCATTTAATATTTGTTTTATTTAACATGTATAAATATGCTAAATGGGTTTTGGTGAACGTTTTGAATTATCACTTTAGTAAATAGTCCTGAAATTGTCGTTTTTGTCCTAATTGCATGCGCCCAAGTTTCAAATAATAGTTTTTTTAATAAAAATTATTTGGCAGTGAGGCAGTTAAGAACTACCGAACATATAGTTATTTCTTGATGACAGGAAACTAGGAACAGATATTTTTTCTATTTGGAAAAGTAAAATAAAAAGCAATCTATCACTGTGTACTTGTAATAATAAACAGATTCATATTCTGTTCTTAACATGCTTTGAACTAAAAGCTAACTTTGTTGGCAAATAGAAAAACTCTGATAACCTGCCTGATGTCTGTCCAAGTGGACTATGTCATCTCCAACTGATTGGAGCAACAGACATTTCTGCTGAGTGGAGTCAGTCTATCTTTGCCAGTTAGCTGGAATAGATACAGACGGTGATTGGGTCATGCAGAATACATTCTTGCCCTGTGAAGTAAGTCTGTTTGTATTTTAGGTTTGCCAGGACTAATGAATTAAAAGCCTTGACCTCTTCTGGTTTGTCACTTTTTAAAGCCTCTGACAAGAGGGTTTTTCCCCTGAAGCATGACAACATACTAAAAGTTCAGTGCGAAGGAATGAAACTAAACGTTGCATAGAGGAGAGAAGCAACGAGCGGAGGTCCTTTGGGAAAGCAAAGCCATTTAGACATTCAGGTAGCCCACATGCTGCACTAGCAGCTGTCCGAGTCTTTCATTGCCTGTCAGTCTGTTACTATGCAGCAGGTGCAGACTTTTCTGCTATTGACTTTTTACTCCATAAAGACGAAGACCAGCCAAGTCAGTGACTGACGCAGGATTACTCAAGTGCAGACACACTCATCTGAGTGAGGTAAGAGAACAGGTGTGGAAACAGGAGGACTACGCAAATGAAGCCGTAACAAGCCTTAATCTCCTTTCTGATACAAATGTTTGCAAATGTAAACCACTGTCAGCATTGGAGACAGTTGTTCTAGCAAGGGGTCGTATGCTAAACTCACACCATATGGTCAGCATATGGACACTGTAGCTATGTACTAAGCAGCATGCCTAGAGTGAGTGTTAACCAGAGGGATGAGTTTCTGGCACAGGCTGTTGGAGATATGGGTTGTAGGAAGGAAAACGACAGTTGTAATCTAATGAGCATGTTTATTTTACATTGTTCTCTCCCATCCAGTGCATACAAATAAGGGTCATTTAGATACTACATTTTACTTATTAAAGTGTGTTCTTCAGGCTTGGAGTGGAATTAAGTGAGAAAATTGTGTGTCTGCAAAATGTAGGGGGAAATGCATTTGAGTAGTTCTTGTTCTATCAGGATAATGAATTAAACTGCACGTGACTCTGACCTCGTGCTGTGTTTCATGTCTGCTTAAAATAAAGGAAGAAGAAGATGTTATAAACAATATTACTATTGTTTCCAAGTATATTTTAGAACTGACAGTAGCGCTTTCAATGTTATTCACTAGACTTTAATCTGAATGGCAACATTTAGGCAACAAACACTGCTCGGGAAAAATTCTCCAACTGAGCTCTAGTCACAACTTGGCTATTTTAGCCTCAGTTTTACAATTTGTGTTTAATTTGTTTAATTCAGAGTTTAGTGAGTTATCCTGGTAGATGTTTGTGTGTTTTGTTGAACTATTTTGGCTGTCGATATGGAATAGCTGATTAGAGTTTCAAACTAAGGAGAGTTGACATGAAGATTGCAAATGTTTCCAATATATGTATTTTGGCCTAATGTTTGCATATGCCTTGCTTACAGAATAAACCTCAAAAGGTGAGCCATTTAAATGGTTAATAAACCTTGCATAAGTTAATGTACAGGGTAAGCAGCAAAACAACTTTAGCTTAAACAGTTTTGGTGTATAGATCACGTCTCTGCAGTCTCATTGATCAGTTCTCTGCCATCACTTTGTTTATAAAGCCCTAACCACACCTCACCATTTGGCTGTGATTCATACAGACTCCAGGTAAAAATTGTTTCATTTTACGGCAGAGTGTGTTTACCTTAGACATTTTTATTTCCTGCTTTTTTAGAGCACCACTGTCACTTTCTGGGATCTTTGTATATTTCCCAAAGACCTTAGATGGTGACATCATCACTTGGTGTTCGATGGCCCAGAAAGATAGGTTTTATTTACGTGAAACTCTCCACCTCACCCAACAACAAATCCATCCGGGGATCCTCTTTAGTTATAAGTGCTTGTCTACCAGGAGCCTACATCAGTGCACTGATGTCTATATGGAGGATCCCACGAAATCGCAGGTGCCTCCATAGACAATGCTTTTTTTCTCACAACTGTCACCAGAGACAGCTTGGGGAATAGACAAAACTTGATGGTGGTAGCTTTTCCCAAGTTTTCTCAAGAGGAGGGAAAATACATAAGCCCAAGTAGTCTTTGGTTATATCTGCATTAAAAAAATGTTTGGAGGAGGAGGGGTCACAGAACCACTTTAATCTGACAAGGGAGGCTGCTGCAGCCTCTGTCAGACAACTAATAGAGCAGGAGATGTAAGGAGACGGTGTCAGTCTCAGCCAATGAAGGTGTAGCTAGGCAACACATATAAAGAAAGTGCTCACTCCTAAATGGCAGAGAACAAAGCAGTGACCTACATGGGCATGATTTGTACACCAAAACTGCTTTATTGTCCTAAAATTTCATATTTTAGGCCAATGTAGCCAAATTAGAAGTGTAGCTGACTTAGAGAATCCTTCCAATATTGCTATTAGGCCTTACATTTTAACTTCACATTGAATTCTTGTAAGGATACATCCCCTTGTGCTATAGCACTCACCTGGTGCCCCTACCTAGCCCAGTAGGCATCAGATCAGTTTCACACCCTTAGACACCTTTTTCAGCATTTCTGATTCCAGATGCTGTAGCCACGTCCCTTTGACATCATTAAGCCACCCACATTCCATGACATCATCACATCATTGTGGACACCCAATCACATTTTAGGGGTGGGGCTATACATGCCCCAGATATATAAATACTTGCAGTGGTTTCCAGTTTGGTCATCTGAGAACATGTTTTTTCTATACTCTGATTACTGGTTATTGATCTTGGCTTGTCTCGACTACCTCTGATCTCTATATCCCTGACCTCGGCTTGTTTATAGATTTAGTGTATCTCTTTTGCCCATTACCTGTTATTTTACATTTCTAACCCTTAGCACATTAAGCCTAGCCTTCTAATACGTACTGCTATCTACTGTTTGTCCTGTACTTGTGTGACCTTATTCTGCATGTTTGGTTACCTATCCTGACAATTCTCACTTTAGGGAAAAACTCAGAAAGACTCCAATGAAAAAGGTTTAAGTTTCAATAAGATCATACAGCACATTGTGTTTACTTTAGAAGTTCTTAACTCATGCTTTATTAATTGAACATTAAACACCAGATTTCCCATTAGACAGAGTAGGCACCAAAGTACACATCCATTAGAAAACGGTTTCATTTGTGGCTTTCTTTATTTTTGATGGTGCATAGCTTGACAGGAATAAGGAGACATTTTGGAGGAGTACAATACACGATGCATAGTCACATTATTAACAAGAAATATCTAATTACTGCACTTTTTTGTAAGTAAAGAAAATCAAGAGAGGAAGCATGTCAGTAAAAAAGTAATATGAAAAATACTATACTGCTGAGTACACTAACTGACATTATGATTGACGTTAGATACCATTGGGTTAAAGAGAACATTAGAAAGAGAGAATAACATATAAAAGCTCTAAACATAAATGGTACAAAGAACTCTAGAGGTTGAGGCTTGAGGCTTCCATCATTCTGTATGCCCAGACAACTCCATTTGGGATCTCAGGCCCAGCCAGGATTGTTTTACATCTCCTACATCACCAATCTGCATTGAGTCATCTGAGTGTTGCACTGCGTGACATGAGTTAGTCCACTTTGCCATGGTTCTCAGTTACAGTAGCTCCAGGTTTTAGAGGGGGTCTGTGCCCCCATGTCAATGGATCCACCATCTTAAGGTTAGCAAAATTGTGTGCCCTTGAGGCCCTCAGGACAAGGACACCACCGTAGGTGTATGGACGGCTGCCCAGCTGTCTCACCAGGTGAGCCCCCTGCCAGGAAGAGGAACAGGAGATGGGGCAGGTTGCTTTGGGTATTGCAGGATTAAGAAGGGTAAGTACCTTGTGTCGGGCACTGAGTCGCTTTCAGAACTCCTGGCAGAGAGCATTAAATCTGGTGCTGAAGAATTGACTCCAATCTTTAACCTTGGGGCCCTCTCGGTAGGGTTGAAGTTCCAACACGGCAGCCATCTTGGACTAGCAACGGGGTATCCTGGCGCCTATAAAGGAGATTACTGCCTCAGTAGCCATTTTAACCCCTAGTGGGGTCTGGGATATTCCCCCGGTCCAAAGGGGGGTGAACAGGGCTGCACGAGAGTTGCTGCCAAATTGCCTTCAGAGATCAGCCGCCTCTAATCCGCTGTCAAGCGCCAGACCTGTGATACCGGAGGTAAGCTGTGCTTCAGTGAACCCCCGTAGGAGCAGACCAAGTGTTAGGGATAAGGGGTAATTTTATCACAATGAATGCTTCCAGATGCTGAAGATACTCATCAACATGTCCAGCTATGTTGGGAGTCAAGACCCGTCCCCAAAATGGCTTACTTTTTACAGCACAATGTGTTCACTTTAGGCACTCTTCTCTTCAACTTTGTTAAAGTGCCTCTGTCACCTTCTGGGGCCTTTGGATATTTTGCAAAGTTTCCCAACAGTGACATTGCTTGGTGAGCAATGGTCTGGGGGTGTAGGTTTTACTTATCTGAAACTGACCCTCAAGGCCTGTAGGGAGCACATTTCCAGCACTTATAAAGTTATTTTATGGAGATTAAGTGGGCTGGTGGGGAGAGATAGGTACCAGGAGTCATGGCCAGGACCCTCTGTAGTCCAATCAGCCTCCTGTGCTTGATTGTTAGGTTGCAGTAGCTGTTATTCAAAGTGCATAAACAAATTGCTTCATACACCAAAACTGCTTTATTAATGGGACACTATAGATGCTGACTGGCACCACGCTGCATTAAGCTGTAATTGTTTTGGTGACTATAGTGTTTTTTTTTAGCTAAAGATTTTTTGGTGTTTAGTGTCCCTTACAATGAAGCTGACCTTAATTGTCTGGCACAAAACCAGAATGATATTTAGATTATCTAAACAGGGAGGTCTATTTTATGGCAGAAACTCTTTCAAGACTACAACACGTTTCTTATAAAGGGAAACTATAGTGCCAGGAAAACAAACTTGTTTGTCATGGCCCCCCCTCCCGTGGTGCAGAAGGGGTTAATGTCCTCTTCTGTCACTTACCTGGGTCCAGAGCCAATGTCCTTCGGCGCTAGCTCGGGTGTGCCTTCACTCCTCTGATGTCGGCCGGGAAGACCTAATGTGCATGCGCGGCAATGGCCACGCTCGCATTAGGATTTCCTCATACGAAAGCGTTATTCAATGCTTTCCTATGGGGATTCCAGTGACGCTATGCATGAGGACGTCCAGCATCATTTAGGTGACTAAAAGTCTCCTTCGAGCCCCTAGACAGCCACTAGAGGAGGATTTAACCCTTGCAGGTAATTAACGCAGCTTATGAAAAAACTGCAATAATTACATGCTCAGGGTTAAGGGTGATGGGACACTGCACCTAGAACACTTTAATGAGCTGAAGTGGTCTGGGTGCGTACAGTGTCAATTTAAAGTTCCTTGAAGTCTGCACTCTGTAAGAGCCCATGACAACACAGGCTTTATCATCACTTTGTTATTTTGATCATGGCTGCTGAGTATATATTTCCAGGTTTCTGAAAGTGCAGTTGAGAATGTATGAATTAACCATAGTTAAATGGGAGCAATGCAGGGTCATTGCCTCTTCCAATGAGTTTTTCAGGGTTGTGTAAGACACAGGCTTCCACTGAATTATGGGTTGTTGTCTAACTCTGGTACACCCCTGTACATTGAGAAGGGTTTGGCTATATGGAGTAGGATGGAAAAGGAATGAGCAGTAATAAATAAGAATATTTGTAGAAATATAATAAAGAACATTCAGGGTGGATCAGTGCCTTTAAAAAGGTAAAAAAGAACTGTTACATCTGAGACATTTACCTAACTTGATTGTTGACTAAAAGCGAGGTATAGGTTCAGCATTTTATATATCAAAAATAGAGATGTTTTTTATTTTATAATCTACAGTGAATGCCTGACTATGCTGGCACAGCCAGTCCAGGCCATATAATGCAAATTAATGTAAAAGGACACTCTAGGCACCAAAAAAACCTTTAACTTAATGAAGTTGTTATGGTGTCAGGAGGCCCCCAGAGGCACTCTTACCTCAATGGGATAACTGTTCTTGAACGGTGATGACCACTCCTCACCTAGCAGCATCCGGCTTCTGAATTTTCAGATACAGGAAGCGCGTAGTGTCGCCGGACAGGACTGCCGCTGATTGACTGAGAGTGGTCAGCTGACGCTCACAGCAAACCAGTGATGTCCTATTCACAAAACTGGCTTACAAAGTAAGGTACCTTTACAAGCTATATTTTTCTTTTAGGGTGGGAGGCCCAGTGAGCAGAATTTTGTAGGTGCCTATGACGGCCTATAAAACAAAAGGTTGTTGTGGTAGAGGATCCAATCATCAAATCTTTGTGATAGTAGGGCGAACCCAACAAACAGCATTTTAAAGTTGGTATTGGTCCCATTGAGCAAAATACTGTGGTGTGTATTGTGAGGACTCCCTAAAAATTGTTATAGGGGAAGGCAAAATGAACACAATTTTACCCCACATATTGATATAATAATTCCCTCTCTGGCTACACTTACAAGGTGGTTGCAACTGAACACTTCACAAAGTTTTTCTTTTTACTCCGGATATTTAAATTCTTATACATCATTTGTGCATAGCATTAAAACTGTGAGGTTGCTACATATGTCACAGACTCACAGTCAAAATGACAAATAGTACATTTGAGAAAGGAACATTGCATCGCTACGGGATACTTTAACGCAGCAGCATTTCCATGTGATTTTCTATTTAGAGCGTCAAATAATTAATTCCATAAATACCATTTGAAATGTCATCCTGATATAAAACATATTGGGGAGATGTATAAATAACAATGCTATTTCTAACTCTAAATTTGAGCCCCCATCATTTTATTCTGGGCTGTAAGCTTGATAATATGTTTAAGGATGTCTCAAGGACTACACCTGTCATATTTTTTTTCTTCATTTCCAAATATGTATTTTATAGGTGTTTTGTTGGAGAACAGGGGCAGCTGAGATCTGGAAGGACACATAATTGAGGTCCCCATGATTACCACAGCAAGGATACCTGCTGATAAACCCGTTCGAATTTCCTTCAGTCTTAATGACTCTACAGGTACAGTTTTCCCATATTTTTCTCAAAAGATACAGAAAGTACTTATTGTTGTATATATCTACATTCCTGTGATTAATGTTCATTGCAGATACCTTTTGCCCACCACAACTTAATCCATAACTAATTAGTAATATAAGTTAAAAAATGGACTCAGGGCCCTTAACTTCAGTCTTTCAGTTTCCTGTTTGTGCTGTTGATAGAAACCAATGCATAAAAACTCAATTTGAATTAAAAAACCTTAATGACTCCAAAAAGGCAAGCAATATACTTATTGGATCCATTAATTATGAAATTGACGACCACCATTGAAAATCACCTTTAACCTATACTAACCTTGGACGTTAATGAGGACGTTAAATAGAAACTTCTTATATTGAGGGAATCTAAAATGACTGCCATGCAGAGAATTCTAATAGGATTTGGGTGTGTCAATGTAATATCCATACCTCTAAACCATAACGATTTCAGTGGAACAGTCAGGATTTTCAGGTCCTGTCCAGATATTTTAAGGATAGCTATTGAATTTGTTAAAAAAAACAAAAAAAAAACTTATTATCCATTATCGTTAATATTCACAGTGCAAAGAAAGGTTTCCTCAGCTGTACATGAAAATCTTCTATGTCAAGTTCTCAATAGGTGGAATATTTGTACAATCTTTTTAAGAAAAGTAGATTGTAAAGCTAGCGTACTGCAGACCGAATTTACCTTTCAAGTGCATTTGGCTGCAAATCTTGCTAATGCTTTCACATATTTCAGATGAGAAAATAATGTTGATCAATCTGGGACCTTTTTCCCTCTTAAATAATACATAAATTATTTATTTATTTATTTATCAAATATTTTACCAGGAAAGATACATTGAGATTTCTCTCGTTTTCAAGTATGTCCTGGGCCCACAAATCATTGCATTGTTACATTAGGGTACAACAAAATACAAAAACAATATTAATACACAATATATACAAAATTTAACATAGAACAGGCAGGAAATATATAATCAACCATGACACATGCATTCTGTTTTGAGGCATAAATACTTAAATTAACAAATGACAAATATTTAAAAAACAAAAAAACTAAACATAAATAATTTTACATTCATGTATTTGCTGCAAATGCCTTGGATTTGCATCATCTGTAGTTAACTCTTCTACCACTTGGAAGTTGATGATAACATTCAACCTGATCTAGTGCTTCCATAATAATGTATGTGAGCACTGAGCAGAGATCTATCAGATATCTGGTACAACTGTTGGCAGAGGTAATAGATTATAGGAGGTTATCAATAGTTTATTTTTATGGTTTTTGTTTTTCATGAAACATTATGAGAGATTGTTAGACAAAATTGGATCTTTTTGCCATTCAGGCACATCTCACAGCATTAAGTGCTTGTTAAAATGAGATAAATATGATTGCTATTTTGGAGTTAAAAGGATCCTATAGTGCCAGGAAAACAATCCGTTTTCCTGGCACTACAGGTTTAATAGGTCACCCCCCCAACCTCGTGCCCCCCTCCCACGGGGCTGAAGGGGTTAAAATCCCTTCAGCCACTTACCACATCCAGTGCCGATGTCCCCCCGCACTAGGTCAGGCTCCGGCCATGCTTTTCGTCAGCCGGCGGGAGCCGACGGGGAGATGTAACGCGCATGCGCGGCAGCGGCAACAGCCACGTGCGCATTAGATTTCACAATAGGAAAGCATTGAATAAAGCTTTCCTATGCATTGTGTGGGGACGTCCAGCGTCAAATAACGGACCAAAAGTCCGCTTGGAATCCGGAAGTGCCCCCAGTGGCTGTCTGGTAGACAGCCTCAGAGGGCAGACTTAGATCTGCAATGTAAACACAAACTGTTTTACATTGCAGCACTAAGTGCGAAAGGGTCACATTACCCAGACCACTTCAATTAGCTGAAGGGGTCAGGGTACCTACAGTGTCCCTTTAAGAAGGATTTTTTTTTTCTTAACTTGTGGAAATCAGTTTAGACCTTTTGGATCAGTAGCAGCAATACAGATGTATGAAATACTGGATTTGATGCATTTTATACTATATTTTTAAACCTATACAGTGGGACCTCGGTTTACGAATTTAATGCGTTCTCCAGGAAGTTTCGTATTGCGAAAAATTTGTAAACCGAAACACGGTTTCCCATAGGAATGCCTTGAAAACCAATTAATGCGTTCCGGAGGTGAGAAAAAAGTCAAATAAAGTATTTTATCTGTTCAAAACTCTTTATAAAGTGCACTTTAAAGGCATAAATACTGTACAGGGACATGATTAATCAAGCAATAACATTTCAAACATCCAACTTTATGTTTTAAAACATCGCACATCAACTTTTAAAACATGGCAGACTGTTGGTAACATGGTACAGTATACTTCAACTGAACATAAATCAAATGTCAACAGGGAAAACATGGAAAATTTCAAAACAATTTTAACACTTTTTGGAAGATGAGGAGGATGAGGGCAATTGGGCAGCACTAACACAAGCAGGTTCTTCTTCATGTCTAGGCTGTTTTTGTAGGAACCTTTCCATTGTATGCTGCCTCTGGCGCGTTTTAAGCATCCCTCGGAAAGGGGACATGATGTCTGTGTCAAAACTGCTCACAAGTCTGTGGGCTAGAGCCTTATCTGGGTGGTGCTGCTGTAGGTTTCCCCACATTTGGTATGCCTCCTTGAGTTCCGTGGAAGAGAGCTGTTCCTCACTAATTTCCTCCTCCTCCTCAAATGTGGTCTGCTCCTCCATCGCCTCCTTCTGCAATTCCACCAGCTCCTCCTGGTTAGGTCACAGACGTGTTCCTCCACCAGCTCATAGACATCCTCCTCAGTCACCTCCAGGCCCATGGTGCTCTCCAAGGAAACAATTTCCTCCAACACTGTTGACTCTGGTGCAGGTGCAGAATCACTGGAGGCAGGTTTCACAACACAGTCTGGCCACAGATTGCGCCAAGCAGAATTTAGGTTTGTCTGGCTGACCTCAGCCCAGGCAATGGTGATAATCTGCAGACAGCTCACAATGTCAAAATGATCTCTCCAAAATTAAAACCTGCTGCAAATGGCTCCAAAAGGCTCCACAACTTGCTGCAAATGGCTCCAAAACCTCTCCAACACCTCCACACTCCACACTCACGTGCTACCCAGACTCCAGTATGCAGGGGGCGGAGCTATAAACCGGGACACTTGTTTTGTATTGCGAAAAAATTCTTAAACCGAGGCATTTTTTTTTTAACGAATTCTCATTCGTAAACCAAATTGTTCGTTAACCGAGGTTCCACTGTATTACTATGTAACTGTGGCGTTCTTTCAGTGGGGCTATTTTGGCATAAGATTTACAATTACCTTGTGAATTCCTAAAATTCATGTTTTAGTGAATAACCCTGTGTGTGTCTTACAATTAACATGCTCTACTCTTACGAAATTATTCAGCATGCTTCTGAGACTTAGGATACTGGATAAACATATATCTCTGGGTATATGTATAAACACATATACCCAACATTTATCCAGTAGCATATACATAGAAAAATAATTGTTCTTTAAACCTAAAAATAATCACAATCAAAACTATTGTTTTGTCAATTCATGTTTTACTACCTATGTATTCTGTTTTTCAAATTGGATACATTAATTTTCATGACACCATATTCTGGCGTTTTTTTTCTCCTTAGTGATCGGTAGTGAAGAGGTTAAAAGCTCACAAAAATAACTGAGTCAATGACTCCAAAAATAGCCCACATTGGTATGCAAAGCATTATTGAATACCGTAGTACATTTCGTAATGAACTTGTCCAAACATTTATGGAACAGCTGTGACTTATATTTGTAGTGGGACTACTCCGAGACATCTTTAAACCTAGATGAATATACAGTGTCAAAAATGAATAGATAAATACAAGTATAAAAAATAATGGCATGTAAAGGGAGTGTTAAATCTACCAATTAAAGTAATAAAAATTAGTTTATGAAAGGTCCACGTTGTCATTTTGTATCATTTACTACAAATTCAAATAAATGTTTTTAAATTTAAAGGAACACTCGAACGTGAAATAACATTTTTTTTAAAATAGTTGGAAAAAAAAAGCCCATAAAACGTATCTGTAATCCTGTTCCAGTACAGTCTCCCCTATGCTGGTAGCCCAGGCACAGTGTAATCCTCAATCATGATGATCTCTGGAACAATCAAATGCTTCTCATTTAGAAAACACAGCATACGTTACCAAAATCCATAAAACCAATTTCTTCACATGGTGAAGCACTCAATCCAATGTTCTCTCTGAGAAGCATTAGCCACATTTGGCATCAGGAGGGTATGCTGAACATATAGACATCAAGCCACCAGAAGTATGTTTCTGGCCAAATGTAAACATTACCTTATGTCAGATATGGTCATTACATTGTCTGAGATAAGGGACATCATATGTGCGTTATTAACTGTTTTATCTTTGTTATTAACTGTTATATCTTTGAATATTCTGTTTTTCCAGTAATGCTTTATGTAAAGAACCCTTTTATTTTTCATCTCCTCTGTTCAAATCTAAATGAGTGACCTCTCTTTTGCACAGTCCTATTAATAACAGATTAGCAGAGAGCTGGTTTCACTGTCTCTTTATAGATTTGTATAATGTTAAAATATCTCCTCTGATCCACCTTCTTTCTAATTTAATCAATTTCAAGTTTTTGAGCCTTTTTTCATAACTAAAATCTTCCATTCTTCTAGTTAATTTTATAACTTTTTCACTGTTACTAGGTCCATAATATTCTTATTTCAAACAGGTGCCCAAAATTTCACCACTTATTCAAGGTGATGCCTTACTATTGATTTATAAGAGATAAGAGCATGAATACTAAGTTGTATGCATGATAATACATTGTTGCTTAGTTTGTTGAATATAAATATTCCCAAATTCAAATTGTTTTATCTAACTCTGCACCATTTACGGTTAAGGTAAATTGCTTGTGTATTCTTAACTAGTGATGTCCCGAACGGTTCGCCGAATGGTTCGCCACGAACGGTTCGCCACGGACTCATCATTGAGTAAACTTTGACCCTGTACATCACAGTCAGCAGACACATTCCAGCCAATCAGCAGCAGACCCTCCCTCCCAGACCCTTCCACCTCCTGGACAGCATCCATTTTACATTCATTGTGAAGCTGCATTCTTAGTGAGCTGTCCAGGAGGTGAGAGGGTCTGGGAGGGATGGTCTGCTGCTGATTGGCTGGAATCTGTATGAGCTGCATTACAAACTGAAACGCTGCACATACAGACTCCAAGCACCATGACCACTTAAAATAACTGTAGTGGTCATGGTGCTTGGAGTAACCCTTCAAAGAGACACTCTAAGCACCATAACTACTATAGACTGCTGTAGACTGCGATGTCAAGAGTCAAAACATTCTAGAGGGGTATGACACTTACTTGGGTCATTGGGCATTTGCAGTCTGGCTCCTTTTTACATACGTTCCCCTTACTTTGACTGTATGTCCTCAGAGATCAGTGCCGGTGCTAGGATTTTAAGTTACACAGGCGAACATGCATTTTGGTGCCCCTCAACCTCCTTTAAAAAAAAAAAATGCATCTTCACCTGTGTGTATTTCCTCCCAAGCCACAGGCATATTTTTTCAGTCACACAGTCATACAAACACAGAAATAATCATACAGAGACATTTAGACACATACAGTCAGTCAGAGACATACAGACATACAGGCAAAGACATACATGCATACAGAGACATGAAGGCATATAAAAACATGCATACATACAGAGGCATACCGTCATACAGACACATACATACATACAGAAACATACATACAAAGACATCCAGGCACATACATACATACAGACATACAGGCATGCACATACATACATACAGGCATACAAAGACATGCATGCATACAGAGACATACTGCCATACAGACACATACATATATACAGGCATACAGAGACATACATATATACAGGCATACAGAAACATACATACAAAGACATACAGGCATACATACAGAGACATACAGGCATACAGAAACATACATACAAGACATACAGGCATACAGACACATACAAACATTCATACATAGAGAGGCAAACCGTCATACAGACATACATACATAAACATACATACAAAGACATACAGGCATACAGAGACACACAGACACATACGTACATACAGAGACATAAAGGCATACAGTTACACACATGCATACAGAGACATATATACAGACATTCAGAGACAAACAAACATTTAGTTACATACATGCATGCATACAGATACATGCATGCATACAGAGACATACATACATAGAGATAGATACATACATACAGAGACATACATACACAGACATACAGACATACACACATACAGAGACATACATACATAGAGATAGATACATACATACAGAGACATACATACACAGACATACAGACATACACACATACAGAGACATACATACAGAGACATACATACATACAGATACATACATGCATGCATACAGATAGATACATACATACAGAGACAGACATACAGAGACAGACATACATACATACAGATACATGCATGCATACAGATAGATACATACATACATACAGAGACATACATACATACAGAAACATACATACAGAGACATACATACAGAGACAAACATACATACAAACAGAGACATACTGACATACACATACATACAGACAGAGACATACAGAGACATACAGAGACATACATTCAGACAGAGACATACATACATACATACATACATACAGAGACATACAGAGACATACATAGAGACATACAGACATACATTCATACAGACATACATACAGAGACATACACACATACAGAGACATACATACATACATACATACAGAGACATACAGAGACATACATTCAGACAGAGACATACATACATACATACATACATACATACAGAGACATACAGACATAAATACAGAGACATACATAGAGACATACATAGAGACATACAGACACACATTCATACAGACATACATACATAAATACAGAGACATACATACATACATACAGAGACATACATAGAGACATACATAGAGACATACAGACACACATTCATACAGACATACATACAGAGACATACATACATACATACATACAGAGACATACAGACATAAATACAGAGACATACATACATACATACATACAGAGACATACATAGAGACATACATAGAGACATACATAGAGACATACAGACACACATTCATACAGAGACATACATACAGATACATACATGCATGCATACAGATAGATACATACATAGAGATAGATACATACATACAGAGACAGACATACAGAGACAGACATACATACATACAGATACATGCATGCATACAGATAGATACATACATACATACATACAGAGACATACATACATACAGAAACATACATACAGAGACATACATACAGAGACAAACATACATACAAACAGAGACATACTGACATACATACAGAGACATACACACATACAGAGACATACATACAGAGACATACAGAGACATACATTCAGACAGAGACATACATACATACATACAGAGACATACATAGAGACATACAGACATACATTCATACAGACATACATACAGAGACATACACACATACAGAGACATACATACATACATACATACAGAGACATACATACAGAGACATACAGAGACATACATTCAGACAGAGACATACATACATACATACATACATACAGAGACATACAGACATAAATACAGAGACATACATAGAGACATACAGACACACATTCATACAGACATACATACAGAGACATACATACATACATACATACAGAGACATACAGACATAAATACAGAGACATACATACATACATACAGAGACATACATAGAGACATACATAGAGACATACAGACACACATTCATACAGACATAAATACAGAGACATACATAGAGACAGACATACATACAGAGACAGACATAGAGACAGACATACATACAGAGACAGACATACAGACATACATACACAGACATACATAATTACATACTTACATCTGTTAAATCTTGTCCCCTGGGTGCATGCTGTCCGGCTCTGTGGAGTCCAGTCCTGCAACCCAGCCCCATCACAGGGCGCCAGCCGCGCTGTGTGGGACACAGGGAGCAGGGATATGATGTCATTCATATCCCCGCCCCCTCCACACAGCCTGCGGCAGACACCAGGATAGGAGGTGGGCGGGCCGAGGCTGAGCTCCGCGGGCGGGAATCTCTGGGCTGCGCTCGGTAGTAACCAGCTGGAGGGGAGCCAGGTGCGCTTCCCTCCTTCCTGTCTGCCTGATGTCGCGCCCCCAGGGCTGGTGCGCCCTAAGGCGGCCGCCTGGGCCGCCTTATGGTAGCGCCGGCCCTGTCAGAGATAAATGTAAAACCATTAAAAAGTCTGAGTTTTAACAGTGAGGTGGCACTATAGGACTACTAGCACCATAACCACAAAAACATGATTCAATGGTGATGGTGCTTAGAGTGCCCCTTTAAGAGTCAAAATATACATGGAACCAGAAATTAAAAACAGGAAGGTTTCTTTTTCAGTCTGTATTAGTTTGATTCCTGCATACACGGTTTGTACTTTATCCCCTTCCCAAATGCAGATGTACCAGGTATGTCCGTCAAAAAATGGTCGTTAACGACCTCAAACGTACCTGGTAAGTCTGTGGCAAACTATGCACTTACCTGATCGCTGGCGATCCCCTGCCGGCGATTGCGATTTGGGGACTTGCCTGGCTCATCCGCCCTCCCCCCCCAGGCCATGTGATAAGCTCTCAGGCTGTCCCCCTCATGCCTGCAAAAAAGTTTTAAAAGTAAAAATAAAGTTTTAAAACACTTCCATTTTTTTTAATAAAAGTACTTAGATCATATATATATATGTAAATATATATATGATCTAAGTACTTTTATATACATATACACAATCCATTATTCTAAGTGTATTTTGATATTACCATATAAAATTATATAGATATTAATATTAAAATACACTTAGAATGACATTATATATATATATATATATATATATATATATAAAAGAAAAAAGAAAAATATGATAGCACTCTCAGGTCTATAAAAATATATAAAACTTAACTTTTAATTAACTATGCAAAAAAAATCAACGTTTCAGTCTGCTAATCGCAGACTTTCATCAGGATTAATACACATACACACAGATATTCAATATATAGTAAAATATAAATTAGTAATGTCCGTCAAAAAATGGTCGTTAACGACCTCAAACGTACCTGGTAAGTCTGTGGCAAACTATGCACTTACCTGATCGCTGGCGATCCCCTGCCGGCGATTGCGATTTGGGGACTTGCCTGGCTCATCCGCCCTCCCCCCCCAGGCCATGTGATAAGCTCTCAGGCTGTCCCCCTCATGCCTGCAAAAAAGTTTTAAAAGTAAAAATAAAGTTTTAAAACACTTCCATTTTTTTTAATAAAAGTACTTAGATCATATATATATGTAAATATATATATGATCTAAGTACTTTTATATACATATACACAATCCATTATTCTAAGTGTATTTTGATATTACCATATAAAATTATATAGATATTAATATTAAAATACACTTAGAATGACATTTTATATATATATATATATAAAATAAAAATAATAAAATAAATAAATTGAAAAAAATGAAAATAATAAAATAAATAATATTAGCAAAATTAAGGTAGTAAAACAAATTATATACCATTTTAAATTTGTTCTAACTATATTTTGATATTAATATACAAATATATTTAAATCAAAATACATTTAGAATAACGTTATAAATACATATATCCCGTTAACGACCGCGGACGTACTAGGTACATTTGACAAAAAACGGTTGTTAAGGTACGTCCGCAGCAAATAGGAACCCTGGACTTACCTGGACCGGCATGCCGCAGCGATCCCAGTCGGGACTGCCCGATACCGTGTACAGTACCCCTGCAGCAGCTCCAGCCACCCCGGCCCTTCAGGGCAATAGGAATCTATGGAGCTGCCAGCAGGGGGATTGTCTGAGCTGTCAGGCAGTCCCCCAGGCTACATATATAATATATTATAAAATAATTAAAGCATTTTATAATATATTATACATATATAATGCATATACACATGAAGGGTTATTCAGGGATTGCTGACAGGTATCAGTGTTACAATGTAACTTTTGTTAATTTAAAAAAAACAAATGGTTTGGAAATAGTGAAGTGCTACTTGTACTTATTGCCCTATAACTTGCAAACAAAAGCTAAGAACATGCTAACATTAGGTATTTCTAAACTCAGGACAAAATCTAGAAACTATTTAGCATGGGTGTTTTTTTGGCGGTTGTAGATGCAAAACATATTTTGGGGGTCAAAGTTAGAAAAAGTGTGTTTTTTAAATTTGTTCATCATATTTTATATTTATTTTACAGTAAATTATATGATATGACAAAAATAATGGTATCTTTAGAAAGACCAAATAATGGCGAGAAAAACGGTATATAATATGTGTGGTTACAGTAAATGAGTAAGAGGAAAATTACAGCTAAACACAAACGGCAAAAATTTAAAAACAGCCCTGGTCCTGAACAGTAAGAAAACTGAAAAACTGTTCTATCTCACTGAAATTCCAATGCAGTCAAAAGATATACTTACACAAAATAGGGACTTTCATTAGTTTTTTCCTGTGCTTGACAAAAAGGCTGAGCTACCTTTTGTTAAGTGTTTGCAAACCAGAAATATATATCACACCAAAAGGGATACAGCTGTTAAAAGAAAAAAACTAAACAATACATAGTGGTAATATGTCCAAATCAATATCAAATGACACTTTTACTGGTAACACTCACAATGTGGTGGAATGAGTATCACCTTAAGGGTGCCTCACCTGATGGTGTTGGGGAGCTGGTACCTCGTCTACCTCTATGGATGCCTCATTGCCAGAAACTGGATGCAACAAGAACCACAATCAAGAATCCAAGGAAGGGTGGAGGGAGTCACGGGCTTAGGTGGGGGATGGGGGAAATGGAGCAGTGCAAGGATTTTTGGGTACATAGGCAAAGATGCATTTTTCCACCCCTTCCCCCCCAAAAAATAACATCTTCACCTGTGTGCCTTTTAACCTCCCTTTTGTGTTTCTTATCCACTCTATTAAATGTCTTACCCCATTTGGTGTATCTTAGCTCCTATTTTTCCTCCCTTGTGTATCTCTTACACCCCCCTTCTGTGTCTCTTATCTCCCCTCTTTGTATGACTCTCACATCCTCCCACATTTTGCGTGTCTTGCCCCTTGACTCCTTCTCTCCCAGCCCCTTTGTGTATTTTGCTCTTCCCAGCTCCTTTGTGTGTGCCTCTTACACCCCCAGACCTTCTGTCTCCCCCCCAGCCCCAATGTGTGTCTATTTGTCCCTTTCTCAAGCCCTGCTGTGTGTTTCTTGCACATCCAGCCCCTCTCCCCTGCCCTTCCCTGTCCATTAGTGTCCCCACTCCTCCTTCCTTTCCCTGTCCCTTAGTGTTTCTCTCCCCACCCCTCCCTGTCCCTTAGTGGTCCCCTCCCCTTCCCAGTGTGCCTTTTATCTCTCTTGTAGCGTGGCTGAGCGGAGCAGATCCTGGTACAGGAGCTTACATTTTCTGTACCTGGCCGGACTGACAGGAAGTCCTCTCTCTCAGTGAGCACTTCCTGTTAGTCTGGCCAGGTACAGGAAACAGAAGCTCCTGTAGCACGGTCCACTCTGCTCGGCCACTCTACACTCAGTGGTGTATACACATTGACAGTCACACACACTCAATGACAAACACACAGACGTCACTGACAGACACAGACTCACTAATCTGACACACACTTATTCATTGACTGACACACACACACGCACACTGACAGACACACACACACTGACAGACACACTCATACACTCACAGACACACACACTCATACACTCACTGGAAGACACACACATACACACACACACACGCACTCACAGACACTCACTAATTATTAATATTTTTATAATTAAAAATATTCCATCCAGCCTCCCTACCTGGAGAGCTGGCGTGGGTCTGTCATTGGGGGTCCAGTGGGGCTGCTGGGAGGCATGCGGCTGTAGTAGAATCTGAGGCGGCGAGGGAGCTCTGATCTCCCTCTTCTGCTCCCTCGTGCCTCACGGGCTGTCTACTTATGCCGGGAGCTGGAATATGACGTCACATTCCGGCTCCCGCAGCATCAGCAAACAGTGCGAGAGGGAGCAGAGCAGAGAGATCAGAGCTCCCTCTCCGCCTCGGATTCTACCACACGCCAGGAGGTCTAGAAGGTGGCCTAGTAGAAGGGAGCGCTTTCCTCCTGCCAATCACTGGAATCTTGCTCCTCCTTATGGATGCCCCGGCCCTGAGGGGATGCAAAATTTATGAAAACATAGCTGATCTGTAAGAAAAAAAATATTCTCTATTCACAGCTTGACTATTTTAGATTCAGCATTACCATTTGAATTTTATTTGGCCACAGTCCACAGTTTAGTGAATAACTCTTACAGTTTTTATTTATTTATTCATCTTTAATTTTGAAATGTTGGAAGCCTATTTAAAAGATTGCCACATCCGGAATGATGCAATGACGACTTTGTAAAGTGCAATAGATTTTGGCGTTGACAAATAATCACAAGCTGTTTTTAAGATAGCTGGCCAAATGTATCAGAAGCAACTGAAGCAGTCAGATTAAGTCATTCCTTGTACTCATTGGCTGAGCAGCATGATTCACCCCTCCAATTTTAGATCTTTTGCCTATTTTTACAGAAGGCAATTATCATCCTTAAAGTCAACACCCTGAAAATTTGGACTGACAGCATGCATTGAAGGGAGTTAAATTTATCTCAGTGATAAAGTACCAGTGAGCCATAACTCTCATAACTGATATTTATAGCCACGAAATTGAAAGTTAATACCTTTTTATCATCTTGTTTATTCTTGTTCCTTAACGTTGCTGCTAATCCTATGGAGTTGTGCTGTGAACGCCTCTTTGTCTGTGAAAGACCATTGTCACTTTACATTTCAATAACATGGGAGGGTAGCAGTAGAAAATCAAATGTGAGTTATGAGATCAGTCAGTCATACTTAATAAATTACTCAAATTGGGCATTTTTGTACACATTTTCGACCCGTGGTGTTCCTGTTTTTTTTTGGAAACATTATATGGAGTTCTGTGAATAAAATGGAAATGTGAACTGCAATTGACAAGGTTTTAACCAAAATAATCAAGTTGAAAAAAACAAACACATAAACTATACAGTATGGTCCAATCAACCACTACAAATCAACCACATAGACTATACAGTATAATCCAATCAACTACTACAAATCAACCACATAGACTATACAGTATGATCCAATCAACCACTACAAGTCAACCACATAGACTATACAGTATGATCCAATCAACCAATACAAATCAACCACATAGACTATACAGTATGATCCAATCAACCACTACAAATCAACCACATAGACTATACAGTATGATCCAATCAACCACTACAAATCAACCACATAGACTATACAGTATAATCCAATCAACCACTACAAGTCAACCACATAGACTATACAGTATAATCTAATCAACCACTACAAATCAACCAGACTATACAGTATAATCCAATCAACTACTACAAATCAACCACATAGACTATACAGTATGATCCAATCAACCACTACAAATCAACCACATAGACTATACAGTATGATCCAATCAACCACTACAAATCAACCACATAGACTATACAGTATGATCCAATCAACCACTACAAATCAACCATGTAGACTATACAGTATAATCCAATCATCCACTTCAAATCAACCACATAGACTATATAGTATGATCCAATCAACTACTACAAGTCAACCACGTAGACTATACAGTATGATCCAATCAACTACTACAAATCAACCACATAGCCTATACAGTATGATCCAATCAACCACTACAAATCAACCACATAGACTATACAGTATGATCCAATCAACCACTACAAGTCAACCACATAGACTATATAGTATGATCCAATCAACCACTACAAATCAACCATGTAGACTATACAGTATATCCAATCAACCACTACAAATCAACCAGACTATACAGTATAATCTAATCAACCACTACAAATCAACCATGTAGACTATACAGTATGATCCAATCAACCACTACAAGTCAACCAGACTATACAGTATAATCTAATCAACCACTACAAATCAACCACATAGACTATACAGTATGATCCAATCAACCACTACAAGTCAACCAGACTATACAGTATAATCTAATCAACCACTACAAATCAACCATGTAGACTATACAGTATGATCCAATTAACCACTACAAATCAACCACTGCAAATCAACCACGTAGAATATACAGTATGATCCAATCAACCACTACAAGTCAACCAGACTATACAGTATAATCTAATCAACCACTACAAATCAACCACATAGACTATACGGTATGATCCAATCAACCACTACAAGTCAACCAGACTATACAGTATAATCTAATCAACCACTACAAGTCAACCATGTAGACTATACAGTATGATCCAATCAACCACTACAAGTCAACCACGTAGACTATACAGTATGATCCAATCAACCACTACAAATCAACCACATAGACTATACAGTATAATCCAATCAACCACTACAAATCAACCATGTAGACTATACAGTATAATCCAATCAACCACTACAAATCAACCACTACAAATCAACCACATAGACTATACAGTATGATCCAATCAACCACTACAAATCAACCACATAGACTATACAGTATGATCCAATCAACTACTACAAATCAACCACATAGACTATACAGTATAATCCAATCAACCACTACAAGTCAACCACATAGACTATACAGTATAATCTAATCAACCACTACAAATCAACCAGACTATACAGTATAATCCAATCAACTACTACAAATCAACCACATAGACTATACAGTATGATCCAATCAACCACTACAAATCAACCACATAGACTATACAGTATGATCCAATCAACCACTACAAATCAACCACATAGACTATACAGTATGATCCAATCAACCACTACAAATCAACCATGTAGACTATACAGTATAATCCAATCATCCACTTCAAATCAACCACATAGACTATATAGTATGATCCAATCAACTACTACAAGTCAACCACGTAGACTATACAGTATGATCCAATCAACTACTACAAATCAACCACATAGCCTATACAGTATGATCCAATCAACCACTACAAATCAACCACATAGACTATACAGTATGATCCAATCAACCACTACAAGTCAACCACATAGACTATATAGTATGATCCAATCAACCACTACAAATCAACCATGTAGACTATACAGTATAATCCAATCAACCACAACAAATCAACCAGACTATACAGTATAATCTAATCAACCACTACAAATCAACCATGTAGACTATACAGTATGATCCAATCAACCACTACAAGTCAACCAGACTATACAGTATAATCTAATCAACCACTACAAATCAACCACATAGACTATACAGTATGATCCAATCAACCACTACAAGTCAACCAGACTATACAGTATAATCTAATCAACCACTACAAATCAACCATGTAGACTATACAGTATGATCCAATTAACCACTACAAATCAACCACTGCAAATCAACCACGTAGACTATACAGTATGATCCAATCAACCACTACAAGTCAACCAGACTATACAGTATAATCTAATCAACCACTACAAATCAACCATATAGACTATACGGTATGATCCTAATCAACTACCACAAGTCAACCAGTACTATACAGTATAATCTAATCAACCACTACAAATCAACCATGTAGACTATACAGTATAATCCAATCAACCACTACAAATCAACCATGTAGACTATACAGTATAATCCAATCAACCACTACAAATCAACCACTACAAATCAACCACATAGACTATACAGTATGATCCAATCAACCACTACAAGTCAACCACGTAGACTATACAGTATGATCCAATCAACCACTACAAATCAACCACATAGACTATACAGTATAATCCAATCAACCACTACAAATCAACCATGTAGACTATACAGTATAATCCAATCAACCACTACAAATCAACCACTACAAATCAACCACATAGACTATACAGTATGATCCAATCAACCACTACAAGTCAACCACATAGACTATACAGTATGATCCAATTAACCACTACAAGTCAACCACATAGACTATACAGTACAACCCAATCAACCACTACAAATCAACCATGTAGACCATCAACCATCAACCACTACAAGTCAACCACATAGATTATACAGTATAATCCAATCAACCACTAAAAATTAACCACGTAGACCAGGGGTTCTCAACCCAGTCCTCGGGACCCCCTACCAGTCCAGAATTTGGGGATTACCTGGGTGTGTCTAAGGTGTTTAGAAAAAGGGGGAAAAAAACACCTTAGACTCTAAGGTGTTTTTTCTTTCTTTTTTTAAACACCTTAGACATACCCAGGTAATCCCTAAACCCTGGACTGGTAGGGGGTCCTTGAGGACAAGGTTGAGAACCCCTGACGTAGACTATACAGTATGATCCAATCAACCACTACAAGCCAACCACGTAGACTATACAATATAATACAATCAACCACTAAAAATTAACCACTTGCACTTCCAATGACACTAATGGGCATAACCTGGCACAAATGTTAACTGTGTCACCAAACATGACTCTGAGAAACAGAGAAGCAGCAGAATAAACTCTCCTTTATTATTGTTTTGTAAATTGGTTATAATTAACTGTTTATTGATTAAATTTCTTTAGATGAATCATCTGCAGAGAATGCTTTCCCCCTTGCTTTCCCGGATCTAGATCAGCAACTTCAGGTAAGAAAGTATTAAGAGTAAAATACATTGCTAGCCAGCCGCTATAAAAAAAAAAAGTTACAAAAACAACACAAACAACAAAAAAACAACATACAAGGCTCCATATGGAGTTATTTTTCCTCTCATATGTCCCCACCTGTCATGTCATGGATAGTGGCATATCTGCTAAATGGCTTCTAACCCTTAATGCCCCAGGTTGAAGATTAGCTATTGCTGCCCAGTCATTGAAAGGTAAGACAGGTTGGGTATAAGTGAGTATATAAATTCCTCTATAGTTAGTTGGGGGTCATACAGACCACCAGATACTTTTAATTTAATTCTTCATTTTTGTGTCCACAAATTGAACTGTTCTCCTTATGAAGGTTGTTTTGAACTATTAGCTTACCAACTGTTAGCACTGTCAACTGACAAATAATCTAGATTTTTAAAAAATCACTTGCTAGATGGCAAGTGTATCTATTTACTGGGCTTACCTGTCAAGATCTGATTTAAATGTATTGTTTAGTAAATATGCTAATACTGTGTTGTTGATAGGATTCACGTGTGAAAACGACAGATTTTAAACCAGAATCTGAATACTAGAACATTTCCTATAATTTTTTGATGAGTTGATGATCTGTTCTGAGTGAGTTATATTGCTGTGACAATCTGTCATATACACATATATTCTAGTTTTGTGATACAGTCTTGCACAATGTGCAAAATTCTGATATCTTTCAAGAAGGACACTCAGAAGCTATCAGATACTGGCTGAGATTTTTGAGAGTTGGGGATTAGTATGTTTTACAATATTAGGTGAAAGTCAGTTGTTGGACATTCTCGCTGCAGATTACTGAATTATATTATTATATTATATTATGCCCTTAAATGTACCTTATGTTACCTTTCAGATACACAACACATCTAATATGTGCTTTTTGTTGCAGCCTCTCCCACCATGTAACACCTCCAAAGAATCGATGCACTTATATAAGCAGCACTGTAAGATTGCTGAGGAATATCATGAAGTAAAGAGGGAAATAGCTCTACTGGAGGAAAGAAGGTAAGTGTCTTAATCGTCCAGGCACTGATTCTAAAATGGCACATACATTGGAATTCTAAACATAGATACACATTTACCATGTCATGATGTAGGGTTGTCTTCATTTAGAGCGGCACTGTCACTTCCACTGAAAACTGAGTATTTTAATAAAGTTAGAATCTTTATCGAATACTCATCTTGACTGGGTTTGGAATTTTGCTGAAATTTCATCCCAGTCAAAAGAGATACTTCTATTCCGCCTGATTTTCTTAGACTCAGGGCACAGTCTAAGTGTCAATCCTGACAGCCGTCACCAGTGACGACTGCAGAGAATTGGCTGCGTCTATGGAGGATTCCAAGGTCTTGAGGGATCCTCCATAGACCTCAATGCGCATGTGTCAGCTCATGGTGCTGAAAGAGCTGATGGCTCATTGTGTGCCATTACAGAGAGAACCTAAACCATTTTCACATCCGACTGCTCCCACCCAAAAGGTCAGCACAAATCCAAAACGCAGGCTTGCTACTTCTGCACGAGAAACACAGCAACCCCAAACGACCATTTGAGCCTTGGTAGACCGTGCCAGTGGGGTATAACTGAGGTAGGGGTCCAAGTCTGGGTTACCCTTTTACCTTAAGTGGAGCAAAAAATAGTGTGCAAAAGAATACTGAGAACGGACAACAGCTCAAATAGCTTGCCCTTCGGTCTCTGCTCAGAGCTCAAGCTGGTTTAAGCTCATCTTGTGCCATTACACAGAGAACCTAAAACATTATTATCACTAGAGTTGATTTCAACCTTATTTCTTTTTTTTATTGTTTTATTTATCTTACTAATGTAAGAATTCTTTAATTTATTTTTCGGTTTATTTATTTTGTTAAATTCTAAGATTACCTTTTCTTCTCTTCTAGGAAAGAGCTGATGGCCCGGCTGGATCAAGTAGAAAAAGAAAATTCTGATGCTGTTCACTTGGCCATGGAATATGAAGAGCTGACAATAGAGAATCAAAGCCTTAACGTAGCTCACTCGCGATGTAAAGAACAACTAGAAAAAATAAGACAGCAGTATCAAAAAAGGCAGGGGTCTTCCTAACCCTCGTGCGGCAGACACTGTGCGGTGAACCAACACAGGTCTCTAAGGAAATTGGATAATATATCAGCACTTTCTTTTTAAAATGTTATTAGAAGTGTTGCTTACTAACAGGGCTGGATTACCTACTAAGCACACTAGGCATTAATCAGAGCACCATTGTTCTAGGGTTATGCTGTCAATTTATGGGAGTGGCTAAACACATGCCCTGCCAGTTTTTTTGTACACCACAACCACTTTTCACAAACCTATGCCATATTCCTCTCATGCTATAACTCTGTCCTGCTTGTGCTCGATAATCACACAAATTCTTTAATTGTTATTGAAACATTTCAGTTTTTAACTGTATAAGATTTAGTTTCATTGTATCTTAAAGGTCCTCTTTCACCTTCTGGGATTCTTGCACCACAATGGTGACTGCTCCGCGTGTTGTGTGGGGGCAGGGTAAGGCAGTTTTTACCTACCTGCACCTGTCCCTTGTGGGCGCCACCATCTTTTTCCATGAGGTTGTCTTCAGCTACTGACACGTCATCTGCCAGGAACCGATGTCATTGCTGTACACTTGTGAAGGAGCAACACCGACACCTATGAAGGATCCCGGAAGACTCTCCATAAAACCAGCCATTTTCTCTTCAGCTACTAGTGATGACTAATGGCTTGACAAGACTTTTCTTAAACTTTGTCAAGCATAGGAAAAACACACAAGACAAAGTAGTCCCTACTTTGACTTATAATGTCTTTTGACTGGGTTGTTATTTCAGTGAAATTCCAACACAGTCTTTATGAGCATTTCATAAATATGTTATCTTTCTGAAATGATGATTCTTTGGGGGGAGAGCAGAGTGAGGGGGGGGGGGAGGGGGTGATTGAGTGACAGAGCAATTTTAACCCCTTAAGGACCAAACTTCTGGAATAAAAGGGAATCATGACATGTCACACATGTCATGTGTCCTTAAGGGGTTAAAAGGGTGCTTATAATATTTAAGTCTGGGAGCGACTGTGAAATAAAACTAGACCTGCTTACTAAACAGCCCCAGGAATACTGTAGAAGTAAGATAATTTCATAAGGCAGAAGCAGAGTTTGTATGTGGTAGGCAGTCCGTGTCATAGTTATACAGAGATAGTAGAATATCTTGGGCGTCAGAGGACTCTGAGACTCAGCTGATGTTTTTTTTTTTGCTAAACTGGACATCGTGGAGAAATGGAAAAGGCTGGATTCTCAGTAAGCAAAGTTAGGGTTACGAAATAGCAAATCCTCCTGTTTAGTTCTATGGGAACCCTTACTGTGTGAAGACAATCCAGCCTACAATTTGCAATTTTCCTTTTCAGTTCTTTACTATTTCCTTTTTAGACAATAAATTTGAATGGTTTATTCACTAAATAGTAATTGAAGTAACATGAAAACAAAATTACAAAACTTTGGATAAAATGCAAATCGACGCTTTGACTATAATTGGAGTTGGAGTATCAGCACTTTTTGCATACATTTTGCATTTGGATGTAAATTCATTACAATTTACCATTTAGTGAATAGACATTTCTATTTTTCTATTTTACTTTTGATGCCCTGTGGTTTAAGAGATGATGTGTTATTTTATTATTTCTATGTTGATGAATAGGTAGATATATAATATTTTTGGCCAAGATTCTGAGTATATTATGTAACAATATTCACTTAGTTTAGCATATAATGCAGTGTTATAAGATGAATGCCTCAGATCTTCTTTAAAAACGTATATTCTTGACAAATAAGCTATTTAGACCAATTTTAGATTAGGCTAGTATCCATATCTATGTACCAAATATTTAAATTCTTATTCATTTTGAAAATCCAAACCACGCACACAAATTATTCTTTAATCATGTAAAGGTTTTGCCCTTAGTTCGCCACACATGTCTAAATAGTTTTTGCATGTGCTTAAAACCTTGTTAGGATAAAATAAACAAATTGATTTTGCCAACATATATTACTTAGTGTGCTGCAGCACGTTATTGAAAAGGTGTATGTATGTCAAATTTTGCCTCTGAAATTGAGAGTTTTAATGGCTGATATTTCTGGATTAATGTAAGACATCATTATACTACTGTTAAAAATTGTATCGTTAATGATGGTGTCACCAGATTACGGTTAGGAGTAGGTTAGAGTTGGTGTAAAGTTAAGTTAAAGTATAGGTTCGGTGTAAGGTTTTGGTTAGAGAGGTCTATAATTTTAGGAGTAAATTGGGTTAGGGATCTTATGGTTAGGGTGTGTTTACGATTATGACCTCTTCTGGCTCAGGGTGATGAGATTACAGTCCACATCACATAGGCAGGTATGCAGCAACCCTGATTTATTTAAGGTGGTGACATCATAGCAGTATTAAAATGACAAAGATAGTTTAAAGATTACGTTTTAAAGTGAACCAGTTAAAGAAGTTCCGCTTAAAATAAAAAGTGAGCTAAATATATATATATACAAAATAAATGAATGCCACATATGGTATTACATTTTCATACCTTCCAACTGTCCATATTTAGTAGTGACAGTCCCTATGTTGTGCCCAAATCCCTCTGTCCCCCTTTTCTATCCTAATGTCCAGCTTTTCACCTTACCAATCACTGACCATGACCCCACTCACACCCCTAAAATTAAAGTGTCCCTCTTTGTCCATTTGAAATATTGGGAGGTATATATTTCGATCATTTCTTTCCACTGCTCTAAAAATGTGCTATTAGGGATTTTGACATATGCAGATATAAACACAAATGTATGGAACTAAATGTTGATGATGTTTACAGCTGTGAGATACTGCAATATGGAAGTTTGATAGGCACAGCTGTAAACTCACTAATTGCACTAAACTCCTTCCCCTATCTCTCTCTTTCCTTTGTTTTCCCTTAGCGCTCAGACACATACAAAAAACATTTCACTCACTGCGGTAGATTTAAAACACAAGGCTTTCAGCCAAATACAAACGCTAACAGATTCCTTCTACTGATCTATACGGTAATAAATACAGTGGTTACCATTGCTCAGTAGATTGTGATAAATTGTCAATTTACTATAATTCACTATTAATTTAAAGAATCCCTACTTGCTGATCTATGCAGTAATGATGTCTAATTAGATACTTGGCACAGGTCTTGATACAGCCCATCGTTCCAGCTCCATCACAGTCTATGCTAATCAATTTTACATTTTGGCCATTCACTTTTTCTTTTCTCATTCATTTCTAGGCTAAAATTCTCTCACCTCCGATTTTTTACTATTGTTCACTCATTTAGTTTTATTATCTAATATTTCACTATATGGTATATTTATCCATTCATTATGCTTGCTATATTTCACCCAATTTGGCATTTTTATTCAATTAACCATAATTAACCCCATTTGCTAGATTTCATCCCATGTACCCATATTAAGTATTTTTTCAGATTTCATCCTGTATACCCTAATTATTTTTTTCAGATTTCCTCCCATATACCATATTTCATTTTATAACTGCTATATTTCACCTCTCATAGTATATCTCATATGCATCCTCATACTACATTTGATGCAGTGACATGTTTTAACTCATATGCCTTGTTTCAGCCTCCGTTTGCCATAGCTCATCACTATCACCATTTTCATACTTCAATCCACATGCCATGTCATCATCACCTAGTTGCCATTTTTATCTCCTAAGTCACATACGTGTATAAGTCCGGTATAACATAAGCATCAAAACAACTTTACTTAAAGAGTTACTAAAACCATCATAACCAATACATCCTGCTGTAGTAGTTATGACGACAGAAGTACCCTACCCTGGCGCTATAGGTAATGAGGCAATAAGCTTTCCAGTGGTTTACCACTAGATAGGGCAATACATTTTCCAATCTTTGAGCTTGGTCCTAGCAGTTGCCAAGTCTCCACTGTAGGCAGGTGTACGAAATTCTACTCCTAGAGCTGTAGAATGTTGGCCGGATGTCAATCCTATTGCTCTTTAATTGGCTGAGAGCATCAGCTGATCAATCTCAGCCAATGAATGTGTGTCTGTGCATTGAAATAAGCAAAAAACTGACTTTAGCCAGCCCAGAACTTTGGTTCCAGGCTGGCTAATGACATCTCAATGCCAATGCTGGAAGTGGAGTTATACCTCTATCAGCAAGTGGCAGGGCCGGACTGGCCCACCGGGATACCGGGAAATTTCCCAGTGGGCCGTCGGCACCTGGGGCCGGCAGGCAGCTGGCTGACCTACGGCCGCAGAGGGAGCTCTTTTGGCGGCCGCAGGGGGAGCTGGCTGTTCTGTCTCTGCTCCCCCTCCCCAGCACGCAGCTTAATGAGACCGGGGCCGGAATATGACAGGTAGCAATTATGTGTGTCAGTGTGAGTGTGTCTGTGTCATTTTTGTGTGTCTGTCATGGTGTGTCTGTCTGTGACATGGTGTGTGTGTCTGTCTGTGTCATGGTGTGTGTGTCTGTGTCATTGTGTGTCTCTGTCTGTCATGGTGTGTGCGTCTGTGTCATGGTGTGTGTGTGTGTGTCTCTGTCTGTGTCATGTTATGTGTGTGTGTGTGTGTGTCTGACTGTGTCATGCAATGCATGTCTGTGTCATTGTGTGTGTCTGTCTGTGTCATGGTGTGTGTGTCTCTGTCATGGTGTGTGCGTCTGTCTGTGTCATGCAATGTGTGTCTGTGTCATTGCGTGTGTGTGTCTGTCTGTGTCATGTAATGTGTGTCTGTCTGTGTCACGGTGTGTGTGTGTCTGTGTCACGGTCTCTCTGTGTCGTGGTGTGTGTGTCTGTGTTATGGTGTGTGTGTCTGTCTGTGTCATGTAATGTGTGTCTGTGTCACGATCTGTCTGTGTTATGGTGTGTGTGTCTGTCTGTGTCATGTAATGTGTGTCTGTGTTATGGTGTGTGTGTGTGTCAAGGTGTGTGTGTGTGTTTTTTAAGGTGTGTGTCTGTCATGGTATGAGTGTGTGTTTGTCATGGTATGTGTGTGTCTCTGTCATGGTGTGTGTGTGTCTGTCTGTGTCATAGTGTGTCGGTCTCCCCTCGACTGGCCCTGCCTCTACGGCTGAGATCATCAAGCTTGATGATCTGAGCCAATCCGCACTGACACAGGAAGCACCTCTAGTGACCGTCTGAGTGTCTGTCACTAGGAAGCAATGTAAACACTGCATTTTCTCTAAAAAGTCAGTGTTTACATTGAAAAGCCTGCAGGGACAGGCTATAGACACCAGAGCCACTACATTAAGCTGTGTGTGTGTGCACGCCTGCTAGTGAGTGGGCTTGCTTGTGTGTGTGTGTGTGTGTCTGTGCCTGCTACTGAGTGAGCTTGTGTTTTTATGTCAATGACCCTATGTATATCAGCAAGAATAGTGCAGATCTGGATGAAGTATTTGTTGCATTTATATTGGTTATAATGTGATCACATTCAATATGCTGATTGATAAAATAGTGATAAAAATAACAGTTTATTTAAGCCCAATAGGTTAAAAACAATATAACAAAACATGGTTACACTATAATTTAGCAAGAATATGCAACCAGGTTGCTGCTTACAAGATTAACTGGTGAGTATAACGGTACATGTACCCGCTACTCACAACCACGCTTTATCACAATGGGGGTTTCCCATCTAGATCAGTAGTTTCAGCGGTATCCGTCTGGTGGAGTTTATGCTTTGAGCTGTGTGGCTGCCGTTCGTATTTCCCAGTCGTGCTTAGCTCCGCCCACCTAGATGCGTAATTACATCACGTCTACGCGTTTGTGATTGCCATCTATTGGGAGTATAAGAATGATTGTTATTTGAATTTTTTCTATGCATGTGGTATAGGATTTTTCACCTAAACATCGCTCCATTTCTTGAAATTTTATATGCTCTGAGATGTGGTGAAGGGTGTCCATCGAAGTGTGTAGCTGAAGTATTATTCGAAGCTTTTTCAAACTTGATGATTAATTATTATTATTATTAATTTTATGAGATAGACAATAGGCTATTTTTCCCATTTAAAACCTAGTTGTCATTTAGCGCTCCGATATATCCTAATTTTTGCATTGTTTCTGTTTTGGCAGCTCTAGCCACTGCTCCTCTGGCTTTGTCTCAGACAGTCAACATTATGATGGTTTTCTTACAGCACAGTATGTTTAATTTAGGCGTTCGTATCTTCTGCTCGGTTATCCCTCTTTGAGTTCATAAAATTCAAAGATAATAACCACTTTAATTTTTATTCAACACAGAGACACAGTATTTGCAGCTGCCTGAACCGCTACCTTTTTCATCAGCATGCTTGCTGGCTTCTTGTCCAACCAAATGCTTCTCATAAAGAAGCATTGTGGGTGACAAACGCATGCGTATGTCGCGTTCCAACAAATCAAATATTCCTCATAAAGAAGTACTGAGCCAAACGGCATGGTGCTTATAACATCCTTTTAATTGAACTTTGATCACACTCAGGAAACTACTGCAATCAGGCCGTTAAAAAAACAAGATATAGGACATTCTAATTTAAACAGTGCAATAAAGGAAGTTTAGAAATGAGATCTATGGTTAAAGGAAGTGTATAGGAGAGCTGTATGAGTTACAGCCAGGGAAGGTGTGGCCATGGCTGCATAAACAAAATAATTTAACTACTTAATGACAGAAAATTAAGCAGTGAGGCAGCAGAGGCATGATGTATATAAAAAACACTTTATTAAGCAGTGAGGCGGCAGAGGCATGATGTATACAAAAAACACTTTATTAAGCTAAAGTTGTTCTGGTGCTAAGACTTTCCCTTTAATCTTAATTGACATATTTATTTCCCATATTTAATATTTCACTCCTCGTTTATATGTATATCAGTCATTTGCCATTTTTCATTTTTGATATACCACATTTCATAATAAAATCATAATGCTTTATATGTGTGCCTCCCAACCCCCCATCTTGATGCTTACCTTAAACTGTGGAAGGTCAGTCTAAGCATGTGTGTGTGTCAAGAGTCTTGTGCATAATGTGTGCATTTAATCACTTGGCCAATTTCTATCACTGTTTCCTTGAGTTATGGAGTTGTTTCAAAGATACAGAGTGCTGTAATGACATCATGTGCCTGAGACTGGTATCACCGAATCAGTAAAGGGCTTTGAGCTCAGGAGGAGCATCATTTATGAGGGTTTTACACAAACAGAGGTCAATGTGGGGCAGGTAAAATAGAGGCTAGGTAACCTGTCTAAAAAGGGCCCTCTATGCATATATCCAAACACAAAACAGATACGTGTTAAGATCAAACATTAATTTAAATTTTGTCTCTACTTTAGTTTACTGTCAATCATTGTTATAAGCTCTGCCGTTTTCACCTGTCAGTCAGCATAGAGATAGGAAGAGATAAGAAGATACAAAGAAACAATTATTTTGTTTCTCCTTCCTCAATGCAATGCATGCCCTGGCTGTGCCTAGACTGAACTGGATTGTGATGTCAATTGCTAAACATTTAATACACATTTAAAAGAATATGTAGCCTCACATGAAAAACATGTTAACACAAGTTGTGAGTGATACTCACCATTTTATTTGACGGTGTAACTTTCTCTCATAACATATTTTTTGCAAAGTGAAGCGGCACTATGACTGGTAAAACATTAATTATTAGTTATATTGAAATTATTTTCCAGATCATAGTAAGGTTTCCTGATAGATCCCTCCTTATTTCTAAAGGAATATAAAACCAGTGCAGATGTTCATAGATAGTTTTTAATTACGATATAATAAAGGTTTTAGATGTTGTACAATGATCAATTGATCAATGAGCATCCTTATTTTATTTTTAAGCTTATACACAATTACAGTTTTGGTAAAGTGGAGTTAAGGAAGTCCGCAACATGTCAGAGAATGTGGATGTATGGATACGTTTATAGTGACTTGTATTTAAAGTAGACTTGTCCAATAAAAAAAATAAAACAATATTTGAGAGTTTAATAATACATGTTTTGTTACTTTTGCTGTCTCCGTTCTTAGAACATGACAATTGACTTCACATCCTACCTTAATATTCCTCTTTGTAATGTTTCTAAAACTGGTGCAGGAATCAGAAACGAGAAGAGATGGTTAGATGTTGGCACTGATGATTCACTGAATTACAACTTTTATGACTGTCCCAAGACAAAATAGAAATGGAAAACTAGTCAACGCTAGGAAAATCATGAAAAAAATGCACGTACATAGATATGCTTTAAATGTGAACCTTTGCAATATCAGATTGCAACATTTCATAAAAACAATCGGTACTGTTCTGGATCTAAAAAAATACCTGGGGTCTCAGATTGGATAGGTCCACTTTAAATTCTACATCAGAAATCCTGAATGTGAATCAACCTGCTACACTGTGGATTTTGTGGATAACATTCATATTTATAGTTTGCATGCAGAATAAATTGACAAGAATTAAATGCAAAAGCTTTTTATCAAGGTTTGTTTTCAGTTTAACATTTTACATGTTGGCAGGAGAAGCCTTGCTAGATTCTGGTCTACTTACCGTGTATTCAACCTTTTCGCATCTCTGTTACATTTCCATTTGTGTCTGATGTTTTACTTATTTTTTTCAAATAAAACTGTATATATAATTTTCTCAATTTGTTTGGTTTATTGATAATGTGCTGCTAGAACTGCCGATTATAGATTAAGAATTTCCAAAGGCTCTAGGCAGTATTCCAAATTCAAATGTGAGTATGTGGCAGCTGAGTGTTGTATGTGTGTGAGGGACACTATATTTTGTGTGTGTCAGTGGTTGAGTGTTGTGTATAGTGGCTGAGTATTTTGTGTATGGAGAAGCTAAGTGTGTGTGTGCGTGTAAGGGAGTCTGATTGTTGTGCTGTATGGTGCACTGTCTGAGCCCAGAATGTAGCCGGCCCTATCTGCCTCCTTATGGGTAACCAGTCTTTAGGTACATTGTCTAATAAACAGAAAATAGTTAATTTTTATGTTATCAATTTAAATTTAAATCTCGGCATATATTACCATCTGATAAGAATGTATTTTACCAGTTCTTATACAATTTGCTTCCCCATTAATAAGCAATACGTAAATTACTGTTCTTATTAAAGGCATAAACAAAAACATGTACAGACACGCAAACTGTAAATAATCACTATTTACCTGACATCTAATCACCTGGTAATACATACTCCTAATCTAACATAATCCTGAATTAGAATACCAGACATGTCCCTATTTACGAGGGCAATAACATACATATTCCCACAACTAACTAGGAGAGGGGTGGGCAAAAAATACTGGGGTAGCCCTGGAAGGGATAAAAAAAACAAAGTCAAGTCATGAGGCCAAAGCATATCTCCCAACACTGTGAGGTATGAAACTGGGAAAAGTGAGCTCACCTTCAGGTAAGTAACATCACTAATGGCACTCATAATGGGCACTTGGGTGTGTCCGTGCCTGATTGCCTTTCAGACTTAGGGAGAGAATGAAAGAATATTAAAGAGGACAAAACATAATGAGAACATTGCATCTTCTTCCCTCTTCTGGCCTCTTAATCTAATCATTTGACTCCTTGTTTGTATTTATTTTTTTAAATAGCTTTCTTCAGCTACCATTGGAAATCCTGAAAAAAATTATCCTGATTTGAAAATATTCCATCAGATTGAAATATTGTCACTAATCATTTTGTGGAATTTTTGCACAATACAAACTTTGGAAATTTCTGCAAAGCAAAAATAGTAGTTCCTGTCCATTCTTCTATATATGTATAGCTATACAGAGAACACGTTACATTGGAAATTCTGCTGTACTGATATAGTAATCACGTGACATGCAGGATTATTTCTAGACCTGTGCCTGTGTATTTTATTTCTTAACAAATTTTTAATAAAACAAATTAATTGTACTTGTATTTACTAAATGAAACTCTTTATCCCCAACAATGAGTAAATGCAGGTATGGCATTGTTTTGCATTGCATTATAATATAAGGCCCCATGTAACCTCCTGTACACTGCCCACACACTTGGAGATGAAGAAAATATTTATTTACACTTTGACGTTCTGGCTTGTCTCTCTGCCTTGTGCAGAATGACAAGAAATTACGCCATCCACTCTAATGTTGCAGAGAAACTGAATACATGTATCTATACAGTTCTGCTAAAGAGCAATATGGTGTGCAAAGAGATAGGACAGGCCCCATTTAAACATGTTTGTGTCATTCATAACTTTAAAATTAATATCTGTAATTTGTAAGAAGCAAGTAATTTTTATGATCCTGTTAAAAGTATTGCCAGATAAAGAATTTTGTAGAATCTCCAATACTTTATAACTACATTCCAATATTTCAGGGAAGCACAAATGAATAAATAAAAATATTAAGTTTGTAAAATTCTCATTTCTCACCAAACAATTAAAAAAAATATATAATTTTGTTGTAAATTTATATAGCTTATGTAATATTTCAAATAACTATAGTTGTTTAACATGCAACAAACAAATACAGCAAATAAAATGACCATCTCTGAACAGCGGAGGAGCAAAGTGTGCTTCATTTCTGGTGATCAAAGCAATTTCCCGACAATTCTCACCTTTGATCCGTGATCTTGCGATGCTTCCTGTCAGTATTCCAGAACATCCTGTCACTTAGACAGAATGCTGACGAAACTACCGAATTTCGTCCTAACAGAATGAGAACAGTTTCTCCATTCGTGTTAGGACACAATTCGGGACTTTGTTCGGATCGGAATTTCATTTGTGTAGCATCTTGCAACTGCTTAATAGATAACTCCCTAATTCCCACAGTATTAGGGATCTATCTACCAAAAGGCTGAAAGACCTAAATTGGTATGACTTAGTATTAGTAAATTCTGCCCCTACTCACTATGCCGCAAATAGGGGCATGTCTATTAAACAGTGTGGCTGCTCACTTAAAAAAAAATCCCTAGTGTCCCCCCTCCTGAGCCCCCAACCGTGCAGCGCATGTGGAGGCTATTAAACTGAAATGGGGACCTATTGCCCCCCCTCGGCCCCAACCCCTGAGCGGCGGGTGGGGGCCCTAAATAACAATAAAGGGGGGACCTATTGTCCTCCCCTCGGCCCCCACTCCTGAGCGGCGGGTAAGTCCCCTAAATAACAATAAGAGGGGGAGGACTTATTGTCCTCCCCCCTGGGCGCCACCCATTAGCAGCGGATGGGGCCCTAAATGAAAATGTTAACTCCCCCAAGTGACAAGGGGTCCTCAAGCCCCTAGTCACACTCCAATCCCCCAAAAAATTAATAAACCCCTACTTACTACCCTCACCCTAAAAATAGTGAGGAGGAACAATAAAACTAAATCCTTGTAAATAAAAAATAACTTACCATTTGATGTCTTCTTTTTTCTAAAATCTTCTTTTTTCAGCCCGAAAAAAAGGCCAGAAAAAAACCCATAATACAAGTCAGACTTGGAAAATAAAATAAAAAACCAGAGCACAAAAAAAAAAAGAAAAAAAAAAAAAAACCCAGACGCTAAAACATAATACATCTTCACCCATGGAGTGCAGTGCAGGGAGGGAAAGGTTTATAAAGCCTTCCCACGCCCTGCAATTAGGCTCAGAGCGCTCTGATTGGTTGGTTTAAGTCAACCAATCAGAGTGCTCTGACAGGTAAATGAAGAGACTGACAGGTAAGTCTCTACATTTACCTGTCACATCACTCTGATTGGTTGGCTTGAAATCCAACCAATTAGAGTGTGCTGTGTCATTTTACACAGCATGGGAAAGTTCTTTGGAATTTTCCCATTCTGTATAATTTGACTCATAACTCTCTGATTGGTTGTTTGATAGCCCACTAGCCCATTAGCCTGGTAGTACCTGTGTACTTAATTTGTTGTCTCTTATCAAGTCATAGTAATCATAACACGTGTATTTTAAATGTGCTTTCACCAGTTTATAGCCCTCATTACATGAAACAGAGAGGTATTTACATTCAAACAAAAATGTAATTTCTTCTCTGGAAATAAAACCTTAAAAAAAAACATTGAAAACCACCTATAACTTGTATTAACCTTTTTTTCTCATATGAGGTTCTAGTTTCTTTTAAAATGTATATTAAATGAGCACTGTAGTGCCAGGAAAGCAAACTAGTTTTCCTGGCACTATAGGGTTACTAGGTCCCTCCTTCAGGGCCCTCTCCCTCTTGGCTTAAGGGGTTAAAACCCCTTCAGCCACTTACCTTAATTCAGTGCCGGGCTCCCTCGGCGCTGGTGACTTCTCCTCCCCCTGTCTACGTCAACTCAGAATGCACATGAATGTCCAGCGTGTCCTCAATGCGATTTTCGCATTGAGGATTGCGGAAGCAGCATCTAGTGGATGGATTAACCCTCAATGTAAACATAGTAGTTTCTCTGAAACTGCTGTTTACAGCTGCAGGGTTAAAACTAGGGGGACCTGGCACCCAGACCACTTCATTGAGCTGAAGTGGTCTGGGTGCCTATAGTGGTCCTTTAAAGTTCTAGAAAGAGATATCACAATCCAGTTCAGTCCTTGCACACAATTCAAATGAATATAACAAAAATATTGTTTCTTATTTTTCCACTGACTGTGCTTAATGGCAGAAAAGTGCATCATTTACAATGATGTCTGACAGCGAGCTGTAATGGAGGTGCCCAGTTCCAAACGAAATGTCTGGATTCCACATTTAATTTTGTTTTTCTAAATACACAAAAATATATTTGTAAATATATAGTAGATAAGTAAACATAATATGAAGACGAAGTGACAGTTCACATTTAAAAATTAATTGGTCTATAACAGTGTTTCCCAAACCAGTCATCATGGCCCACCATCAGTCCAGGATTTATATATTTCTCTGTTTATTGCAATGGAGATAAAGACTAAATCTTGACTGTTGGTGGGTCTTGAGGACTGGCTTTGGAAACACTGGTCTATAATACAGCGCTATGGCATTTGCTGGCGCTATATAAATAATAAAATAATAATATTGTCTGGTGTAACTTATTCATCATCACAATGCTATGTTTTCTCTCATCAGTCTGGAGCAGTACCTCACAGTGCCACTACCTCACTGTGGAGCTATTGTAGGCTACTGCACCCAGCTTGAAGAGATCTGACTCTCTCCCCCCCACTGGTCCTATCTTGTAATTATCTCCTCCCTATTTAGTTTAGACTTGTCCCTTCTTGTTGTTTCAGAGCAATCTGCTTTCCTGGAACTCTCAATGTTCCAAATCATGGTGCAGTTTTCCAAAAACTCTGCTCCCTTCACATTCCACAAAATCTGGGACCCCTGGCTCACAGGCGACACTTCGTTTCCTTGGTAATCAGCTCCCACCCACACACCACAAACCACCAATGAACAGACTTAAGCTGTATGGACACCCCAGCCCCCACCACGCCCCAACGACAGGCCCAACCAGACAACAGATCAACCACGTAGAAACCCACCACGAAAGACGTGGATTACACACAGCACCAGGTGGAACAGCACTGAAGGAAACACCCCACCAAAGGAACCAGCAGACAAACCCCACACCCCAGAGTAGAGGAGAGTCTGATGGGGGTAGACAGGCTGTTCCAAAAGAAGGGAACCACCCGCGAGAAGTCCTGCAAGCATGAGTTAGCAGTAAGGGTGCGAGCAGGGGACAGGAGAAGGTCACCGGCAGAGCAAAGAGACCGAGAAGGGGCATATCTATGAATCAGGCAAGAAATGTAAGAGGTGCTAGAGCTTTATGGGTAAGGGTTAGTATTTTGAATTGATACCTATATAATACAGGAAGCCAGTGTAAGGATCAACAGAGAGCGAGGTATGGGACGAACGACGGGTGAGAAAGATCAGCCTGGCAGCCAATTGTAGCAGGGCAAGTCGGCTTTTGGGGAGACCAACTAGGAGGGAATTACAGTAATCAATGCGAGAGATTACCAGAGCATGAACAAGCTCCTTGGCAGCATCTTGCATGAGAAAGGGGTGGATGCAGGTGATATTTTTAAGGTGGAATCGACAGGTTTTAGCAACATACTGGATATGTGGGGCAAAGGTGAGGCAAGGATCAAAGATAACATCAAGACAACGAGCTTGCAAGGATGGACTGATGCAAATACCATCAACTTGCAGGGAGAGCGAAGGAGGAAGATCAGCATTATGAGGGGAAAAATAAGAAACTCAGTTTCAGAGAGATTGAGTTTCAGAAAGCAGGAGGACATCCAATCAGAAATAGAAGAAAGGCAAGCTGTAACACATTGTAAGACCATGGACGAGAGATCAGGGGAGGAGAGATATATCTGGGTGTCGTCACCCAAGTCATGGATGATGGAGTAACCCTTCAATCATTTTCATTTGGTAAAAAAGTTTAAAAAAATGGAACGATGTTCAAATTCCATAGAGAGAGAAAATGGCACGTCCTGCGCTATCTGCAAAGCACTAACATGTAACTACTGCTTTTCCAAATCTCCAATTTATCCATGGCTTGCTATTCCTAATAATATGTCTGCTAGTTCAATAACTCATGGCCAAAAAGCAGTGCCTAGGATGCTGCAGATGGAGTGAGTAGCAATAATAAGCCATTTGTTTTCTATAGTTTGACATCACACTCCATGCGAAGTATGGAGAACCCCATGCATTTTATTAAACCTATTTCACAACCCATTGAATCAGGGGCATTGCAAGGGTCTCCAAGCACCACTTGCCCACGGCCAGCTTTTTGGTGGCCCATTCAGGCTTCTAGCATTCCCCTTCCTGATGCCACTTAACAAATAACCCTTTAAGGACACATGATGGAAATTTTCAATCATGCTGGCCTATTACTTCTGAAGTTGTGTCCTTACTACAAGGATTTGGGAACACATACACTTCTCATTAACTTACCTATCATGTGATGGGGAAAAACCTGCAGGGGGAGGGAAGAAAAAGCCTGAAACGTTTAGCCTGGGTACTTGTACAAAACTCATGTTTCTCTTTGTGGATGGCCTAACTCTACGCTGAAAATATATTGGTTTGCCAAATGGAGGCTGCGTCAAGTTATTCCTGCAATTCCAGAGGGAGAATTTGAGATCAAACAATGCCATTGCCACCAATGATGTTAATCACTGTGCCATCTCACTCTGTGGCGACTCCACAACATACATAATTATTATAGTCTGGCAGCCAGCATGGCCCTAGAAACGATAGTTTCTGGGGATTATCCAGTCGCCAGTCCAATCCTGGAGTTAATAGGGAACCACACAGGCAGGAGTGTAGGAACTTGGGGATTGGGGAAGGGGAGTACACCCCAACGAGAACATCAGCTGTAGCTTTTAAAATCATAGCTACACCTTTTGTCAAGGTTTGTCAAGCATTGGAAAAATAATAACATAAATAGTCCCTACTTTGTCTCAGTATATATTTTGACTGGGTTGGGATTCCGGTAAAATTACACCACAGTGAGTATTTCATATGGATTGTATCTTTATAAAACACTCATTTGGAGGTGGTAAGGGGTGAAAGTTCTGCTTTAATCAATATAACCATTTCAACAGAATTGTATGACCTTTCAATCATGGGCTGTTTGGGGGACTCTGCTTCACAGCGTTTGCTGGAAACTGTACATCACATAGTCCTAATGAACTGGTCTTAGAATCTATTATCTAGAATAAATTCAGTTCAAAGCTTGTACAAGAAAAAACGTAGACAAATACATTGGCAGAGTTTCCTATATAACTCTGGATCAGTCAGTTAATCAATATATTACAGAGAGCCAAGTATGCATTAACAGATTTTAGAATAAAATTCCAACACTTTCAACATCATTATATTCCACTCAATAAAAAAGCTCTAGAACGATCTAGAGTGTGGTGTAGAGTGCGTTACTTATATTTTTATTCCTTACATAAGATATTAATGGTCTGCATTGTGCTCTGTGCTTCTTCCTTATTTAAAATGGTATGCCCAAAATATGAAATATGCATACCTACATTCATCAATCGAATACTTAGATGAAAACTTTGCTCCATGTATGTAGCACAAAATTGCTGGCATGCTAAATTCATTTATAGAAAGGCTTGCTGGACATGTCATACTGTACTTTAGCGGTGGATTCCACAGGCCCATAATTACTCTAATGCAATACTGGGCGATCTATGGCACTCACGCTCAAGTGTACTTCAAACATATTTCTGGCGTTCAGTGATTGGGTTTTTAAATCAGCTAAAGAGAGAGGGCCAGAGGTTGCCTATCCCTGTCCTAAGTCAAAATGCGGACACCATTTTAGTCTCAGAGAGACAGCTGACACGGTGTAGGAACTACTTCATTATGTGTGTACTATTTGCAGAGTTCTGGCTCTATCTCAATACTCAAAATGGAAAGGATTCAATTAAGTTGTGCGAATTTCAGATTAGCAACACACTTGCTCACGGAATCTGAGTGATTTCACACGGATATTTTTAAAATGCACGAGATTTATGGACATTGTTAATAAAAAAAGTATTGGTAAACAGATTGGCATTTTGAAGACAAAAAAAATGATGCAACTTATATTTATTAGGCATGACCTACAAAACTTTTTTTTTTGTTGAAAATGTATATTTTAGGAAGATTTCCAGCCTGTAGCATTTTCATTCAATAATTAGTCACCGATACTGAAAGAAAATTAAAGGATCACTATAGGGTCATTAACACAAACATGTATTCCTGACCCTATAGTGCTAAACCCGCCATTTAGGTATCTTGCCCCCCCCTTAGCCCCCATATAAAAGTTTAAAACTAACCTTATTTCCAGCACCGCTCGGGTCTGCCGGCGCTGGCTCCACCCACTTTGTGACATCATTAAAATTGCTGCTCTATGGGAAAGCATTGAATTAGCTAAAATCGGCACGGGGGCGGGCCAAATGCCGTTTTGGCCAATCAGGACCTCATCATAGAGATGCATTGAATTAATGCATCTCTATGAGGAAAATTCAGCGTCTCCATGCAGAGCATGGGGACGCTGAATGGCAGGGCTGCTTACTGTGCAGCCCTGATCCAGGGAGCCCCATCCAGTGGCCATCTGAGGAGTGGCCACTTGAAGGTGTCCCTAGAGGCAATGTAAACACTGCGTTTTCTCTGAAAAGCCATTGTTTACATGAAAATGCCTGAAGGGAGCTATTATACATTAAGCTGTAGTTGTTTTGGTGAGTATAGTGTCCCTTTAAAATGGACGTCATCTTGCCATCTATAAAGTGTGCAGCTAACAAAGTCACCTTAAAATAGGTATGCAATTAATTGAATGCGAAACATTGCTCTGGCAATATATATGTATTGAAGAAATACTCCAAATCACCATAACTACTACATCATGAGGTAAAAGTTATGTAGGGGTGCACTATTGCCCCCCACAATACGGAGACACACTGTTTAGTAGCGAAGTGCCGCTGAAAACCTCCTTCCTGCCAAAAGCTCTCTTTATTAAGATGAGATTGGCGGTGCAGCGGTCCACTCATTAGCGGAGAGCAATCAACTAGGGCTGGTGCCACCCTAGGCAAACAAAAATTTGCTGCCTCCCACCCCCATATGCTCTGTCCACCATGTGACATCACAATGCCCCACCAATAAGATCTGCCATATGAGCCAACACCAGTGCTACACACAGTGTATATTCTCTGAAAAGGCAGTGTGTTTACATTAAAAAGCCTGCAGGAATAGGCTGTAGAAACCAGAACCACTACTACATTAAGTTGCAGTTGTTCTGATGACTATAGTGTCCCTTTAATGTGAGGTAAATTAGAGATTACTGCCACTAATGATATACTGAATTGCCTACTTACCACCAGATGAGGACAAGAGGATGATGATGGTCAGGCTGCAGTCTGGCTCCACTGGTCTGGTGTTAAAACAGGCTCTCTGGAGGCAGTGCTCACAAAAATCAACAAACAGGAAAGCAGATCTATTTTTTTGGGCTCCTTACACAGATCACGGTCCATGAGTATGCCAAAAAGGACCACCCATGAGACTTATGCCTACAAGTGGAGTGTATGTGTGTTATTGTAGAGGATGTAATGTGTGTGTGTTCTTATGGAATGTAGTGTATAGGGATAACAGTTTGTGTAAAGGATGTAGTGTGTGTGTATAGGGGATGCAGTGTGTGTTTGTGTGTAAGGAATGCATTGTGACCTTCTGTGTGTATGTGTGTGTGTGTGCACTGTGTGAATCTGTGTTTGTATGTGTAAGGTATGCAAGGTGTGCTGCTGTGTATGTAATGCATTGAGTGTGTGTAAGAGATGCATTAAGAAAAGCAGTGTGTGTGTAAGGGATGCATTGTGTGCTTTAGTGTATGTGTGTGTGTGTTTGTGAGGTATGCATTGTGTGTGTGCAAGAGATGCCTTGTATGTGTGTGTGTGTAATGGATGCATTGTGTGTTTCTGTTTGTGTAAGGGAAGCATGATGGGTTTCTGTGTGAGTGTAGGATGCATTGTATGTTTTGGTGTGTCTGTGTGTGAGTAGAGATGCATTGTATGTTTCTGTGCATGTGGATGTTTAGGGATGCATTTTGTGTTTGTATTTCTCTACATTGTGTATGTGTGCAGTGTGAAAGAGAGGGTTTGTGGGGTAGGATATGGGCTGAGAGGGGAGCAGCTCTTTATTTTTAACATTATATTTATTTTGTTAATAGAATTATTTTAATTAAGTTTTGTGTCTCTTACCCCCCCCTTTTGTATGTTTCCTACATACTCCCAACCCCTTTGCGCGTCTTACTCCCCCAAGCCCCTTTGTGTCTTACTTTTCCCAGCTCCTTGGTGTGTTTCTTTTCCCCCCAGGCCCCTATTTGTGTCTCCCTCACAAGCGACTATGCATCTCTCTCCTGATCCCCTCTGTGTATCTCTTTTTTCCCTACCAGCCCTTCTGTGCTTCTCGTTCACCCCTTCCTCAGCCTCTCTGTGTGTCTTACACTCTCCCGTCCCTTAATTATCTTTTCCACTTCACCCCTCCCTTAGTGGTCTTATCTCCACTTCTCCCCCTGTCCCTTAGAGATCTCCCCTCCTGTCCCTTAGAACTCACCCCTCCCCTCCTGTCCCTTAGTGTTCTCCCCTTCCCACCCCTCCCCTCCTGTACTTTAGTACTCTCCCCTCCCGTCCCTTAGTGCTCTCCTATCCCCTCCTGTCCCTTAGTGCTCTCTCATCCCTTAGTGATCCCCCCTCCCCGCCTGTCCCTTAGTGATCTCCCTGATACTTAGTGATCTCCCCTGCAACTTAGTGATCTTACCTGCCCCCCTGTCCCTTAATGCTCTGCCCTTCCCTTAGTGCTCCCCACTGGTCTCCTGTCCCTTAGTGATCTCCCCTCTTGTCCCTTAGTGCTCTCCACTGCCCTCCTGTCCCTTAGTGATCTCCCCTCTTCCTCTGTCCCTTAGTGCTCACCCTCCCATCTGTCCCTTAGTGGTCTCTCCCCCCCCGTGTCCCTTAGTGCCGTCTCTCCTCCTTTCCCTGTTGTGCCTCCTACCTCTTTGTAGCATGGCCGGACGGTGCGGACCGCGGTACAGTATCTTATGTTTCCTGTACCCGGCTGGACTAACAGGAAGTGCTCATCTAACACTAAGTGACTGGCAGGACGGAGCGTTGTGCGCTTCCCTCCTGCTGGGTCACTCAAATCAGATCGGAGCGCGCTTAAGTCGCCTATAGGACACGCTGGCCCTGCGATCAACTAATGGTCTAAACCAATGAGCTAGTGCTTAGTTCAAGATAGCGAATGGATATCCAAAGGTTGTCATGTGTTACTAAACAGTTTGACTGCTTACATTGGGGGTGGGGGGTGGGGTTCCAGGGCATTTCTAGCTCCATAGCGACTACAGCATGCCGACGTGACTGTGGTGCTTAAAGTAATTCTTTAAAAGATAGAACTCATAGACATCTGTTTGTGAGGTGATAAAAAATATTTTATTCACTGCTTTTTTAAAAAAAAAACAAAAAAAAAAAACATGTTTATTTGCTTCTGGTGATAACAGTGCAAGTCAAAGTAATTTCCTACAGACAGACCAGCTGCTCAATCTTATATTAGATCCCTCTATGGAATCTCTCAGAAATAAGATCACAATGATTCCAGTGGATCACTGAATTTTTAACACATGTGCCAATACACCTACTTGTAGCTCCAAACTCTCTCCATACTGTAAGCGAAGGCACGATGGTCACACAAAAAAAAAAAAAAATGAAAAGAAAGAAATAATATTCGAATAATAAGTCGAAATGAAAGAGATTAAAAAAGTGTCCATATAAAAATAAACTTGATTGTAAGGAGATCACTATAGAGAGTAGGTACTGCAGTTTTTCCCTGTGCATCATGGACACGCATCCACAGCATCTGGAATGACAGATGTTTCAACCCCCTATCTTGCAGCAGAGAGTTATTGTTGGCTTAATGAAGGCTAAAAATGGTTGTTTGCCCTCCGTCTACATTTAGCTGTTACTAATCAGGAATGGATACATACCTCCATTGGTTGCGTGCCAAGTCACTTAAAAATACACTAACCAGATTCCGTATCTAATGTCACATATTGTGGGGATTAAAGACAGTAAATAGAAAAAGGGAATTCAAACAATAGCCAAACATTTTAACATTGTCATAAACTTAAGAATCAAAGCAGTTATTATTAAAGATAGGTTGCATAATCCATTGAATCTCTGATAAAAAGTAATGAAAAGAGTCACAATTACTTAAAATTAGCTTGGCTTTTTAGAAAGTGCATAATTTGTGTTCCTGGGACAGGACATTACAATTTTAGCAATATCTTCAGAATTGCTCAAACTGCAAAACTATTATGTATCTCCCCCAACAAGTGTTCGCTGAGAAAACCAAATGTATGCTAATATAGTACTCCCCCCAAATTGTGGTCATTTACATCTCCTGAGTTTATAATTAATCCCTAGGTATATTGTGTTTAGGTTCTATGATGTTACGAGGCCACATTAAAATCAAGAATATTTATATTTTCAGACCAGTTTGATTCGATAAGTCTATGTCTAATTTTGGGATATTTTGGCATCTCACACATGAAAATTAAACCATAAATGCATTTTGTTTGCAAATGTAGATATCCTTGTGTATCTTACAAGGTATATTTTAAATCTTATTGTGAACCCATTTTTCAGACTAGTGAAAACACGGCCTAAATTGTGCTCAGACATATCTCATGATATGAGTATAACAAGATTCCCCAGTGTACACATTTTCCACATTATGCTGGTTAGAACCTAACTACAGACCTGTCCGTTTCAGGGTTTTTCCAGATAGAAATTCAAATAGAATTTTGATGTTGGGCCTATGTAGCATTTGGGGGCATTTTAGCAGCACCATTGGGGTCTTACATAATGTGTGTTGAAACTGATTTTGTCCCCAGATGGCAAAGATGAGCCCCAGTTATTGAGAGATGTATTTCACTGCAGTAGCTAAAATTTCCCCTTGGTTGTTGTATCTGTCCTGAGATACAATATTAACAGGGTTATTTACTAAAACAAGAATTTCAAGAGAATTCAAAGTGAATTTTGAAATTAAGGCCAGAGTAGCCAAATTGAAATCATTGCTCAATTAGTGATATATATATATTTCAGTTCAGCTATATTGATATTACATTTTAAATTTACTTTGAATTCTCACTTCAGTGAATAACCTTGTAAAACATTCAAACTACATTAAAACAAGTATTGAGGTGCAATTAAGGTGGAGACAGTTCTGATGAAAATCAAATCATGCAGGCAGGGCCGAATTCACCCTCCTTGATACTCCAAGGCCAGTATCCTCAATGCACTCACTCACACACACTCAATGCACCCAATACACCCACTCAGACACAAAGATTGGATTATTTGATTGCATGCATTTATATGACTAGTTTGGGGTATGATTGATTGGTGACTGTGACAGGGGCTGTAGTGAGGTGACAAGGGCTGTGGTGGGATGACGGGGGCTGTAGGGAGGTGACAGGGGCTGCAGTGGGGTGACAGATGCAGTGGTGGGGTGACAGGATATTTATAGTTGGGTGACAAAGGCTGTGGTGGGGTGGCACGGGCTGTAGTTGGGTGATAGAGGCTATACTGGGGTAACAGGGGCTCTTGTGGTGTGACTTGGGTTGTAGTGAGGTGACAGGGGCTGTGGTGGGGTGACAAGGGCTGTAGTTGGGTGACAGAGGCTATATTGGGGTGACAGGGGTTGTAATGGGGTGACGGGTGCTGCGGTGGCATAGAAGGTGCTGTAGTGGGATGACAGATGCTGTGGTGGGGTGACAGGAGTTGTAGTTGGGTGACAGGGGCTGTGGTGGGTTGAAATGCCTGTGGATGCATGGAATAGCCTTCCAGCTGAAGTAGTAGAGTAAAGGAGTTTTAGCATAAGGCTATCCTAACTATAAGATAAGGCTAGGGACTAAAGAAAGTATTTAGAAAATTGGGAAGACTAGATGGGCCGAATGGTTCTTATCTGCCATCACATTCTATGTTTCTATGATGGGTTGACCGGGGTGCAGTGGGGTGACAGGGGCTGTGGTGGGGTAAAAGAGGCTGTAGTGGGTGACAGGGACTGTATAAAAGTAAATCCTCCCCTCTCTGAGGCTTAGCTTGGGCCATGGAGAAAGGAAGCCTGATCCCTGGTGATTCTGTGGAAAATGCAGCCTCCCCAGGCGAGGGAGAGTCTTCATCCCTCTATTCAAGTGCTGGCCTTGCAATAGCCAGCTGAGGAAATCTCAGATACACAGCAGGAGAACGAATCTGCCTGGACAATGAGGAAGGGAGAACATGACTGCTGGACAGGCTGGTGGGCTGAGATTAAGGGGATTGCATTCGTTGCAATAGGGGGTCTAGATATAAGGAGAAAAGTAGGGAGGGGACTCACCAGTTGCAGAAAAGAGTTGAGTGAGGCTAGCTTTTTCTGCTTCAGCTGGACGCAACTACCTGCAAGTAAGAAACAGTTTTGACCATTATAAATCATCTGTACTGGAATTGCAGACAGTACGGCAGCAGTTTTGTGGGATGCTCTGGTGGCCTTGCTCCAGGCCTACCTGGATTCCCATGGAGCCGGGTCCATGTACCAGAATGGAGCAATGACCCGGGCCAACGGTGGAGCAGAGGATGATGGCAGAGTCCTCAGAAAGTGGTCGGAGGACCAGGCGGTCAAGGCCACCAATGCACCGAGTTTGGTGAGGCGGAGCTATGCAGAGAGGCTGGGAGCTGGATGACATCGGTTCCCGCAGTGCAGTGTTGCTGGTTTTCCCAGGATCGGTGCGGAGAAGTTGGTGGGCCTGAGGAGCAACTGGAGTGAGGGCCCAAGATGGCGCCGGCATGGCGAGAAGGTCTCGGAGTCCACCTTCTCTTTCAGAACGGCTGGAACGTGGCTCGATTAGTACCCTAGGCGTCCTGCTTAAGGGTTTTTTGATGGGGTTTTGAATCCTGTTTGTGGCATCTGATGAGTCTCAGTTTGCAGACAATATTCATTCTGTAAAGCGCAAGGAGGACCTCCTGTAATCAAAATTGGATGCAGAGGTCCACTTGGAAAGAATGGCGGGTCCCTTTGATTTTCTACCTTTCGCTAATTTGCTGGATTCCCCTTTGGGACTGGTCCTGAAGAAGGAGGTGGGATTCACCATTTATTCTACCCAGCGGGTGGATCGGTGAATAGACATTGATAAGGAGGCGTGCCAGGTTCGTTACGCTTCGTTCAATAGGGCTTTAGAGTTGCTCTGGGAGGCAGGTCCAGGGCTCTAATGCCAAACTCAGACACCGAAGCCAGGTTTCGTTTGTTGCCAGTGCACCATTTCCTGTTTTTATTTTTAGATGTTTTCTACTTTTTTAGAATGGGTGACTGCGCAGGTTGCGGGGTGGGTGTCTCTTACTCATTACTTGGACGATTTTTTATTTGTCATGTCTTCTTCATCACAAGCATGTTCTGACTTGCTTTGTGCTTTTTGACATGTAGTGGCCGATTTCGGGGTTCTGGTTGCCAAATAAAAGACGGTTGGTCCAGCATCGGTGTTGTCCTTTTTGGGTATTGGAATTAAGGCAGATTTAGATGGTTTTTCATTTGCTGGTCGAGAAGCTGGTTGTATTGCTGCACTTGGTTGATGTCAGGATTACTGTAGATGCCCAACGTGCAGAATTCAAGTAGATAATAAGAAAATACCTAAGACGTATTACCAGGCCGGATTTAACGTATAAAGGCAAAAAAAACACAAGACAGGGTAAAGACAAGACGTAGAAATAACGTAAACGATGAATAAGCCACAGGTCAAGGAATGGAGAAATCAGAATAGTCAGGAGTCAAGCCAAAGGTCAAGGAATACAGAGATCAGATAGTCAAAAAGGGAAGCCAAGGTCAATACACAAGAATCAATACAAGGAACGCGCTCTCGGATAACCAATATGGAAACCACAACAGGGCACAGAGAAATGGCCAAAACAGGCTTATATAGTCTAAAGTGCTCCCTGATTGGCTGCAGGGAAGCATGTGATCATGGGTGTGTATGTGAAACACCTTCATGATATTTACTGATCTGGCCCTTTAAGGGTTAAACTGGGAAACCCTTATATTCCTCCAAGCTGCAGCGGCCCGCGTCTCTAATGTTTACAGAGCCGGCCGCTGTGAGAGGAGGAGGAGGAGCCACCACAAGGGGTGAGTGATGGGCAGCATTCCCACAACCACGTGGGAATGCAGCCGGACCGAGACGTTCCTTATAGTGATCTTGTTAACGCCTCTATAGTCGATTCATGGTCGTAGGTCTCCCTCTTTCTTAGACACAAAGAAGAAACCTGCACCTGCAGGAGAGGAAGACCTACGTATGAAACACTTGGCAAGAGCATCCTGGATATACTCTTCCATGATTTCACTCTCATGGGGGGATAGAGGATACATCCTTCCTTTAGGTGGCATAGTACCAGGAAGAAGGTCAATTGCATAGTCATAGGGTCAGTGCGGGGGTAACGTCTCAGCATTAGTTTTGTTAAATACCTTCTAACATGGATGTATTGAGGAGGGATCACTGTGGATAAGGGAGCCGCAGTGGGTACATTGATACGACCTATAGGTTTAACTGGGAGAAGACATTGTTCTTTGCAGGTTTTGCATCCCATGAATGAATCTCACCCTTAACCCAATCTAAGACCAGACTATGTTTCACCAACCAGGGAAACCCAAGAATAACAGGACATGAAGGAGTTGAAATAACCTGTAGAGCTATATTCTCTCTATGCAGTATTCCAACTGACAAGGATAACGGAAGGGTCTCATGGGTTATAAGAGGTGTCAGAAGGGGTCTACCATCTATGGCCTCAACGGCCAAAGGTGTGGATCTCTCCCTCAGGGGGACAGTTTGAAGTGACATTGATGTATTTGGACGGATTATTACATCAATGTAAGTCTTGTTCGGCAGCCGAAAAGGTGTTGTCAGCATTGTCCTTTTTGTTATGATTTGTTGGCGGAATATTCTAAAATAATTTGTTATCCAACGGGCCCTCGGACTATGAAGCCATGTTGTTTCAGATGTCTTATTCTCTTTTTTTGACTATTTTATCCTAAACTCGGTCTTGGCTGACAAAACACGCTTTTTAGACTGCTGTATGTTTCTCATCTCTAGTAACTAACCACTACATATATTTTGTAGTCCACCAACGCACTTAACTTTAGAAACGCTCTAATTCAGTTTAAGAAAATCACATCAACCATGTAAATTATAAGAAATAACTTGCATACATGTTGCCATCCTAATGAATTATGGCATTTCAGAAGAGTAGCTGTCTGCTTCAAAGAATGCATCCCTGTGTTTTACAGGAAACGGTCTACACTAATGGTGTACTGCACATGAGAATTCAAGAGAGTACACCAAACCTATCAATTCAAAACTTGCTTTGGTTTACCTGCAGTTAAAGGAACACTATAGTCACCTAAATTACTTTAGCTAAATAAAGCAGTTTCAGTGTATAGATCATTCCCCTGCAATTTCACTGCTCAATTCACTGTCATTTAGGAGTTAAATCACTTTGTTTCTGTTTATGCAGCCCTAGCCACACCTCCCCTGGCTATGATTGACAGTGCCTGCATGGAAAATAAAACTGGTTTCACCTTCAAACAGATGCAATTTACCTTAAATAATTGTATCTCAATCTCTAAATTGAACTTTAATCACATACAGGAGGCTCTTGTAGGGTCTAGCAAGCTATTAACACAGCAGGGGATAAGAAAATCTTAATTAAACAGAACTTGCAATAAAGAAAGCCTAAATAGGGCTCTCTTTACAGGAAGTGTTTATGGAAGGCTCTGCAAGTCACATGCAGGAAGGTGTGATTAGGGATCATAAACAAAGGGATTTAACTCCTAAATGGCAGAGGATTGAGCAGTGAGGCTGCAGGGGCATGTTCTATACACCAAAACTGCTTCATTAAGCTAAAGTTCTTCAGGTGACTATAGTGTCCCTTTAAAATAAGTTACAGATATTATGTGCATTTATTTCTCAATGCAGCCAGTATAATATACTATGCAAAACAAAATTAAAGGAAGTTATAGCTTCTCCATTGCAAATCATTTCTTATTTTTAACTACACTAAACCTAAAAAGTGGAAATGAAATTAAAATTGTAGGAATAAGTATGCTTTGATACAGCTGAAAATCTTCCGTAACCTCACAATTTCTCTTCACTACAAAGCAGTGTCTGTAAACAGAAGCAGAAACGAGGGAAGTGAGGCAGGAGATAGGGGGAACAGAAAAAAAGGCATTAGACACAACACGAAAAAAATATTACACTGTCAGAATAGGGAACAATATGAAAATCAAACAATAAAGACTAAAAAATAAGAGTAGACAAGCTTTTTAAATGAATTAATACTTTTGGCTAAACTTGAATGATTTCTTCTTATGAAAAACTTGTTTTAAAGTTTAAGTAATGTACATTTAGCCATTCAGTTACCTTTATCTCCTGTATTTATGTCTGACACAATGATCTTCATCAGGCCTTACAATTACGTGCTTATACAAATTCCAGCATGTGCTTCAAGCTGCATGTGAGAAACACATTTATATGACTGGCTGGGGCTGGTTCATTTAAATCTAGTTTTTTTATGTCCCTTTCCTTCCTATTTAAGAACATTCCCCATCCACAGGGACCCCTGCTGGAGACAACAAGTATTTTCCTAAATACATCATTGTTTCCTTCACAATATAAGTTCTGATGAGTAAAATGTAACAGGGCACTCTCCATTTAAAGTAAATTCTGCTACTTCCCATGGCAGACTTCAACGACAAAGTTTACGGCAATAAAAGATCCTTCACCTGATATGTGTAGATGTATCAAACGATCTTCTGCTGATCTTACCTAAAGCAAAGTGTTTTCCAACATTTGTTGAGTTTTCTTTAGTGCACCAATCATGCTAATGCAGGACAGAAAGTCCTTATTTCCATATGTAGCCACATTATACCAATGTGAGTGTGGTCACTATTTTGTGAGTTGTGTTTTTACACTTTTCATGTTTACATTTATTTCCTTGTACTGGAAATGATACACTGTAGTAACGTCTCAGGTATGTTTTTGATTGAAGGCTGCTTTTGGTGGGAAAAGTGGGTCCTTGACTTTCGGCAACCATGTCTCCCTAAGACCTTTAAAGCCTCCTCCCACCCATTTACAGATGATAAGCTACATAAATAGGGTTACCAGATCCAACATGTTTTCCAGGACACATATAGTATATACATATACATGGACAGCACATGAAAAGGGTTGCCCTGTAGTAAAAAACATTAGCCAAAATACATATAGTAAAAACCAAAGAAAATAATACGAAGGGATGTGGAAAGAGCACAGGTAATTTTTTTCTTTGTTTTTGAAAAAAATAAATGGGCAATGAAGAATCCTGCAGAATATGCATTATATAAACTGCAGGGCAAGCCATTTCATGTGTTTTTATAGGTATGAGTGTGGGGGTTATTTATGCAGTGAGTGAATGTAGATAGTGGCAGTGTATGAATGTTAACATGTATGTACAATTGGAGGTGTATTTATGTTGTGAGGAAGTGTGTGGCATATTCCTGTAGCGTGTTAAGTGTATTTGTATGCAGTTTGTGTGAGGTGTTTTAATGGGTGTATGAAAATATTTTTCACCCCTTCTCTATGTATCTTGTGCATCTCTTTCCTTCTCCCTTTGGTTTCTCCCTAAGCCCCCTAAATATTGTCAACCTGCATTGATATCTTTTTAAAGCCCTCCATCCTACCTGTCATTGAGTAGCATGGTTGTGCTGTTCGTGCAGCATTCGCTGGGTATTCCCCTACCCGGGCTCCATACTATGACCCCTGTACAGTGCCTGTTCTATGAAGAAGCCAGAGGATGGAGATATGATGTGTGTGTCGTCCCTGCCCCCTCCCAAAAGCCTCAACTATCACGTGGAGTTCAGAGTGTCAGTAGAGGCTTGTGGGAAGAGAGTAAGACTGCATTAGTGTTATGTAATACATGCAGTCCACCTTAGAGTAGATGGCAGCATAGTGAAGTTATGCACTTGTTCTGTTGTGTAAGTCTCTCTTGTTTTTATCTTATTATGTGTGTGTACTGAAGTAAAGAGAAGTTCTATTTTACTACAATGTCTGAGAGCCATTTTGTGAATAAATAACATGCGAATACATTAAACTGGCGACGAGGATGGGATGTCAGTAAATGGACACTGCAGAATATATATAAAGGAAAAAATAGACAACTATCTCCAGCATGGCTTCTCTGGGACACATGGAGGAATTTAATCTTGCTAATCCAGCTTCATGGTACTCATATGCTGAGCGGTTAGTGTTTTTCCTGGAAGCTAATAAGGTGGTTGAGGCTATTCAGAAAAGAGCTGTGTTACTGAGTGCTATTGGATCCAAGACTTTTGATACTGTCCACTCACTGATATCTCCTGCTAAACCACAAGACTACTAATTTGAAGAAATACTGGCACTGTTAAAAAATCATTTAGCACCCACCCCATCTGAAACAGTGAGGCGTTTCCATTTCAATAGAAGAAATCAGAAACCAGGTGAAAGCATTGCAGCATACATTGCAGACCTGCGCAGGCTCTCTGAAAATTGCAATTTTGGTGCCAGCTTAGAATCCTTGTTAAAGGACAGGCTTGTGTGTGGGGTGCAAGATGAAGCAATGCAGAGGAGACTGCTTGCAAGACAGAATTTATCTTTTATTATTGCACAAGAGGAAGCACTTGCAAATGAGGCTGCATATGTCCATTCAAAAGAGATACAATCCTCCTCCAACAAAGAGAACTCACCTGAAATAAATCTAGTGAAGAAGACTGATGTTAAATCAAAAGACTTTTCACCACGCACTGATGTCACAGCTCCATTTAAAGGAACTCGTTATAGTTGCGGTGGAAAACACAGGCGTAATACATGTCGTTTTTGAAATACAGTTTGCCGCACATGTAAACGTACAGGTCACATACAGACAGTTTGCCAAAGACAAGCCAGTGGAATTCAGACCAAATATAAGAATGTGAATAAAATACTAACCACAGCGCACTCTTTTAATACTCCACATACCGTTTCAGATAGTGAAATGACTGCAGGTGTTTACTCAAATGACTATGTGAATAAAGTGGAAAATTCGCCATCAGGACTGAAGATTTAGACTGAAATTGTGCTGCAAGATGTTCAGTGCAAAATGGAAGTAGATTCTGGGTGCGCATATTCTTTGATTTCAGAAGACATTTACATTGTTATGGCCTCATAATTCTCCTTCAATAGTACCTTGTGATATTCATCTCGTGGACTACAACAAACAGGCTGTGGATGTTAAAGGGGCTTGTTTTATACCAGTAAAATATGGTAAATTCAGAGGACACTTACGTTTAATAATTACTAAGGGACAAAGAGCAAATTTGCTAGGTAGAGAATGGTTTGAACCCTTAGGAATTTCATTAACTGGAGTTAATAATGTATCCACAAATATTCTACAGAATGTGATTGATAAATTTAGTGCAGCTTTTGAAGAAGGTCTTGGCATGTTTAAAGGCCCTCCTGTTTCTTTTGTATTAGATTCAATAGTACCCCCAATTCGTATGAAGCCTCGCAAAATTGCATTAGCTCTCAGACCAAAAATAGATGCTGAGATTACACGTCTTGTGGAACAAGGTATACTTGAACCTGTAACACACCCAAAGTGGTGTACACCCATAGTTCCAAACATGGTTTTGGGGCGCTCAAGACGAAATATTAAACCTCCCAGTTATCTCAAAGACTTTGAGATCTAGCGGGGAGGAGTGTTATGTATTGGGGTTTATGCAGTCTACATTCCAGTAGATGGCAGCATAGTGAAGTTATGCACTCGTTCTGTTGTGTTAGTCTCTCTTATGTTATGTTATTATGTGTGTGTACTGAAGTAAAGAGAAGTTCTATTTTACTACAATGTCTGAGAGCCATTTGTGAATATATAACATGTGAATACATTAGTTAGGGGCAAAAAGAGTAACGTTTTAGCAGGGGCTCCAGCATCTGTTGGGCCTCTTAATGCCTCATTGCTGGTTGTGAACTTCCCAATTGGTTCATTGATTCTAAAAAAAACAGGTGGGCCCTCAAGAGCCTTCAACTATTGGTTTATGACTGAACAGCCTGAGTGCTCAGTTTCCCCTAATTAGAAGAAACAGGATAGATTGTTTTCTACATTTAAATCCTTTGGGTGCATTGTGCCCAGTTCATAAATTCAATATAACTCCCTCTGTTGTAGTTTGTTAAATCTGTCACCACCAATAAGGCATTTGCCTTGGGCGGCAATTTCCAGGGGGCGGAAAAAAACGCTGCCCCAAATGCCCAGGCAAATAACTAACAGTCAAGGCAGGTGGGCGGCTAAATAAGAATTAATGCGAGGGAGCACTGATTTGTGAGCTCTCTGCTCAGCTCCCTCGCACGCCGCAGAGTGATGCCGGGAGCTGGAATATGACGTCACTAATCCGTGATCCCTTGCCAGCGTCGCCCGCATGGATTCTTACTTAGCTGCCCGCCTGCCTACCTTCCTGTCAGAAGGATGTTTGGGGAAGGGAGGGGAGGAGGGCTGTCAGTGAGTGATTGTGTGTGTCTGGCTGTCAGTGTGTGTATGTCTGTCAGTGTATATGTGAGTGATTGTGTATGTATGTCTGTCAGTGTGTATCTGAGTGATTGTGTATGTATGGCTGTTAGTGTGTGTATGTGAGTGATTGTGTGTGTATGTCTGTAAGTGTGTATCTGAGTGATTGTGTTTGTATGTCTCTCAGTGTGTCTGTCAGTGAGTGAGAGTGTGTGTGTGTGTCTGCAGGGACGTGTCTTCTGCGAGGCAAACAAGGCATCTGCCTTGGGCGGCACTTTGCAGGGGGTGGCAAAAAAAGCCGCCCCCAAACACCCAGGCAGATCCCTTGCTTACCTCACGTCTTGGGGGGCTCAAGAGCTGTCCGGCTGGCCACTTTTGAGCCCCCCCATCACTAAGCGCTGCCAACTCAGCCTGTGCGCCCCCTGCCTGCCCGACCAGCAGCACCACTGGACAGGTAAGCAATCCACTCCAGCTTCCCAGGGAGGCTGGGTGGATTTAAAATAAAATAAAAATAATAATTTGTAAGTTTTGGGAGAAATGTGTATGTGTCTGTAAGTGTGTGTGTGTGCGTATGTGTCTGTAAGTGTGTGTGTCTGTAAGTGTGACTGTGATTGTGTGTGTGTGTGGGTCAGTGAGTATGTATGTGTCGGTCAGTCAGTGCGTGCGTGCGTCTGTCAGTGTGTGTGCGTCTGTCAGTGTGTGTCCAAGTAATAGTGTGTTTGTGTGTGTGTGTATGTCATTGTTTCTCAGTGTATATGAGAGTATGTGTCTTTCAGTTAGTGTGCATCTGTCAGTGAGTGAGCGTCTGTCAAAATGCAGCCTTGACAGGAAGGGGTGGGGAAAATTTTAATTTGGGGGAAAGGAGGGGGCACTGTACAAAGTTAGAAAAGTGTTTTCACATTTCACTCTATTTGACCCCCTATACTACTTATAGGCAATCCAAATTTTCCAGCAGGCTTTGACCAAGTCATTTAATTTCTTGGGAAAATAAGGAACGCCTATAGGAAATACTCATTAGGAACTTGAATGGCCTAGTGTCCATAACTGACTTGGTAACCGACAGAAACCGCAAAACAGCAACATTTTTGATACCAACAACCAACAGACATATTTATTGCTCTCTAGGCCCAAAACTAAATATGCATAGTCAACTAACAACTTTCAGATGTTATAGTTCAGTCCTACCCGCACATATTGTCATCAAATTACATGGTAAATTATATTTTAGGCAGAGTAGTATATCCAGTGTTAGTGTTCCTGTGCGCCATCTTAATACCAAGTAAACATAATAATCCTCAAATCGTGCCATGAATAAATTGGCATAAGATAGTGCTTCATTCAAGCCCATTACTGTGCCTTATAGCAAATTGTAGAAACTCCTGTCATATTTGTAGTAACAAGGTCAAAAGCAGCAACGTTTTGACCCTACTGGGTTTTGATAAACTAAACGTTGATGCTTTTGCCCCAATAAAGCCGCTATTTTTGCTATACCAGAGTGCCTGGACCATTATTTATGTTACACATTTGGAACAGAGGCTTGGCCAGCCCTGGTTCCAGAGCACCTGGGTTGCTAGGTGAGTGTGGTATCCAGTACGTTTCCAACGCGGTATAATATGTTGTGTGTTGTTGTTCATCCGATGTTGTATTTACCTAATTGGAAGACCTACTATAGAGCAGATCATTGTTATTATGTCCTGATATGTAAAACCATAGAAATTAAAGAGAAGAGATGACTGTATATATAATTGCATATAGCCATTCATCTCCCATTTATAAGCATGAATAGTTATTACCTATATTTTATACTGTTATTGATATCTTATGCTTACAATATTTCATATTCATATGCAACAATTTGCGTTGTGATTTTATTGAGTATAATTAAATAATAATTTTGCTTTGTTATAAGTGTACTAATTCATTGCTAATCAATGTTCTTGAGTGTAAATGTTTGTAAGGGAAATAGAAGAATTAAAAATGAACGTTTTGTTTTGTTATCAATAAACACACTTTTAATTCACATTCTCACTTGTGGATCATGGTATAGCTCAGGTTCGCTTACCATGATTTGTCTTTCACCCTATTGGCCAGCTTCCGTCAGATCTCATATGTCTTTCTATTGACCGGTCACGCATTCACTCTCATCTGCTTTGCCTTGAAATGACTGGCTGCTGTTTATTCCCTCCCTGTTACTGCCTTTGCTTGTGCAGAGCATTCACTGTCTCTCCTTACCAACAAGCTACTGGTATTTATTTTAACACCTTCAATGCCTGCTGTATCTCTTGGTAGTGTTTGAGTAACATGCTTGATAGCACTAATGAGAAACAGCTGTTGTGTATGTTCCTCTGTCTGAGTGGGAGTGATGAAAATTTGGAATGACTTAGGGCAGGGATAGACAACCTTCGGCACTCTAGATGTTGTGGACTACATCCCCCATAATGCTCTTCCACACATAATGCTGGGAAAGCATCATGGGAGGTGTAGTCCAAAACATATGCAGTGCCGAAGGTTGCCTATGCCTGACTTAGGGCTTTAATCAAGGCCCTGGGGAGATAGCGCAGCTAAGCGGACAAGGACACATGTAGGAGTGTGGGGATAGATGCATGGGATTGTTTGGGAAAGAATGTGTGGGTGGGATTATGTTCTGGGAAAGAATGTGGGGGTGGGATTATGTTCTGTGTAAATTAGTGTGGGGGAGGTCTTACCTCAGTGCCACTTGGGATTCAGGCCAGCAAACAGCTTCCTGTCCTCCTGCTCCTGTTTGCCTGGGCCTGCAGGTTTACACAGCTTGAGGGATGAGGTTGAGGCTTTCTGGCTTTCCTCAGGGCTGCTGCAGCGTGGTGGTGGCCGGCGACTCCATGATCCAGCTATGGCTGCCGGCATGGGTTCCCACCCCCACCGCGGCCTGTCTCTCTCTGGGGCCTTCCCTGTGGCCCTTGCTCCTGGGGGTGCCTGCAACTAAAGGGGGTACCCTGTCTCATCCAGGGGGTACCATGCCGCTAAAGGGGGGTACCTACCACTAAAGGGGGTTCCCTGTCTTGTCCAAGGGGTACCCTGCCGTCCAGGGGGGTACCCTGTCACTTCTCCTCGGGCCCGGTTGAGGTGTGGGAGCCCAGGCCCGAGGCATCGCCTGGACCGCATGTCTGGAGGCCCCTAGACAGACGGCCTGCAACTTTTAAGGTGGATTCACGGCCTTCAGGTGCCGCACTTTGCCAGCAGCGGGCGGCCACCCAGCGGCCTTTTTAATCCCCCTGGGGACGGCGGGGCTGTGGCAAGGGCCCCCAAAGGTGGGTGGGCCCGGCGGGGCCGCGCGGGGTACTCCAGTACCGCCGTTGAGGACCTTAGGTGGCCCGGGAGCCTCCTCCGCCGGTGGGGGGGGTCCCTCTGTTCTCTCCTGCCCCCCCTCCCTCTGTTCTCTCCTGTTCCTCTCCTGCCCCCCCTCTGTTCCTCTGCTGCCCCCCCTCTTTTCCTCTCCTCTGTGTCCTACCCCTTTTCTTTTCTTTCTTTCTTTCTTTTCCTCCCCTGCTCTTACCTGTTCCTGTCTCTTCTGTTCTTCTCTCTGCCTGCTGTTCTTCTCTCTGCCTGCTGTTCTTCTCTCTGCTGGTTACTTACCTCAGCTGCCTCCTGGTGGAGCGTGGGCTCACTCCCCTACCTGACCTTCTCACAGGTCCTGGCTTCAGTTCATTGACATGCCCAGCAGGCGGCGCCTGGAGCACCTTGGAAGAACACAGTGGAAGCTGAATTCAGTGTCTTCTGCTTGGACCATGTACGCTTGTTATGCCGTGGGCTGTACACCGGGCATTGGCTGGTAAGTACGTTGTTCCTTCTTTATCCAGTCGGGTCCCTAGGGGGTTCCTTTCAGAGCTGGGGGGGGGGGCCTTAGCGCAAAAAAAAAAAAAAGTATGAGAAAAAATAAAATTAACAATACAAAATGAAATACTTGAAAAAAAAAAAAAAAAAGGGTGAGGAATAGATAAATAAAATGGAAAGTACAAGATGACATAAAAAAAAATTCTCGGTGTGTATCATGTGTTATAGTACACTTACCTGCAGCGTCCTGCGCAGCTAATAGCGTGGCCTATGTAATCTAGCAAACAGAAAAACAGGTGAAGTGGCGCTAAACAATAATAAATACCAGTGCAGCAAAAATCAAACCAGTGTTTCAGTCACCTTACAAACACTTACATGTACAAAATTGGATAAGAGAAGGAGGTTTTGCGCACACTTTGGAAAATGTTACAATCTGCAATATAAATAACTATCATAGGACAGTATGTAGAAAACACTATATATAATATATAGTAACTTGGAACACTCACACTTCAGAGAGCCATATAAGTTGGCTCTCTACTTGTAAAACCCTGTAGAATGACTCAGAACAGAGCTGTATACGGACTGGTCCCACCAGGAACGGATGTAAAAAATCGTCTGGATACAATCAGGAACCAGGAATAAATGTAAAATATTTTATTACAGAAAAAATATTCTAAAAACAAGCATAACGCGTTTCGACCATTTCCTTGGTCTTCCTCAGATGCAATAACAATGTGTCACAGTGAATCACTTTTATATTACACATATAATTGATACATTACATACACATGTAAGTTAAATACAAGATCCACCCCTTAAAACCATATATGGGCCAATTTTTACAATTAAAAAGAAATTGCACAGAAGAAGATTTTAAAGAACAATCAAATTTTTTGAAAAAAACTGTTTTTACAAAAGTGATGTAAGGAAGATGAACTTGAAAAAAACTTAGATTTGGTTAATACCACAAAAAGGTTAGAGCTGCTTAAATACAGAGACAAAAAAGAGGGATGTAAATCGGATAGAATTCCCTTCGTTTTTAATTTTGCTAGTAATATAGGTTGTTTAAAAAAGATTATTAATAAAAACTGGCACATTCTTCAACAAGAACATGATATTAAAGAGTTTCTAGGTGAGAGACCTAAATTTATATTTAGAGGTGCCAGAAATTTAAAGCAAATTTTAACCTCTAGCTATATTGATGGTGAAGAAACATGAACATGTATAGACGATTGGTCAAAAAAACAGAAAGGCTTTTTTCATTGTGGAAATTGCAATGCATGTAAAAATACGGGTATTAGTAGAAAGAAGAAAGAAGTCTTTCTATCTTCTGTAACTAAGAAACAATATTCAGTATGTTCTTTTATCTCATGTGAGTCGAAAAATGTTATTTATCTCCTACAATGTAAATGCGGCTTACAGTATATAGGTAAAACTTCTAGATCGTTAAAAATTCGTGTAAATGAACATATTAGAAACATTAAGAAGGGTTTTCCCAATCATAGTGTATCTAAGCATTTTTAGAGGTACACCAATCGAATCCAAAAGAACTAGATTTTATGGCTATTCAAAAAGTTTCAAATAGTCGGAGAGGAGGCAATAATGCCTTAAATTTAAGTAAAAAAGAAAGCTCGTGGATTTTTGATTTACAAACTTTATATCCAAGGGGATTAAATTTGGATTTTGATATAGGGCCTATTATATAATTTGGTGTTTAAACAAAACATTTTTATACAAAATATTTTATATGTATTTATATTTCTTTTTATTTATGTATTTTACTTGATATATATATTGTTTATATTATTGACGAAGTTTTTTATTTAAATATTATGCTCTCTCTTCTTCTCTCTATGTTTTTGGTGAGTTTGAATTTGCACTCTTTATGGACTCATTACAGCCTTACAGCATAAGGCTTGTCCTACTTTGTTTCATGTTAAAAACCGGAAGTGACGTTTTGCCCAAAATGATACCGGAAGGCTCCGATTGTAAACATAGGAAAACGGAAACGACGCAACCGGAAATGACGTATCGGCGCTTAGACCGGAAGTCACGTGACCGGCAATTACGTGAGTCACGTGAACGGCAGCTACGTGAACGTCAGGATAGCACATCCATTGAAAGAAGGACAAAATGTAGAGACTGTGGGCTACTAGAATGCCAGATTGGGAGGGGAAAATAACCCAGAAATCCCATATATGGTTTTAAGGGGTGGATCTTGTATTTAACTTACATGTGTATGTAATGTATCAATTATATGTGTAATATAAAAGTGATTCACTGTGACACATTGTTATTGCATCTGAGGAAGACCAAGGAAATGGTCAAAACGCGTTATGCTTGTTTTTAGAATATTTTTTCTGTAATAAAATATTTTACATTTATTCCTGGTTCCTGATTGTATCCAGACAATTTTTTAAATCCGGTCCTGGTACGACCAGTCCGTATACTGAGACATTCTACAGGGTTTTACGAGTAGAGAGCCGACTTATTTGGCTCTCTGAAGTGTGAGTGTTCCAAGTTACTATATATTATATATAGTGTTTTCTACATACTGTCCTATGATAGTTATTTATATTGCAGATTGTAACATTTTCCAACGTGTGCGCAAAACCCCCTTATGTTAATCTAGCGCTGCAAGAAGTGGTGGAACAGGCCATGGCTGGTTGTGGTGGGGTCCCCCGCTGATTTTAGATGTAAAACATTGGAAAGATATGATTTTTATGACGAGGGGGGAGGTGAGAGGAAGTGGTGATTAGGAACCACTGTATGTTTATTGGCAAGGATGGTTGGGTCACTGTATAACACTGGAGTTATATATGTATATATGTTAATTTATGCTTATTTATATCTAACGTTTTTGGTTACAGAAAAAAGAAGAGATTTAATAAATAAGTTATGGATGTGTTATGCAGTAATTTAGTTAGTGATAATAAATGCTGTGGCCTGTTTCATCCATACTAAGTGGTCTGTCGTTATTGGGGGGTTGAATGGGGTTAGTTTTTGTTCTAGGCTGCATCGCGATTCCCCACTACGTACATACATGTAAGAGGGAATTGAGAAATGAATTGCAAAATTAAGCCCATAATAGGGTTTAAAGTATAGCTTACTGGGATAATTTGTCCAACTATATATTATTATATCTGGATATTTTTCCGTGTGGGTAATTTTTCATGTGGGCATTTCTCAGTGTGAGAAATTTTCCAGTGGGGTTTTTTCTGTTAGTAATTGTCATGTGAACTACTGTTTTTGTAACAGGCATAAGGAAGCAAAGAATACAAGGGACCATACAAACATAGAAACAATACAGAAAAGTCATAAAAAGTTTTATGGCAATGTTTTATAGCATATGTTTCATAGAGGGCTGGTCAGAATATAGACAACGTATTTCCAATATCTTTGCAGATTTAAAAAGACAAGCTGCAAAAAGACATGTCATGATTCCCTTTTATTCCAGTAATTTGGTCCTTAAGAGGTTAAATAATTTATTTAAGTAAGTAGTACTAGTTAAATATTACTAATATTTGGAATTAAGTCCACACATCATATTGCAGGTGTTTTTGTTTTTTTAACATTGGCACTAATAGTTCTAATTCTCCTCAGATTGAGCAACGGCCAAATGTCTGGTTCCACAGTAAAATCAGTTTTGGGATGAAGTAGATGGGGACATTTTGTGTAAAGTCAGGTGAGAATTTATGCTTAGTAGAATGGGATCTCACACAGAATTCTATTTTATCATTTGCCTATTTATTTGACATTTCAAGAGACATTATAGTCACCAAAACAACTTCAGCCTAATGAAGCAGTTTTGGTGTATAGATCATGCCCCCGCAGTCTCACTGCTCAATTCTCTGCCATTTAAGAGTTAAATCACTTTGTTTATGAACCCTAGTCACACCTTCCTGTATGTGACTTGCACAGCCTTCCATAAACACTTCCTGTAAAGAGTCATCTACAGTTTATCCTTCCTTTATTGCAAGTTCTGTTAAATTTAGATTTTCTTATCCCCTGCTATGTTAATAGCTTGCTAGACCCTGCAAGAGCCTCTTGTATGTGAATAAAGTTCTATTTACAGAGAAAGAGATACAATTGTTTAAGGTAAATAACATCTGATTAAAAATGAAACCAGTTCTTTTCATGCAGGCTCTGTCAATCAGAGCCAGGGGAGGTGTGACAAGGGCTGTATAAACAGAAACAAAGTTATTTAACTCTTAAATGGCAGAGAATTGAGCAGTGAAACTTGAGAAGCATGATCTACACACAAAAACTGCTTAATTAAAGAAGCACTATAGGGTCAGGAATACAAACATGTATAGGAGTGGCCAGTGAAGTTATCACTAGGCTGTAATGTAAACACTGCATTTTCTCTGAAAAGACAGTGTTTACAGCAAAAAGCCTGAAGGTAATGATTCTACTCACAATATATATATACTTTTTTCATTGGATCCACCAGATGATGAATTGCCTATTACTGTTTGTGTACCAATGAGGTTATTCTAATGAATTTAGAGGTTTCAGATCAACTTTTTGTATATAAATAAAAAATCTTGTACATAGATCAATTTCTTGCATATTTATCATCATATAGGAAATTATACAGTTCCTTTTACTAACCCCTTCTACACAATGGCAATATAAATTTTTTGATTAAATTATTCTTTGCATCAATTGAGTGCTGTGGTTTTTTTAATTATTTTTCCTATATATTTCCGAGGTTATATAAGAGGGTGACTTTTTTTTTAAACTTTCAATCAGATGTAACTTACTTTGTTTGTATCTCCAGCTCTGTAAATTGAACTTTAATGACATACAGGAGGCTCCTGCAGGGACTAGCAAGCTATTAACAGAGCAGGAGATACAACATTCTAAATTAAACATAATTTGCAATAAAGGAAGTATAAACATTAGATGACTCTTCACAGGAAGTGTTTAGGACGGGTGTGTAAGTTACATGCAGGGAGGTGTGACTAGTGCTGTATGGTCAGAAACAAAAAAGTGATCTACCTCCTAAATGGCAGAAAATTGAGCAATGAGACTGAGGGGGCATGATCTATACCCCAAAACTGCTTCATTATGCTAAAGTTGTTTTGATGATTATAGTGTCCCGTTAATATCTGCACTGCAACCACTTTTTCAAGGCATGGATTAGTCGAGGGCTAATTGTTTAATATTCAAGAAATAATTTTTACTTAGTATGAGTTTATTCTTTAAGTGACATGAAGTAGTCATATACTCACATGTATATGTGGTTACAAAAGCAAACAACGTCTACAAATGGTTTTCATTATGTCTCCATCTATAATGGACACAAAGTGGTTTCATTAGAAGAAATTCAGACAGGACCATCCTTGAGTCTTGCTATCTGATTGTGAAATGTCCACTGTCTCTAATTTAACGCCTTTCCTTGTGTAATAATACATGTTTTGAAACAAGTAAAATCTACTTGGCCTTAAAAACAGGTTTTGCTTGAAATAAGTGAAGCAAACCATAACAATATAGCAAAAACAGCACGGGATAGAGCAATCATTTGTTAAGAGATTACATTTTAAAGTGGTAATGTGCAATTCTTAACACCAGTAAACTCCAAACACCTGTAAAATCCTGTAGGATTCTAACTGTATCAGTTGTACCTACAGCATTCACAAGACAAACTAAAGTAAAGAGAGAAATATGAGGGGGCTAGTAGTGAGCAAGATTCCGATAGAAAAACAACAATCTGATCGTCTTTAAAGAAGTATAATCCGTGGATACAGAAACTCCATAAAATCTAGGAGACCTGTGTGATCCCTTTCAAAAGGCATGGAGTAGTCTTCATGTAAGGTCAGGTGAGAATTCTATTTCATCGTTAGTTCATTTAACATAATACAAAGATTGTCAATGGACAGCACAGGGCAGACTTACAATGATTTTATATTTACATATATTCATATATAAGAGATCACACATTTAAAAACACATGCTTTAAAAACTTTCTTCTAGTGAGTTCTATGAGGTAAGTATTACAATTAATTGGAATTTAGTCAATACATCATGTTACAGATTTTCAGACATTGAGTTTAATAGTTCTTCCATTTCTCCTCAGATTATGTAAAAAGCGTTTTATACTCCAGAACATTCCGCTCTGCGATCGGTTTCATAAGGCATGGAGTAATTGGGGTTTCCTGTATGACGTCAGGTGAGAAATTGTACTTAGAGTGCGAGTTTATTCCATTAGTGAAATAGTCTCTGCGTCTTTACATGCATATGTAGTTACTGAAGTAAACACCGTCTACATGGGTTTTTCATTATGTCTCTCTCTATAATGGACACTAAACAGTCTCAGAAGTTAGAGTTGTGAGGATTTTCAGACTCATCCTTGAGTCTTGCTGCCTCTGATTGTGTAATTGTATTTGTCATGTGATATTACCACCTTTCCTTATATAATAATATACTTTGCATAAAATAAGTGACGTAAACCAAAGGGCACTTTATATACAGAAAACAGCATGAAATATAACAATATTATGTTATAGGACCACTACACAACTATCTAAAGCACTTCAGCTGGAATATCCAGTTTATAAAAATGGCGATTTCATTGAGAAATCAGCACTTTTATGAGTCTAGTTTGAAACGCCTCCCTGGCTGTCAATCAAACAGCTGAGGAGATTTGCTTCATTTCCGTTAGCTCCATTGGGATAATTTAAGTTGCAGACGGGCTCTACTTGAGCGTGCCTGCCTTCTCCCACTCAGACCTCAAACCAGTGTCTTCCGCTCATCCTGCTCCTTCACCGACCTCAGACCAGCCTGCGCTCACAGATTTAGAGGTTTCTCAAGGAGAAGCCTCTGATTGGCTATTCCTCTGTGAAGAGTCTGGAAGTCTCTTTCAGGGAAAAAGACAAGGGCTTGCAAAGACCGTAGTTCGTAAGAATGTTTAGTGTGAAATGGTCCTTTAAGAAATTAAACTTCAAAGTGTCAATGCAGTGTTGTTATAGTCGTAAACACAAACAACTCTAAAAAAAGTTAAGAATTCTAACTATCGAGTGCATTTACAGCAATCACGTGATGAGACTCAAGAAAACCAAGAAACACGAGGAGGCTGCACAAGCTTTCTCCAGAAAAACACCAATCTGGTCATCTTTAAGGAATTTATGAGCACAGAAAAACCCACAGTTCGAGAGAAGAATTTCACAAAAATAAGAAATTTGCCTTCACAGAGAATTGAATTCAATGCAAAAAGTTTTTTTTGTTTTTTTTACAGTTATTTCTCTGGCAATTACATCATTAAATAAATTACTGAAAATCACCACTAACTTATATTAATTTTTTATTTTATGCGATGCACTATAGAAAATGTCATACCATTTTCCTTTAAATTGATATTAAATAATTTACAGGGGCGGGGCTTAGCACAGCTACAGCTCAGACATCATTTTCTACAGCTCCGTGCACAAATCGCCTAAAACACAGAAAAACGATGAAAATACTGACTGACCACAAACCAAAAGTGCTTGCCGCAGGTGGGGGAACTCCCGTTGAACCCGCTCATGCCCTTTCAATTCGGGTTGCCCACATCCCGCAAAACCCGGCAGAAACTTAGGCCTGAAAGCCTGAGGGCCACAACCAACACGACAAGCTCCTCGCTGACTGGTAGTCACGCCAGTATCCCTATCGGAGGGACCCAGATACTGCAGCCATCGGTCGGAAGACGCAGAAACCGACCCCAGCGCCACCACAATAGGCAAGAAATATCGAGCACTTCTCAAATACTCGAGGTCCAGACCGGCAGAGCACTCAGCTCCCCCAGCTCACTCAGGCAACAGAGAGGCCCCTGAGAATGAAGAGGGGAGCGGGAGGGACAGCACGCAACCTGTTGCAGCAGCCACCACAAGTGAGTCCCACACCCTGACACTAAACAGGACATATCTGACCTCTTTGATAGAATCAGGCTGCTGTTTGACGCAGACATTGCCCTGGTAAAAACTGAGGTCCAAGCTGTCACAGACCGCGTACAAGCCACTGAGGACGATGTGATTGACCTCAAGCAAGACCTGGCGGCCCTGGGGGACACTGTGCAACAAATGCAAACCTTACATTTCTTCCTGACACACAGAGTTGACACCCTGGATGACAGGAGCAGGCGCAAATACATAAAAATCCGCGGAGTCTCCGATGCAGTATGCACAGAGGAGTTACCGCACTTCCTAAGGCAGTCCTGCTGCTCACGCTGCATGGGCCCTACTGGGTCAACAGACCCCCACACACCCCACCAAGCCCGCCCAGGGACATTATTCTCAAATGTCAAACCCTCACGGACAAGCAAAGGCTAATGAAAGCTTTCCAAGACAAGGCCCCTATTGACTTTGAAACATACCATCTTACTTTCTTACAAGAAGCTGGAGTGGCATATCGTTCGTCTACATCCTGTACTTTGATGGTTCTCAAAGAAGGGAAGATGTATACGGCAACATGTCCATCAGATGCCCCTGCTTTCCTTGCAGCACTACCCCCCCCTACCCCCAGTGCCCATATAGGTTAGGGGTACACAAGAACAGCAGAGGCACCGAACATTGCCCACCATTATCCACTGTGCCCATGAGGCACATATTCACTGACTTACCTGCCTCATATCATGCTGCGCAGCCCCCACGCTGGGCGGTTAAATAGCAACAATCTAAGCATGACTGCTGACCTCTGGTATAATATCAGCAGGAATCTATGAGTGGTAACCTTGCATGGAAATGTTAGACAGGCTCTATGCTGACTAAACTTTTAACTCTCTGACAAGGTAAACTCCATTGAGACGTAGACCGATAACAAAATCAGAGTACAACCAATCACACATGTATATGAGCCATGTTTACCTCGCTATTATGTTGTCTGACCCAACTTTTCTGTACCTCGTACTGTATGATGTTTCAACCTCTCAATAAAAGGAAGAATTGAAAAAAAAAAAATGAATAATTTACAGGCTTATTCACTAACTTGAGAATGGATGGAAATCCAAAGTGAATTCAATGTGAATTTCAGATTTAGGTCCAACTAATTGGAAGTATAACTTGAAGAATTTTTCCAGTTTGGTTATTTGACTTTGAATTTGAAATTCACTTTAAATTCCTGACATTTCTCACTTTGGTGTATAACTCTTGTAATTGACATCACAGCCAGCGAGACATTTTTCAGTTCTAAATTACATTTTAGTTACATAACTTGTGTTTAGTAAGTCACCTAAAATCTCTCACAATAGCCCCATCCCAAGCAAAAATTTAGGTGTGGGTCTTTGGCCATTCGAAATGCTGGGAGCTTTACTGATGTGGAGAATTTGTACAATTTGGCTAATTTGGCCTAAACACTTTCCCCACAATTCACAATTTATATTTCAAACATAAATATTTCCTAGAAGCTCTATTATCTTAATATATAGTTGTAACACATTGCTCTCTGGCTTATGCTTCCTTATTATCCCAAGCAGCACAGAGGGGATAGGTTACTGTGGACTCTCGTTTTTTCATTAAAACATTAAAAATGGCTTAACACTGAATGGAAGGAAGATACCAGGGGACTCCAAATACTATAACCACTTCACTAAAATGCAGAATTTATAGTGCCTGCAGGGTCCTTCTTTTTTTTTCAATTCTTTATTTAGCATTGACATAATGAACTGACATGCTCAATGTAATTAACCATATAGTTGAATACAATGTGAATATAAACAATTGTTGGTTGCCGTTAGACATTATAATTGAATGACATAGAATACATATAATATCACAGAGTTGTATGTGCTTATGTCTAGCTATCTGGTCATCGATCTCTAGTCAATGTTGGTTTTTATTTTTGTAACACGAGAAAAACAAAACTATAACAGTATGTATACCTCACACCTCTGGCTCCAGACAATTTTTAGGTGCTTTCTATAATCTTTTGATTCCCCTACTCCTGCCACTTCCTAGTGTTGTTTGACACCAAAGTTGGCAGGCCTCCCATAAGTCCTTGAGTCTGGCGAAGTTCTCTGCTTGTTGCCTAGATACCTGTTAGACCCTAACCCTATGGACCCATAGACACATGGAGTCCAGGGGTTTTGGATGCGGTATCGATTTATCCCCAGAGCAGGGTAATCGGGTTTGGTTTTACTTATCAAGTATTATCAGGTTACCCCAGGAGATATGAGGAGAGAATGGAGATATACAGAAAGAGGATGAGTAGGAAACGTAAGAAGAGAAAGTGGACGAGGCCAGGGGGGGAGAGGGAGAGGGAGGGGTGGGGGAGAGGCGGACGCTCTGTCACTTTCTATGTTCCTGGGGGGCAGCTTTCCCATGGTTCCCATATTCTTTGGAAGGTCTTCTGGGTAGCCCCCACCCTGGCCAACAGGTCGTCCATTAAGTTAACTTCTTTAATTCTATTGATTACCCTGTTACAGAGGGAGCACTCTGCTTGAGCCAATCTGCTGCCACTGCTCTCCTTGCTGCTAGTGTGATTTTGTATATGAGTTTTTGCTCACTTCTGGTCCACCCGTCTATGGGTCTGCTTAGTAAGTATAGCCATGGGTCTGGATCCGGGGCCCTGGAGAAGACCTGGGTCATTATGTCTCTAATTTGTGTCCAGAATCTGCTAATAACAGGGCACGCCCACCACATATGTATATATGTCCCTTTCATCCCGCAACCCCTCCAGCACAGATTGGTAGGAGTTTTCCTTATGTAGTACAATTTGACAGGGGTGGTATACCATCAGAGCATTGTTTTTACCAATTGCTCCTGCAAGGTAACACAGACTGAAGAGGTATTATTAGCTTACCATATTTCCTGCCATTCTATTCCTTCCAATTCCTCCCGAAGATCACTCTCCATTGGGTCGTGTAAGTGAGGTTCCCCCATTCCCTGGTTTCCGAGCAGAGATGGGCATATAGGAGTGTTATTAAACCTTTGGGCATGTTTTCCTGCATACATAAGTTTTCAAAGAACGTTTTTGTTTTCCGTGCGGCTACTTGTATGTGTGGTAATTTTGCATATTCCTTGAGTTGTAAGTACCGAAAGAAGTCGGCAGGTGTAAGATGGCCCCTTTGTCCTAGGGTGTCAAATGGGACTATCTCTGTTCCCTGAAACAACTGACAAATGCGTTGTAGACCTGCTCGCTCCAGGTTCCGGAAATCCCTAGCTATCATTCATTGTATAAATTCTCTATTTCGTAGATATGGCATAAGGGGAGATGGGTCAGACGCTAAGCCATACTTTTGTTCCGTGGAATCCCATATTTGTATTGAGTTGAGTATAGTCGGGCACGTAGCTCTGACTATGGTTTAGGTATCCATATGAGGAATTGTGGCAGATCCGCTCCCATCATGAGGGATTCTAGATCAACCCACTTTCTTTCACCCGGGAGAGAATGCCACATTGCTACCTGTGTCAGTTGACTTGTGGCATAGTAGAAATATAGATTGGGCAGCCCTAGTCCACCCCTGGTTTTTGGTCAGTACAATGTGTGTCTTGAGATCCTATGGCGTTTGACCTGCCATATGAAGGCCCCATTTGCTTGTTGCAGAGATTGTAATTGTGCCTTGGAGATGTGTATGGGTATTGTCTGAAACAGGAATAGAATCCTGGACAATATATTCATTTTTACCGCATGGATACGTCCTATCCAAGAGATAGGTCTATCTGTCCACATCTTTAATTCCCTGATTAGTTTTTTTTATTGTTGGTGTATAATTTTGGTTATAGAGCTGTGCTGGCTTTGCTGTCAGTTGTATCCCTAGGTATTTTAGTGACTGGTGTTCGATGCGTATGTGGTGTGTGTTTCGTAAAGAGTTTATATCTCCCTCTGGTATGTGTATTGGAAGGGCGCTTGACTTTGTCATGTTAGCTTTGTATCCTGAGATCTTCCCATATTCCCGCAGGACATCTTGGAGGGATCTCATCGAGTTTGCGGGGTCAGTGAGCGTCAAGAGCACGCCATCCCTTCCGACATGACGCCCTTTACATCTGGGTGTTTCCTCAGTGCCTGGAGCAGGGGTTCAAGGGAAAGTGCGAACAATAGAGGAGAGAGAGGACATCCCTGTCGAGTTCTGTTGTTAAGTTGGAATGGCCGGAGTGGAGCTCCTGAAATTTTTACCTGCACTCGGACATTGGTGTACATGGCCTTTATTAGGGTTAAGGATTGTTCGGGAAAGCCTATATGAGATAGGAGTGTAAATAAATAGGGCCATTGGACTCTATCAAATGCTTTTTCTGCGTCAATTGGAAAAAGCAACGTTGGGGTGTTAGTGGCTGCCTGCTTCCATATTAGGTCAATATTTCTGCGGGTGTTCTCGAACAATTGCCTACCAGGTATAAAGCCCACTTGGTCAGCGTCTATTAGCTCCGCGAGGTACGGGTTTAGTCTGTCTGCTTGTATCTTTGCTAGGATTTTCATGTCATGGTTTATGAGGGATATGGGTCTATAGCTTTCGGGGAAGAGAGGATCTTTGTCAGGTTTTGGTAATAGGACGATGGTGGCTAGGGACATGTCTTGGTTAGGTGTACCTCCCTCTCTAAATCCGTTAAATAGTGCAGTCAAGTGGGGCGTGAGTTCCTCCCTAAATGTCTTGTAATAAGTCCCATCAAAGCCGTCTGGTCCGGGGGCCCTGTTTCCTTTTAGCTCTGATATAGCCTGGTCTACCTCTTCCGGCAAGATCTCTGGTGCCATTGTATTAATCGCTTCCTGAGATAGTTTGGGTAATCCCAAGTTAGTCAGGAATTTATGTGTCATTTCTATATCATGTGCTATTTGGGTCTCTGTATTCGAGGAATGATTATAGAGTGACTTGTAGAATTTGGTGATGGACCCGAATTCTGAGCCCAGGACGCGGGTCAGGTATCTTTCATTTACCAGGAATAGATCTATCCTAGAGTAGGTGTTGTGTGGGCCTAATAGAAGGTATAATCGATAGTGCTCGGGTGACGTGCCCTCCTGCAGTGTCCTTCTAAGGCAAAATAGCAAAAGCAAAAACATAGCTAACATGGAGAATGCTCTGCAGTTTGGTGATTTTGGCCCAAAATGTGAAAATCAGTTTGAATTAAAAATACATACACTTTTGTGAATAAACCTGCCTGTCAGTAGAAGACATTTTTAAATAAGGAGGTAAAAGATGGACATTTGTATGTTGTCATATGTCTCTCAAAGTACACTCAGTTATGGTTAAAACACATTTTTTTAAACATATACATAAGACCATCTAGAAAAATGCTAAAGTCACAAAGCCTTTGTTGTTAGATCCCACAGAATATGGTGATATATTTGTATCAGGTCAACGCGTCTCTTTTGGTAATTGAATCATTACCTACTAAGATGCATTAGCCAGAGATTGTACACCGTTTTCCAGCTTTATGGGCACAAGCTAAAAATCATTGTGGGAGAGTTAAAGATTTAATGACACCTGATGCTTTAGCCCAAAGACAATATCAATTTCCTCAAGAATCAATTGAATCCATTGCAAATGTTATATGTGACTTGAAACAAAGGAAAGCAAATAGCACATGTAATAATGCTCTGTGGCCAGAACTAAAAGATGATAAAAAAATTATGGAGATTGACAATTGATTTAAAAACTTTAAACAAATACACTACGCTCTCAATGCATGTGGTAGCAAATACTCCAGATATGTTGGCTCGATTGAGGTCAACTGCCAAAGTATCCTAACTGCTTAATGAAAGTGATGGGTTTTTCTCATTACCACTTACACAAAGCTGTCAGTATAAATTTACTTTTACATTTCAACAATATATATTTGCTGTTTTACCTGAAGGATTTCAAAGTTATCAAAAAATATATATTTTCATCAGGCATGGGCAAATGTCTTCTTCAAACAAGTCTTTCCAAAAGTTTTTAAAAATTAATGCATTTTTCAAAGGAATTCATAATAGGGTTTGCTGAAAAAGCTATGTATTTGTATGATCTTTTGAAAAGTAATGATTCCTCTTTTGGCTCATGGCAAGATGGACATCAAAAAGCATTGGAAACACTTACACAAGATCTACAGGTACCACCTACTTTAACAACTATACATCCCACAGCACCATTTGCAATTCAGGTAAATACACCTGAGACTGCTGTCTCAGCAATGCTTCTACAATTACAAAAAGGAACATGGAGAATTGTGTTATATTTTTTCTGGAATTCATGCTCCAGTAAATAGAGGATTGGAAGTATGTGCTAGACACTTAGAATGAGTTGATTGTGCTACAAAGGCATCTAAACACATTGTGGGTTGCAAAGATATAATTCTACAAACATCATGCACACTTTTGAAATTGCTCCTTGAAAAAGGAAAAACAAGTGCTTCACACCAAATATTTTCACATAGAAACAAAAGAAAAAAGGAGGAAAGCACTCTACATTTGTTCAAAAACAAGAAAATCCAGCCAACGTTTCAGGCAACAAGCCCTTTCTCAATGCATTTGGCCTTAGTAACATAGACAAACACTCACCAATAAATAGTCAAGTACAAGGTATATCACTCCCCAACCCACCCACAGTGTAGTGTGGAGGAAGGGGCTTGCTTCCGGTATAAACCACGATCTTGCAATTCTCTGACCTGTGACCAGCGGTCACTCAGTGCATCATTACGTGTGACGTCATCAGCGTATGGCGCCGGGTTGCTAGGAATCCAGGGGATACAAGCTCAGTGGCCTACTGAGCTGGAGGAAATAAATAAGGAAGCTTTGAGTGGTCAAAACTAGGTACAACAACTTCAGGCAAAGCCCTGAAAACAGGCACGTAAATAATATACATAAAAAAAAAAATATTGTTAATAAAGTAAAGACAGCTTCTACTGCTCAATATATGGAAAAAAACATATAGAGGGCAGCTGCAAATCATAAGAGTGAAGCTTAGTGCCAACCAATAGACAGAGGGAAATGGAGGAAAAAAAAAACAGACAAAAAAAGGGTAACAATGAATAAAAATATTAATTAAAAAATCAAGAATAAGATGAAGAAGAATAATACAAAATCAAGAATATAAAAACACCAAGAAACAAGAAACAATGGGCAAAAGATATACATTCAGTGTAGCTGTAAGATACAGCCAGAAGTGCATTGAGTTAATGACCAAAACCACTATAACCTCTGAGACTGCAGTATGTTTTACATTGTTTAAATCTGCTTGTTGGCACTTGGGTGTCTTAGCCTCTGTCCAGTATATGTGATCACATTTTGCTATTTTGACTTGGAGCTCCATTTATGAGGCATTTTCATGTTTTTTTTTGCATTTTAAAATTGTTGATCCTTTATTATGCTTGTATTGTGTGCTGTTTTGTGTAGTAGCCTGACTCTTTGAAGCAGTTTTGATTTTGCCTGTTTTCTTTTGAAATTTAAAAGGAAATCCCCCTTTTTGTGAAATGTATACTTCCTGGCTGTTCCTGTATTGTAAAATCTTTCAGCAGGAGTAAAATATAATTTTCAAGCATTGCTAATTTAACCATAAATAGAGCGGAGACATTTACCCATACTGCACATCATCTTGACTCACTCATCACTGCCAGCACTACAGACAGTGGGATATTTTTCTGTGAGACTGACACAGTGGGACTCTGGAATCATTAACAAGGAAGGAGACAAATTACAGACATCATCAATCCACTCTACTTGACTACCCTGACTGAAACGAATCCCCTGACCGAAGAGTTGGACAAGATCTCTACTCAAAGTGCTAATTTAACAAGGCAACTAACAGCCCTAACTGAGGCAGAGAACCTTCAAAAGTTTGTGCAAGAAATTACCGTTAGTATTACTAAATTCCGTAAAGAGCTGGAAATAACCAAACTTCGTAAATTTTGAATAGACACACTAGACTATCAGTACAAATGTGTCTACACATGGAGACATCATTCTCGTCAACAGGAACCTCAGAAAAGAGGACATACCAACTCAAAGAATATCCTGTTGGCAACCTCTGACTCAGAAGCCACATTGCCAGACAATTCTGGGCGTCCTTTTTTAGAGGGTCCCACCGCACTAGAAGGGGCTGAAAGGGGCACTCTAACACCCAAAGACAAAATCTCAGAGAGAGGCTGTGAAATGACAGCCAAGGGTATTTAACAGTTCCAATACACCTTTGACAAACATTCAGTTATCTGCCTTGAGTAAAGGTTTAAACTTTGTACCGTCACATAAAATGCAATTATTTAATTGTCAAGTTGATGTACAGAAATATGTCCGCCTTGTAAACGTACATGTTTCCTTTTCAAATAACTCCAGTCTCAAGAAAACCTGGACTGTCCAGATGATGAACCACCAGTGGGTGCATGGTTTGTCTCATGATACAAGGTACAAGTGGCATATGTAAACATAGGAGTACCTTTCCTATTGTACCAAACAGCTCTGTCCAAACATTTATGAACATTGTAAGTACACAATAGAGCAATTTCCCTGGCACCGACAGAACACTAAACATAATATTTCTTACAACGAAAGAAAAGCACTATAAGAGTAGTCCAGTATTTCTGAGATCATTATCAAGCTGGCTGATAAAGGTGGCCTAAGAGTGGTCCAGAATAAGAGTAACTACCATGAGGAAGTCATGCAACTAACTATAGAATTTTGAAATAACACATTACACATTACCAAAAATATCACTACTATTTTGGCTAAAGTACAATTTCCTATCAAATACATTTCCAATGACACTGGTATTTTACAAACTCACAAAGGTTCACAAAGATCCATTAAACCCCCCAAAGGTCGACCAATTGTCGTAGGTACAGACTCAATCTTTCAACCTCTGGCTATTTTTATTTCTGGTTATTTTTTTTTTAAAGCCCATTGTATCTACTGGCATGTCTTATATTTAAGACACTAAAGAGTTCCTTACGAAGATTAGAGACTTAAGGATCTTACAATCTGACCTTTTGGTCACTCTAGATGTGTCGAGCCTGTACACTTCAATTCCACATGCAGAGGGGTTGTTAGTTATCCAAAAAAGGCTGTCTTCATCTTCAGTTATATTGGACACCAGTCTGTGTAAATTTGTGGTAACTCTGTTAGACATTATCCGCTATCTCTTTATATTTTACGAACAGATCAAAGGAAATGCGATGGAGACCAACATGGCACCATCCTACGCAAATATGCTTATGATGGACTTTGAGGATAGGTTCTCATACAACAATCTGTTGCTTCTGGAGCTTGTCTCAGTATGTTACTGGTACATAGATGATTGTTTTATGATCTGGAGGGGCACACAAGCAGGGCTTAACAGCTTTTTGGAACATCTTAATCAGTGCCATTCAGACATAAAATTTATATCAAAGTTGACTTTCTGAACATGACTGTGGGAAAGACAGGTGACCATCTGACTACAGACCTATTTACAAAACCAACTGACTAATAGTCTGTTCGACTCAAGAAGTTATCACCCTAAAAACTAATTTAATCTATTCCCTAGAGCCAATTTGTACAGGCTAGAAGACTTGTTCAGGACAAATTCACTACTGACAATCGTCCATCTGAAAATACTCAAAATTTTGAACATAAGAGCTATGTTTGCAATGCACGAGGAAGGGCACGACAAAGGATGAAAGCACTACCCCGTGACGACCTAGTCACTATAAAACCTAAAACCAAGACAGATTGGTTACCTTTTGTAAGTACCTTCTCCACCTTCTCTTCTCCAAAAAATTATAAGGAACAATTATTACTTGTTACAGGTGGACAAACAGATAGGACACCTTTTCAAGGAGCCTTCTTTGTTTGCACACAAAAGAGGTAGAACCATTAGAGACATGGTAGTGAAGGCAGACTCTCTTGGTACATATGCACATGAGCAAAGGTTCCTTCCCAAACTGGTACATAGCACATACCCCTGTTTGTCATGTAACCACTGTAGTGGCATAATAAAGAAAGAAACATATTTTCACATTGGTTGTTAGCATTATACCGACAGAAAATTACTGCTGGACATCATAAGGCAAAGTACATACTTTCACAGCAATATGAAAACCCCATGAAGTAAACCCCATGAATGCTCTGTACAGGCTGAAGATCTTACTCCATCTCTCTTTCAAAAGGAGGAAGAAAAATCAGATGACCCAGTCTTTGTTGATAGTTTTAGATTCTTTTCCGTTGGCAAGTGCTGAACAGAATATTCTTTATGGGATCCAAAAAGAGGATATGCCGTTGAAAATAAGATACTTGATAATTTTTCAGCACAAAGAGCAGAACTGTAAGCATTAAAAACAGCACCAACACAAGAGGAAAATAAAAAAGGGGGAGGGGGGGTGAGGTTCCCTCTTGGTGTATAGTGGCAAGAGATCATTTACCTATACGTAAAAGAAGAGTTTTTGTGGATGCTTCAAACTAAGTTTTAGCTCGCAAAGAAACACTAGAATCCATATTTTAACTTGCATTACAATTTCCATGCTTCAATGTTATTGTTATATTATCTGCACTTAAGAAAACCAAAGACCCACACAGTTCAGGTAATGAAATATCAGACACTTTAGCAAAAGAGTTACCTTAGCGGGTGAATCTACCCTACAATCAGATACGGTACAATCTTGGCTTGTCTGTGTACAAGTAAATCCTAGGACTAAAGGAGAGGAACCGTCTATTCAGAGTACAGTACCAGTAAATGGTCCTTGGTCCACACTGTGGATTAATTTAATTGGACTATTACCAACAGGCAAGAATGGGTTAAAATATTCTCTGGTCATGGTAGATGTATATTACAAAAGGATGGAAAGTATCGTATTGTACTGCTGAGGCTTTATGAACTCATATCTTTTCAAGATGGGGATTTCCAAGAATGCTTGGATCAGATACAGGTACACATTTCAAAGGAAAAGTCATAAAAGCTACCAGTACTTTTCTATGAATTGATCAAAGATTTCATGTTCTACATCCAGAGTTCACTGGCATGGTGGAACATATGAATTACACATTCAAAACAAAGCTTAGAAAAATGTTATTGGACAAATGAAATACATGGGGGAAAAAACACTCCTAGTCAACTCCTTATCAACTCCACCATTTACATCTTTTCAGCTTATGACAGGCAGGAAAATGCAGCTTAATTCTGAACCATTTTTGTCCACTCCACAAAAAGAGGACAATGCCACAACAAAATGGTTACATATGCTTCAGGAAAATGTGGAGCAAATTCTTCCTCATACAGCACCTGTGCAAAATAATACTTCCTGCTTTGTCAAAGTTTTTAAAAGGGAGTATTGTCGTATTAAAAACCATGGGAAGGATGCTGGGTGCGCCCTTACAATATTATAGATACCACAGTTCGTATTATGGTACAAAGACCCACAGATGATACACAGAAAAACACCAGCAAAATAGTTTTTGGGTTAATGCAGACCTAAGAAAACTATATAAACCAATAAAATAAGATGCACACTACATAAATCAACCAACTGATACTACATGTGTTTTGACACAAAACAGTTAAACATAAAAACGTTGGCCAGATTTGAAGAATGCATTTTCAGAAACAACAAGCAATTTGTAAAAAAATTCTCATTACTAACCTGGATAATGACAGAGGCGTTAATGATTAAAAAAAATTTTTTTACATTCTTTATTTTTATTGTGCAGGTAGGTACAAAACTGTGTCACGACGCCACAACAGCGTATATTAGCGTATGCATACAGGTTAGGTAGTGGCATGAGTTCCTTGCACATTTTTAACATATATATTCAAGCTTAGCGTTATGAGTAGGTCTTTACATTGAACAGTGCATCTTTATATAACATGCTTGAGTTACAGGAAAACAACATTATTCAAGATTATTTCAGTACAGGCTATTATGTATAGCTACTTATGTGGCTCTTCTGTGGTGTGATCTGGGCTATAACACCATTATCTGTGTGGTCTGCTGGTGTGTAAGTGAGGTGAGTATAGATGGCTACTGTGTTCTAGTGAGAGCCGTGTGAGTGAGCCTGTGTAGCTTATCCCCTGGGTTGCCCCCGCGTAGGTGATGTGCATTGTGCCTCAGATAGATGATTCATGAGTTACAGCTACTCTAGGTTTTAACTTAATTTAGCAGTATAATGTGCCTTAGTGAGTATTAATAAGACGTTAGTCGACCTGGCTACGTGTGTGCTTCAGCACCCAGAGTACAACAACATCGGTGGGATCTATGGTACAACAGATGGGGGTCACAATTTAGGCGGTGAGTCTGAGGCGGTGGTCAGCTAGCCCCAGTGGTCGGTGAGGTGGACTGTGTATAATAGATCCCAAGGGGGAACAAAAAAGAGAGAAAAAAGGTTATAACGTGGGCCAACAACGCCACCTTTAGTGGGTCTAGCTCCAGTCAGTGTGGTAATGCGTTAAGGGTAGTCAGCAGGTCCATTTTTTCTGGTGTCCATTTGGGGTCGGCAGGTAGGCCGGGTCATAGTTTCAGCCAATGCCTCTGGTGGGCATGCAGTCCTCTTCCAGGCCATAGTTGGGGTATACAACATGATGGGACCTCCTCCAGCCCCGGCCCACAGTCCGTGCGGCATGAAGGCAGACTATTGGTGGGTTCAGGAAGCTCCGTTTGGCACAGGAGCCTGGGCTATGTGCCTCTCTGCAGTGCCGTTTAAGTCCACTTTTGGAAGGGGATGTCTGTGGGGGGGCTCCGTGAGCCGACTTACCCCCTGGAGCTGACCGCTCGGGTCGTGTCCTGGGTGCAAAGCCATTCCGCCTCTGTGTGGTCGGCACGTGCCGCTGGACTGCCGGGTGCGAGGGGTGGTGCGAGTTTGCTCTCCGCTGCCTCTCCTCGATCTTTCGCCAGACATCCTCTAATATCCTGTCTAGTTTCATGAGTGTTGATTCAGTCGTAGTAAGGAGAGAGGCCTGGCGTCTGCCATCTTGGGTAGTCTGAGGTGGAGAGATTCAAGTTGTAGCTTGCACTTTTGCTGGGCCACGGGTACCTCCATAGTTGGGGGTACCCCCACCAGCCGGTTAAAATGGATACACACAGGTTAAAATGGCAATTCAAGGTTAATTTCCCACACCTGTGGCTTTTTAAATTACAATTAGTGTCTGTGTATAAATAGTCCATGAGTTTGTGAGCTCTCACATGGATGCACTGAGCAGGTTAGACACTGAGCCATGGGGAGCAGAAAAGAACTGTCAAAAGACCTGCGTAACAAGGTATTGGAACTTTATAAATATGGAAAAGGATATAAAAACATATCAAAGCCTTGAAAATGCCAGTAAGTACTGTTCAATCATTTATTTAGTAGTGGAAAATTTGGGGATCTCTTGATACCAAGCCAAGGTCAGGTAGACCAAGAACGATTTCAGCCACAAAAAATACCCACAGGTAACCTCACGAGAAATACAGGTTGCTCTGGAAAAAGACAGTGTGGTTGTTTCAAAGAGCATAATACGACGATACTTGAACAAAAATGAGCTGCATGGCCGAGTTGCCAGAAAAAAGCTTTTACTGCACCAATGTCACAAAAAAGCCCGGTTACAATATGTCAGACAACACATTGACACACCTCACAGCTTTTGGCACATTGTAATTTGGAGTGACAAGACCAAAATTGAGCTTTTGGTCACAACCATAAGTGCTATGTTTGGAGAGGGGTCAACAAGGCCTATAGTGAAAAGAATACCATCCCCACTGTGAAGCATGGTGGTGGCTCACTGATGTTTTTTTGGGGTGTGGAAGAGCTCTAAAGGCATGCTATCAGAAAATACTGTCAGACACTTTACCTTCTTCTGCACAAAGACTGCGCATGGGATGCTCTTGTACTTTCCAGCATGACAATGACCCTAAGCACAAGGCGATGTTGACACTATAATTAACCCCTTTGTGACATGTAATGATTCCCTTTTATTCCAGAAGTTTGGTCCTTAAGGGGTTAAAAAAGCACTTTCAATCCTCCCTCTACCCACCACGCAAAATTATTATAATCAAGGGGGCAGGTTGAGGTAAGTAAATTCACCTTTCCCAGCCCCCTCCCCGCCAAGGGCAGCGACAGTGGTAATGGTGACGGTTCCGCTTTACTCTGCAGTGGTAATATCGTAGCTGACATGGTTAACACAATCAATAATCATTACAGATTGAAACAGATTGAAATCATAGTCAGATCAGTCCTGGAGTTTGAAGCTTCAAAACTTTTAAACTATCCTCAGCAGGGTTTTTTCAGGTCTCAGCAGTAGACTGATCACTCTGATGAAGATGGTGGAAGAGTGCAATAGGAGTTATTAAAACTATTAGTGAAAATGAAAATCCAGCGCACTCGCTTATCTACTAAACAGTCATTTTAATGCTGAACAATTTTCAGTTTTATTAAAAACACCTAATCTAGGCAAAAAAATATAATGGGGGTTTAGTTACAGTATATGATCATACATTGCATAAGCCTGCCACAACGTCAATGTACCCCATCTTAGGCAGGTCCTACTCTGTCTGCTAAATGAGCTTCTCACTTGGGGAAATCCTTCCATCTCGAGGTCTCTGCAGTACAATGCTTAAATAGGATCCTGAGATGAGGCCAGGGCCGGTGCTTGGATTTTTAGGTACATAGGCGAAGATGCATTTTTCCGCCCCCCTCTCCCCCCCAAAATCTTCACCTATGTGCCTCTTAACCAGCCCCTCTCCCCTCCCCGACCATTAGTGGTCCCTTCCGTTCCCTGTCCCTTAGTGTTCTTCTCCCCTCCCCCCTTTCCCCCTCCCCCCTTTTTTCCCTGTCTCTTGGTGTTTCTCTCCCATTCCCTCCCTGTCCCTTGGTGCACCCCCACCCCTTTAGTGGTCACACTTCCTGGTGTGTGCCTCCTACCTCTATTGTTGCATTGCCGAGCGGAGCAGATCCCCTAAAGGAGCTTCAGTTTTCTGTACCCGGACGGACTGACAGGGAGTGCTCTCTCTGTGAGCACCTCCTGTCAGTCTGGCCAGGTACAGGAAACAGAAGCTCCTGTACCGCGCTCTGCTCCACTACACTCTGTACACACTGACAGTCACACACTCAATGACAAACACACAGACGCCACTGACAGACACAGACTCATTGATCTGACACACACTCATTCATTGACACTGACAGACCCACACTGATTGACACTCATTGACAGACACACTGATAGTCACACACAGACTCAATGACAAACATACTCTCACTGATTTGACAGACACACACTCATACACTGACAAACACACTCATCATACACTGACAGACACACTCATACACTCACATGCACACACACTCATACAATCACTCACAGACACACAGACAGTCACTCACTCACAAACACACACTGTCACTCACAGACACACACCGAAGCACACAGTCACTCACAGACACACACACACACACTGTCACTCACAGACACACGCTCAGTCAATCAGACACACACACTCATACAATCACTCACTCACACACACTCAGTCACTCAGACACACATGCTGTCACTCACAGACACACGCTCAGTCACTTAGACACACACACTCATACAATCACTCACACACACACACACACTGTCACTCACAGACACACGCTCAGTCACTCAGACACACACATGCACACACACTCATACAATCACATGCACACACACTCATACAATCACATGCACACACACTCATACAATCACACACACACACTGTCACTCACAGACACACACGCTGTCACTCACAGACACACACAGAGACGCACACAGTCATTCATGGACACACACACTGTCACTCACAGACACACGCTGTCACTCACAGACACACACGCTGTCACTCACAGACACACACAGAGACGCACACAGACACTCATGGACACACACACTGTCACTCACAGACACACGCTCAGTCACTCACAGACACACACACACTGTCACTCACAGACACACACACACAGACACACACACTGTCACTCACAGACACACACACACACACACACAGACACACATCACATACATTCACTAATAATTTTATAAATAAACATTTTCCACCCAGCCTCCCTACCTGGAGAGCTGGTGTGGATGCTGGATCGGTCCCTGAGGGCTGGGGCTGCTGAGAGGCGCGCGGCAGTGCTGTGATCAGGCACGCGAGGGAGCTCTAATCTCCATCCTCTGCTCCCTCGCGGGCTGCCTACTGATGACGTCATATTCCGGCTCCCGCGGCATCAGTAGGCAGCGCGCGAGGGAGCAGAGGGTGGAGATTAGAGCTCCCTCGCGCGCCTGATCACAGCACTGCCGCGCGCTGCGCCGGGGGTCGAGATGGTGGCCTGGCAGGAGGGAGAGCTTCCCTCCTGCCGGTCACTGAAATATTGCGCCCCCAGAGCCCGTGCGCCCTAAGGCGGCCGCCTGTGCCGCCTTATGGACGCGCCGGCCCTGGATGAGGCACCTGTAACAGGGAGGGGTGCAAAACCCATGGAGCTGGCTAAACTCCTAAATATATACATATATGAGAAAATAAGGGTTTGGCTGCACTCACCTACACATGCTAAATTAGGGTGCTGCTGGGGGCCAATAAGTACAGTGAAAATGAAAATCCAGCGCACTCGCTTATCTACTAAACAGTCATTTTAATGCTGAACAATTTTCAGTTTTATTAAAAACACCTAATCTAGGCAAAAAAATATAATGGGGGTTTAGTTACAGTATATGATCATACATTGCATAAGCCTGCCACAACGTCAATGTACCCCATCTTAGGCAGGTCCTACTCTGTCTGCTAAATGAGCTTCTCACTTGGGGAAATCCTTCCATCTCGAGGTCTCTGCAGTACAATGCTTAAATAGGATCCTGAGATGAGGCACCTGTAACAGGGAGGGGTGCAAAACCCATGGAGCTGGCTAAACTCCTAAATATATACATATATGAGAAAATAAGGGTTTGGCTGCACTCACCTACACATGCTAAATTAGGGTGCTGCTGGGGGCCAATAAGTACAGTGAAAATGAAAATCATTTAGCAGACAGAGTAGGACCTGCCTAAGATGGGGTACATTGACGTTGTGGCAGGCTTATGCAATGTATGATCATATACTGTAACTAAACCCCCATTATATATTTTTTTGCCTAGATTAGGTGTTTTTAATAAAACTGAAAATTGTTCAGCATTAAAATGACTGTTTAGTAGATAAGCGAGTGCGCTGGATTTTCATTTTTACTGTACTTATTGGCCCCCAGCAGCACCCTAATTTAGCATGTGTAGGTGAGTGCAGCCAAACCCTTATTTTCTCATATATGTATATATTTAGGAGTCTAGCCAGCTCCATGGGTTTTGCACCCCTCCCTGTTACAGGTGCCTCATCTCAGGATCCTATTTAAGCATTGTACTGCAGAGACCTCGAGATGGAAGGATTTCCCCAAGTGAGAAGCTCATTTAGCAGACAGAGTAGGACCTGCCTAAGATGGGGTACATTGACGTTGTGGCAGGCTTATGCAATGTATGATCATATACTGTAACTAAACCCCCATTATATTTTTTTGCCTAGATTAGGTGTTTTTAATAAAACTGAAAATTGTTCAGCATTAAAATGACTGTTTAGTAGATAAGCGAGTGCGCTGGATTTTCATTTTCACTGTACTTATTGGCCCCCAGCAGCACCCTAATTTAGCATGTGTAGGTGAGTGCAGCCAAACCCTTATTTTCTCATTAAAACTATTAGTGACATGCAGCACACCTGGGCTTCCCTGGCTTTATATATTTTATTTATATATTTGAGTAAATTTCTTTGCTTAACCCCTTAAAACCGGAGGGCGTACTATTATGCCCTATTCTAAGCAGCTCTAAACGCTGCAGGGCGTAATAGTACGCCCTCCGGTTTTTCTTACTTACCCGGTCGCCGGCTATCCCATGCCTGCGATCGCGGTTGGGGAGACTCACCCAGGATCCCAGGGAGTCTCCCACAGCGAATCCTGCCTCCTCCGGCCCCCCAAGCCATGTGAGAGTGTTGTCCTTGCAAGGACCTCACAATCACATGGCCGGGTTAGCTGGCTGCTGCATTGCCAGCAGGGGGACTGCCTGTAATTACAGTTAGTCCCCCTGCTGGCTGAATTCAAATAAAATAAAGTCAAAATCAGTGTAAAAAAAACATAATTATATACTTAGATCATATATATATATAGTATATACACATATACATACACACACATACACTGTCTAGGTGTATTTTACTATTAATATATATATATATAATTATATATATATATATTACTATCTAATTACACGTAGACTGATACTGATTAAATATATATATATAATTATTGTTATATATATATTTATATATAATATAAAAAAAAATTAAATACGTTTAAAAATAAAATTAAAAAAATAATTAAAAATAAATAATTAAAAAATATATAGATGTGTGTTATTTCGTTCTAACTGTATTGTGATATTAATATATATATATTTATATCAAAATACATGTAGAACGAAATAATATATATATCTATATACATAAATATATACGTATATATCACTATATATATATACCTATATCTAAATAAAAATATTTAAAAAAAATTATATATATATATATACATATATATACACATATGTATATATATGTGGTGGAATCTCGGTAAAAATAAATTTAGTAGGCCGAGATTACCACGTGGCATGTGTACGTGCATATGCTGACGTATCGATCAGTTGGTTGCACGAGGCAAGATACGACCAGTAGTGTACGGAGCATGTGCAAGAATACAGGATGTAGTATTCCCCTCCTCCATTGTGCTGGACAAGCCATGCGGTCAAGCAGGAAGTTAATTTTTATTTGTAATGATTGGTCAAGAGAATGTGCGGGTGGAGCTTAATATGGGAGGAGTTATGTGCCTATATAGGGAGCCTGCACTATTGTTCAGGGCTCAGAACTTGCTGTATTTTTGGTGACATTAGTCCCTCTGAGTCCCGATCGGTGATCCAATAAAGAATCTCTTCCTTCCTGAAGAAACCTGTGTCCATCCCTCTGTGCTTTGCTTCCGTCAGTTTCTCCGGTATCATTTGGTGCATTGGCCGGGAAGCTCATCGTTCAACGGTAGCTGAGAGGCAGAGGCGTGAGACGGTCTATCTTTGCCCACGTTCTCTACGGCTGCACCCCTGAACTTCTGCGTGGACCTCCCTTCGTCTCGGCGCCACTGGTCTGTTGTCCAGGAGATCATCGGCCTCTACGTAAGAAGTGCTGGGGTGTCCCCGTCGATGAGTGTGAACTCAGGTTCAGGAACGAGGAGGTAAGACAACTGCTGTTTTAGACGGCAGACCCACTAGGGGTATACCGATTGTGCGGTAGGCCCAAAAGGGGTTTAAATCTGTGTATGGAATCTGCCCCCTCTGTCGGAGGGAAGGAGCGAAGGCGCACCGCTCGATCGAACGCTCTTTAGTAAGACCGTTTGATCTGGTTAGTCAGGCGGGGTCCTGTGTAAATAGCCCTAGCCGGACACCGGTGTCTTGTCTAGACTAGCGTTCTAGGGTGTATATTACGTTCGCTAGGTCGGAGGGACCGGGAGACTAAGCGGCGCCTGTGTAAATTCGGTTCGCTAGCTCTCAACCTATCTTGGCTAAGTGGGAAGGCGTGTAAATTTGGAACCCACTAGACTTTTGATAGAGTAAATAGACTAGAAGGGCAATTTTGTAAATTTCGCCCTCTAGTTCGCTATATGTGGTGTTTGGGCAGTGTGGCTAACCAAAACGGGTGTATATAGTTTTAGGTAGTCCATTCAAGGTACTGGCCAATAGTTTAGTTGGGATTGTAAATGTGTTAAAGATTGTTAGTAAAGTGTATATCTTGTTAGATAGCGCGAGCTCAGTCGTCTAGCGAGAGTGTTAATAGTGTGTTGCTGTATCATAGTGCACGGTACCATAACCCTGTATATTTACTGACACTGTATATAAGTACTAATCATTGTCGCCTATTGCATGTTTAACACCGTAACCACTAATAATTGTATTGTGACCTTAAATTGTGCTTTGACCTATGCTAACCGTACTGTAACCGATACTAGTAAAAGACGATGTTACTGGGGTGTGTTATAGACGGGTAATTCATATATAGAGAATTATAGCGTGGGTGACTGTATAGTTTCGCCAAAGGGCATAATATTGATTATTTAGTGACTGGTGTAACAGCTGTGTGTGTACGGGAATTCCCTGAGTGATTATTGTGTTATTGTGTACGTTTCACTCGGTAACTGTACCACGTGGTGCTGTTGCCAGAGGAAACGGGTGTGACTGTTGAATAAGAACGCGTGCATAGTATTCGTTGTCAACGACGTTCCATTGATAAGTATGGGCGCGTCAGAGTCAACGATTTCGGATCCCTTAGGTTGTATGGTAAAGAATTTTAAAAAGGGATTCAAAACATGTGATTTTGGGGTTAAAATGTCTCCTGTACGTTTGGTCACTTTGTGCACTAGGGAGTGGCCTATTTTGGTTGCGGCATGGCCGCCGCGTGGCAGTTTGGATCCAACCCTGGTACAGCGTGTACACGTGGCTGTATCAGGTAGGCCTGAACTTTACGGACAGTTTCCATACATTGATTGTTGGAGGCAGGCCGTAAACGACTCGCCAAAATGGATCCGGATATGCCACGAGGAGCAATGTCGCCTCATGGTGGCCAGGACTTATTTGTCCACTAGGACCGGTGTTAGGCCCATTTTGGACACGCCCCCTGAGTCCGAGATCCCTTTGCCGCCCCCTTACTTCCTTTAAGAGGAAGTGACGCGAATGCAGGAAGTTCTGCACCCCTTCCCCTATTGCCCCCATCCACTTCCGCTTCCTCCTCCAGTACAGAATCTACCCCCCCTCGTATTAAAACTCCCCTTCCTGAACCAGGACCAACCCCCATTAGATCTGAATATCCTGATTTGGCGCCACTTCAAACTTCCGGTCAAGCTTCTTCTAGCTTGGCTCGGAGTATACTATTCACTAATTTTTCACAAAATCAAGTTCCCACATCCTCATGCCCTATTACCTCTCGACCGGAACCTTTAACTGACGCCCCTCCACGTAGTCCCATACTAACCCGACAACTGACCGGTACCCAACAATTAAAACATTACCAGATGCCTCTTCGTCTGAATCCTGGGTCAGCCTATATCGATGCCGCAGGTCAAATGGCACATGCTGACCCAGTCTTTGTATATGTCCCGTTCACGACTACCGATCTCTTGAATTGGAAGACCCACAATTCCTCGTACACTGAGAAACCACAAGCTATGACCGATCTGTTCACCTCGATAGTTCAGACACATAACCCGACATGGGCTGATTGCCAGCAGTTATTAATGACATTGTTCAATAATGAGGAAAGGACAAGGATTAACCAAGCGGCCATTAAGGCGCTAGAGGAGAGAGCCCGTGCTTTAAATCAAGCCAATCCGGCAGCATGGGCCGCAACACATTACCCTAACACCGATCCTGACTGGAATGTAAATGGCGCAGATATGGCTCAACTTAAAGCCTATAGAGATGCTATAATTGCTGGCATGAAAGCCGGAGGGAAGAAAGCTATTAACATGTCGAAGACAGTTGAGGTGATTCAGAAAAGTGATGAAGCGCCCAGTGTCTTTTATGACCGATTATTGGAGGCATACCGCTTGTATACCCCCTTTAATCCGGAAGACGCTGATAATTCCCGAATGGTAAACTCCGCCTTTGTCAGCCAAGCTTACGGAGATATTAAGCGCAAGCTACAGAAATTAGAAGGGTTTGCAGGTATGTCTATCACCCAACCAATGGAGGTAGCGAACAAAGTATATATGAATAGGGAAACAGAAAGTAAGAAAGAGGAAGAGCGCAAGATGCGTAGAAAGGTAGATATGCTAGCGGTAGCGATCGCAGGCGTAGATAGACGGGGCCCAGATAGAGGCGATGGTAGATGGAATAGGGAGCCTTTGAGTAGGAATCAGTGCGCATACTGTAAGGAAGAAGGGCATTGGAGGAACGAGTGTCCGCAAAGAGAGCAGTATGAGAGAGACTTACCCAGGGCAGGTTACGGAAACTTTAGAGGCAGAGTGAGAGGTAGAGGAGGCCCCGGAGGGAGTAATGGTAATAGAGGGAGTAATGGGAACAGAGGAAGTGTAAGGGAAGATAGGTACTATCCAGCAGTGCAAAGGTCCCGCGATAGAGAAGGTAGGGACTTTGTGGGATTGGCTGACACGGTCATGGAGGACTATTGATACCGACCGGGCTCCATCCCCCTTGGTCGAGCGGAGCCTATGGTCGATGTATCAATAGGGGAAAAAAGGAGTGCGTTTATGATCGACACTGGTGCTGAACATTCGGTGGTGACTAATCAAGTTGCTCCTCCATCTGGAAGAACTATTACTGTAATAGGAGCAACTGGAAGAAGTGCTGAAAAACCGGTTCTTAAAAGTCGACTCTGTACATTGGGAGGCCACGTAGTAAAACATCAATTCCTTTATATGCCTGAGTGTCCAGTCCAATTGCTGGGACGTGATATGCTATCCAAATTACAAGCGCAGATTACGTTCCTACCAAATGGAACAACATCCTTAAAGTTTAATGGACCCTCAGGTATTATGACATTGTCCGTACCAAAGGAAGAAGAGTGGCGACTTTATACAGTGTTGACTAGCCAAAACCCGAGGAGTGATGAATCCTTATTTAACATACCAGGAGTTTGGGCAGAGAACAACCCACCAGGACTGGCCCGCAATATTCCACCTATTAAAATCGAACTAAAACTTGGGGTTTATCCAGTAAGCCTGAGACAATATCATATTCCGCAGAAGGCTAAGAAGAACATCCAATCTTATCTGGATAAGTTCATACGGTATGGTATCCTAAAATTCTGTACTTCCCCCTGGAACACCCCATTGCTGCCTGTTCAAAAGCCCGGTACAGATGAGTATCGACCTGTGCAGGACTTGAGAGCAGTCAATGATGCGGTTGTTAGTATACATCCAGTCGTGCCCAATCCATATAACCTGCTTGCTTTAATTCCGGGCGGGGCTACTTACTTTACAGTCTTAGATCCCAAAGATGCCTTCTTTTGCCTCCGAATTGCCGCAGAAAGCCAATGTATCTTCGCTTTCCAATGGGAAAATGCTGTAACGGGCTCGAAACGCCAAATGACCTGGACAAGATTGCCCCAGGGGTTTAAAAATTCACCTACCCTATTTGGTTCAGCTCTAAGTCAAGATCTACTAGATTTCGAGTCTATCCCAGGAGAGTGTGTATTATTACAATATGTAGATGACTTGTTGATAGCAGCAGTTACAAAGGAAGTATGTCAGCAAGCAACGCACGATCTACTACACATTCTCTGGAAGGCAGGATACAAGGTGTCTAGAAGGAAGGCTCAGTTGTGTTTGCCAACTGTCAAATATCTGGGATTCCATATCTCTGAAGGTCAAAGAATTATGGGGCCAGAGAGAAAAGAAGCTGTGTGCCAAATACCGATACCCAGGAATAGAAGACAAGTGCGAGAATTCTTGGGGGCAGCAGGCTTCTGTAGGATATGGATTCCCAGCTACGCGATACTGGCAAAACCTCTGTATGCAGCTATCAAAGGTACAGAGCACGACCCCTTCTTATGGACTCAAGAACAGCAAACGGCATTCGAAGATGTGAAGAGGGCTCTGATGAGTGCCCCAGCATTAGGTCTACCTGACCACACACGGCCATTCTACCTGTATGTACATGAGCAAAGAAGAATGGCTGTGGGAGTATTGACACAGTACTTGGGATCATGGCAAAGACCCGTTGCCTACATGTCTAAGCAACTGGATGCAGTGGCCAGCGGACTTCCACCTTGTCTAAGAGCTGTAGCTGCAGCCGCCCTGCTAGTAGCTGAAGCCGATAAACTCACTCTGGGTCAAGAACTTTATGCACGAGTTCCACATGCAGTACAGACGTTGTTGGATTACAAAGGAAATCATTGGTTTAGTAACAGCCGTATGACCAAGTATCAAGCAATGTTGTGTGAAAACCCAAGAGTGCATTTAGAGACTGTAAATACCTTAAATCCAGCTACCCCTTTGCCACAACCTACTGAAAGTCAACATGATTGTTTGGAAGTAATGGATGAAGTATTTTCAAGTAGACCAGATCTTC